>CM044550.2:4987281-5364781 GCA_024416835.2 Perccottus glenii | reverse complement strand
CTTATAAAAGCATAAGGGGCTTATGGACATTTTTGTTTAGACAAAACCATTTCAACATAAAAACTGGAGGCTTATTCAAAATACAAATTAAATGTTTTTTGTTTTTTTATGGAAACCACCAATTACCAAATACCAAGCCTTGTTCCTGGTGATGCCGTCCAGCCATAGTCTTTGGTGGACACTTAAAAAGCAGAAGTAGACTTTTACAGCCGTTTGTTGCTGATCACATGGTGCGGTCCTGGTCTGTGTGGGTCTGGTGTTCATCACTAACACCTCCAGAAGCATAATTACTAATGATGTTTAAGCAGAGGCCACCGCCTCACAGTCTGAGGCTTTAAGCCCCTTCAGAGCAGCAGCCTCATGTGGACGCTTTAATGGAGGCAAGGTAAAGTTTTAATTGTCCCAGTGTCAGTGTCAGGAGTGACTGCAGTTTAACTCCACGGTTTAACAAAGATGTAAACATTAAACCAATAAATAACATTTCTAGACAACAAACGGACAATAAATGACTGATGAGGATTCATTAGCTCAGAAAAGTATAATTTAGCTGCAAGTTAAAGTACTAACAAGCTAACGTGAGCTAACTACCCCACTTCACAGGTACAATTAATCTTTCAGATGTAGATATTTGCGTTCTTGATTAAATTAGTCCACTGAATAGATACTGAGCTTCTGAAATCTTCTACCCACTCACACACATCTGTAGTGTGTTTAGCCAAAGTTCACTCAATAAAGTAGGATTCATGATCTCTGGTACGGCCATTACTAACCAATAAATGAGTCTTCCTTTGAATAGTAATGTTATAATACAGGAACAAAAGTCGGAAAAACAAGTTCCTATCTGGGAAACATTAGACTTGGTAATGGATAATGTCAGTGCTAGCATCATGTTTTTCCATTTTAGGAGGAGGTTTTCCAGCGACAAGGTCAAATACGTTCCTGAACTTGTCCAGTGTGACATAAGATTTCAGTGATTTTCAACATGTAGCCTTTAGTTTGCGTAGCACTAATTGTTCCTATTTAAAAAAAAAAAAAAAAAAAAAAAAAAGTTAGCTAAATGTGGAACAAGCTGCTAAAATATATAAAAATATAGCTTTCTACTAAACACAACTACAATTACAGCCGCCTCAGAGGGTCAAAATTAAAAGATACAGACACAGGATCTCTCCAGGAACAAGGTGGGAGGTGGGACAATATTCCATAAATGTGTCATTATTGGAGCTCTTTGACCTCGTGATACATTCTCAGATCTTGTAATATTTGTTGAAAGGACACTTTTACTTCAGAAGGATTGTTGTGGCGTTATGTGCTAGACATTGGTTTGTTTCAGGAAATGACATTAAAATGACTTTTTGATGAAAATAATGCCAAAAATCCACTTTTTGACAAATTATTGCTGTATTTCCACTACATCTTCACAGATTCATAATTTTTGGTAAGAATTGCTGTATCGTGAAGTTATTGTAGAACTCAGTCAAAACCAGAAAACTCCTGAAACTCAAACTCAGCTAAAACCTGTTCAAATCCACCTAAAACTTGGAGCATTACCTCTGCTGAAGAGCATACAAATTCAATTTATGTTTAACATTAACTTGTTAAGCTTTTTTTCAGCTTCAGTAGAATGGCCCTGTATCAGACGTATTCGATTAATGGACCGACCCGGGTGTGTTTCCTCAGGATGGTGGCAGGTAAAGCGGAGCCAGCGATGCCTGGACGTCTTTACGTTCACCCGGACTCTCCCGCCACCGGAGCCCACTGGATGAGACAACTGGTGTCTTTCCAAAAACTGAAGCTCACCAACAACCACCTCGACCCGTTTGGACACGTAAGTCCGGAAAATACCGACTGTGATTGGCTTCACTCAAAATGTATGTTTTTATTCACTAATTGAACTGAACTGCTGAATTCTGGGATTAGGTTTTAGAGCTTTAAAAGAGTGTGAGTGACATAATGTAGGCTTTGAGCAGATCTGACTAATGGAAGTTCCCCGCTGCCTTTTTCCTACATTTAACCAACTAAAGGAATCAGTAAAAAGAAGAAAACGTGGTGTTTCCAAAATAGAGTCTGTAAACTGTTATTACTGTTGTCACAAGATGTGGACCCAGAGGGACACTTGTAGCATCGTCCGGTTTATGGAGCAAACTAAACCTTTCTCTTTAGTCTTGTTTTCTCTGGACTAATACAGTTTGAGTGGTTGTCTGTCAGTGTCTGTCTCTAAGAGCCACACTAAGGCCAGCTGAGCCGTGCTGTGTTTAGGTGCAATTATCCCACACTGTCTGCACTCACACTGCCACAAGCATGACCTTGTTTTGTTGTAGATTTGAGTAATAAACCCCCTTATTACTGACTCATAAATGAATATAATCAATAGCACTCTGACTTTACAAGAGGAAAGCTCAGCTAATGTGACAGCTGTGTCCCCTGAGCACATGAATAAATTATAAACTAAACTACATTTTTTTAAGTTTTATCTGAGACCAAAACAACAGTCAAAACCAGTTTTGCCAGCATCAGAGTCCCTCCAAATATTTTTTGTATTGACTGGAAACACAAACCCACAGAGCTGCTTTGTTTAATGTTGCCCCACATCTTTTAAGCCCTGGACTGTACCCCGACTCTGTCATGTGGACCCTAGTAACGCCGCCAGAAGACCATGTGACCAACTGCCTGTTGTCCAGGTTGTATCCGATCTGTCGCCCAAAGGAATAAAAAAATGAATCATGAATATCTCGATAAACCCAGAGTCATTGGAAAAAGTCTCTAGGTGTATCTGTCGAGTTTGTTTCCCAAACTGAGCCGTGGGAACCCATCGAGTCAGTGCTGACCAGATTTAAACAGCGGCTGGTTTCTGAACGAGGACTGAACGGTGGAAACACACAGAGACCAGAGACAGAGCGACTGAGACGGAGGTGAAGAGTGTGACTGTGGCAGTGCTCCCCAGGGCGACTCGGGGACGGCCTGTCTCAAAGCATCCCGTCACAGGGAGGGCTCATTAGGTTCATAACCCCTCAGATCAGTGCAGGGGCCCGCTGTCAGCTCGAGTCTGAAGCCCGGGCTGTGATAAGGGCGAGTAACGAGGACAGAGGCAGCACCGAGGGCACGGACCACTCGAGGTGTAGGAGAGAGAACAGCAGTTTGTTTCATTAATAGAGAATACTTTAAATGACTGTAGTATTTGGGCATTGTGCACTTTTATATAGCAACCAGTTCTCTGCATATATCCCTTCAGCTGTTTGAAATCAGACCAATCAAAACTCTTTATCTAAAATGAGGCGGGATTTAGTCAGTGTTTCATTCAAGTGATTGTTGTGTATCTAGAGACAGTTTATTCTGCTTTCTGGAAAAATTCAATCCACAGAGAATAGAAAAAAACAAAGAAAAAATAATCAGGACGACTGGACAGACCTTTATCCTCTGTTTTAAGAAACTGGATAATAGTGGAACTTTTATATATATGTAATAACAGGAACAGTTTGGTATAACAGCAACACAAGAGGCTCTCACACCTGAGCTGTTTGGTCCAGACTTGTTTGGGGGGGGAGCTAATATTCTTATAATACTCACATCAATCTCAAACCATGATCCAACTCTGAGGCAGACAGAGGTCAAAGCAGATCTTATGGAGAACCAGCTAATCCTCTGTGTCCTGCTCAACCTCTGCCTCTCGATGGAAGCCCTCTGGAGGAGGCGGCCATGAACGGGGAGGATGAGGAGGGGATGAAGAGGGGGGGAGGGGAGGCGTTGACACTGATCGGTCCTGACGGAGCTGGACTAGTGGTGACCCGGCTCCTACTGCTGCTTCTGCCTGAACGAGCGCAGCACTAACCACCCAAACACGGCCGCGCTCGACACATGCTTCCTGCTGCAGCGATACTCAGACTCCGTGAAAATGGAGCTGGAGACAATGGCTCTGTGAATATGCTTTAGTGAAACGACCAGTGACTCAAGGAATATAAGAGAGAATGGGTTAACTATTTATTATAAGTGCTTATCATTCTATGTTTGAGCATTACATTACAAATAATTACATCTGTCCATAAAACGTGTTTTGGGTTCGGTTGAGTTTCTTCTGAAGAGGCTTGTGTTTCCTCTGAGCTGTGTCCAGAGACGTCTGCTGCGTGTGTTTAAAGCAATGTAGCCAAAACATGGAGTCACAAAAGGTTGTTGCTAATGAACGTTAGGTTTGTATTTTGGAGTATGCTGCATGTTTTCTCTTAAAATAAATAAAATATGACGTTTATCAAAAGAAGAAACATTGCTTAATTTAAAGAAAACATTTACATTTTCTCAGAGGATTATCTTTACTCCAATCAACAGACTGCAGTGTTTTGCTACAGCTTTTAGAAAGTGGACTTTTGGGGACACTTCAGTGGCGATGGATACTTACCTGTACTGTTCCGTTACAAATGTTTATTCGAACACTTATTGCAGGTTTTGGACATTTATAAACAAAAGCAATATTCCTTCTTAGTATTTAATAATAGTCATTGTTAATGAAGCAAGTGTATGAAAGTCATCAATAAAAAAATTTAAGAAAATTGATTTATACTTAAAAACGCAACAGGAAGTAAATCTTCACTGTGGATCTTAATAGATCCAATGGATTATAAAGACATTAAATTTCTCTCAATCTGAGAAAGAGGTTAGAAAAGTGCTGTTTTAACCAGAAGCTGGTTTAGTTTTGCAGATTAAGGAGAACTGATCAGATGTGAGTCAAACTGTGTCCAGAAAGAGATTAAAAAACAAGCTCTGAAGAAGGCCATCCACACATCACTTCTGCCTCGGACTGAACTGTTCTGTATTTGAGCTGCTTTCTTTTGTTTTAGATAATCCTGAACTCGATGCACAAGTACCAGCCCCGGCTGCACATCGTCAAAGCGGATGAAAACAACGCCTTCGGATCCAAGAACACGGCCTACTGCACTCACGTGTTTCAAGAGACGGCCTTCATCTCCGTCACGTCGTATCAGAACCATAAGGTACAGTCACTCACCTGCACACTAACATGTAATAATGGAGTTATCATGCCTTTGATCCAGGACACAGGTGTTTAATTTGGTCACAGACGGTTATGACTGAAAGTCTTTGGTGTCTCGGATGCTCCAAAAAGACATGGCACGTGGTTAGAGAGTATTTACTCATTAGATTATGAAAATACAGTGAGTAGTTAATGCAGATGGAAGCTTTTTGAGTTAGTTTCACATTGATCCGTTTCCAGCAGTGAGATTAAATATACAAACAATCAGGCCTAAGGTTCTGATAGGACAGGTGAATGAGCACCTGGGATAAATCATGAGCAGGTGAACATTTTGTCTCAAAATAGAGGAAATAGAAACAAAAAAATTTAAGTATTTGAGGTTGACAAGGACGGGGTCAGAGCATTTCCAAAACTTGACTCTTGTGGGGTGCTCCTGGTCTGCAGTGGTCAAAGGAAGGAACAGGGTGAACCGGCGACAGGGTCATAGGTCAGGGGTCATTGATGCACGTAGGGAGCTACTGAGGCTCAGACGACTGAAGAAGTTACTGCTGGTTCTGATAGAACAGTGTCAGGGTCAAGTGGTCCATGCCTCGACACAATTTTAAGCAGGTGCTCATCATGTTATGGCTGATTGTTCTAAGTAAAGGAGGTCCTGGGTTCAAATCCCGGACATGCCCCAATTTTTACCAATTGATGGACAGCGCAACAAAAATAATGATCTGCCAAATGGTTTATTTAAACATTAGTCAACATGTTTTTTTCCCAGGTTAAATAATTTTAATGCAAAATTGGCTCTTGTTGTTCTTCTTGTTTATTTAAACCAGATCACACAGCTGAAGATAGAAAACAACCCTTTTGCCAAAGGCTTCAGAGGCAGCGAGGAAGGAGACCTGAGAGTTTCAAGACTACAGGGGTAACTTCAGACCATTCTTACCTCATTATAGTTCTGAAGGATTCTGTAAAGTGTGACTCTTCTTTTCTTTACTTTACTGTGTTCTAGTAAAGAGTATCCGGTGATCTCCAAGAACATGGTCCGTCAGCGGCTGATCTCGTCCCATAGTCACCTCTCGGGGAAACTGGGAGCGGGAGTTTTGACGGGACACTCTCAGGTCCTGTCCTCGTATCCGTATGAGACCGGGGTCAACTCAGATCCAGACCCGATCTCGACCCACTTCCCTCAGAGCAGAGAGCCCAGTCTGCTCTACCACTGCTTCAAGCACAGAGGTGTGTTCTCAAGTGGAAACCATGTTCAGTACCAAACAAACATACAGAAAATTGTGTATGTTTTTAAGTGTTTAATAAGTTTCTACTTATAAATACATGCAGATGTAGTTTGGTGCCGTTTACTTAGACTGATCTAAATACAGTATTAAACTAATCTGAAACAAAAACATGCACTTTATGCTTTAATTTGAAAGACACATCAGATCAGATTTCACTCTGTAAGACATGAATAAACCAGACAGTAACATTGGCTGGACCTGACATAGGAGGAGTCATGAAGAGTGTTTTGGTGAGATCTTGTCTTGAATCAAATCTTTTTTATTTCTAAGCATTACGCATGACAATCATTTTGGCTCATCTGTCATTTACTGCGACTGTGGAGGGACAACAAAGTGCTCTGGCAACAATAACTCACTAAAAGAGGTTTAATTCAACACAGAAGGAGGTCAAGGCCGATTAAACACACGAACAAACACAAACGAAGGAAGGTAAAGGGGGAAAAAATATATAAAAATGATCTAAGATTAGTGTCAGTTACAGATAAAGGGTTCACAAAACAGAACCAAACAGGAAAGAGCGTAAAGATTTAAATTTCAAGCAGAGGTAAGAAAATCCAAATCCAGAGTCAGGTCCAAAAAATGCGCGAGAACTAGACAAATACTCACAAGGAAGAACGCAGGAAAGCTCACAGGACAGGGGAAAACTCACAGACTATATGAAGAAGACAACAAGAAGAAAACGAAAAAGTGGACCTGCTGGAAGTCAGGATGTCAAATATAACTTAACTTAGACCTGGAGACATGGCTCCAGATTTTTACAGACCATAATAATAACTTTATGTTTAGTGGAATGAATGTCTAAGTGAGTGGTTAAATGTTTCTAAAATGCAGAGGGCTTTAGGTTTTTTCTCTGATTGGTTGTATGTCTCCAGTTTCATCCACAAGTAGTTTCTTTTGTGTTAAGTACTTTAATCCACAGAGACCAGTCTAATTCTATTATGTAGCTCACCAGATTTACTAAAGCAAACACATTTCTTTTATATATTGACTGTTTTAAATAAATATAATGATTTAAAATGTGCTTTACAGATAATGGCCGTCACCTGGAGCTGGGCTGTAAGCGTCCATATTTAGACTCATCCTCGTCGATGTCAGAGGAGCACTACTTCAGATCGCCTCCTTCCTACGAGTCTCCTCTTCTGTCTCACCCGTACTGCCCCGACGCCCTCAGCTCCAGAGAGGCCTGTATGTACGGCAGCGTTGAACCCGAGTCGGGGGGCTGCCCGGCGGACTCGGACGACCTCACCAACGCCCCGTCTTCTCTAAACTGCAACGTGTGGATGCAGCCGTACCCTCGCTACAGCGTCGAGGGCGTCCCGTACCAGCCGTTCTCCGCTCACTTCACCAACGCCGCCTCCGTAGTCCCGCACCCGGCTCCGTCCATAACGTCCCGATCGCAGGCCGAGTCAGGGGTCTACAGCTCGGCTCAGGTTCAGAGAAGTCTCCCGTCCTTCCTCCGCAGTCTTCTTCGTCGCCTTGCTCTTCAGGATCCAGAGACAGGCCGCTGTATCACAAAAAGCCAGGCTCACCTGTGCGGCCACACAGAGAGTTCACAGGTTACGGTTCACAAGGCGCAGTGTCGTTCCGAGACCCTTCGTACCAGTATCAAGTGGGACTGAACTCCTGGACTGACAGCTAATAAGGACCATTTAACAACATAAGTGACATAAATCAAAACAGTTGTTGGGTATTGTAAAGTAAATATAATGATATACAGCCATTGACAGATTGCACTCTGAAGCCATTATGTGTTTTTGAAGTATTACTGAGAACAAAACAGAATATGGAGTAGCAGGTTTTCTTGCCCTGGATTTACACCAAGTGTGTATTTATATATAAGATGCGTGGTTCTGTATAAGAGGTCAACAAAAGGCCCTGACATGCTGTTCAACACAAATCTGCTTCTACATGCATCCATCTTAATTAATGCCCACCCACTTTCTGGTGTTTCTGTTTTCTCACAATGTATAAATCAGTTGTTTTTTTAAAAATAATTTTTAGCTTGCTTGATGAGCCTGATAAAAGTAGTTTACAGGCTTCCTATATTGCTGATAGCACACCTAGAACTGTTTATTGTTGTTTTATAAAGTCACTTCCCGGTCCAGTTAGCCTTATTACTGGCTTCTTGATGCCTACCCACTTTTTGATATATTTCTTACAAAAAGGTGTTATTGTTTAATTTTCTTGCTAAATGAGATTGATAAAAAAAAGTATTATTCAATTTGTTTAAAGGCAGCAGATTACGGAAACAAAAAAAAAAGCGTTTATTTTTTTCTTGAGACAGGCTTTCCTAGATTAATTTATTGAGTAACATCCACTGGAAAGTTAATTCCTAGTCCTTATCTGACTAGCCTGGCCAGTCAAACCCATTCACTTTGGAAAAAAATCACCTTAAAGTTGAACAACAATTCCCTTTAGTATAAATGTTTCCAACCAATCAAGTTCATCTAAAATGGAGCGGGCTTTATGTGTTGCTTTATTTTTCTCTTTTCTCTTTTTTTCTCTTGAGCTGCGAGTGCATCTAAACTACCTTTCTCCTGTCTGTCTCTTCTTCTCTGACTAACTTAACTGCTACCACCTGAGCATACTTCCTCACAGACATGACACGCGCTTTTGGTGTAAATCCAGGGCAAAACTAAAAAAACTGACCTGTGTTTGACCAGCACAGATATTTTTAAACTCTACAAGAAATGGTTAAACAGCACAAACCTAAAAAAAAAGCCTATTTTGCTTTTATCTTAATCTTTCTATCTTAAGAGTGGTCTTATCCAGCCTCATAAGAAAATGTTGGACTAGAAAACCCTATATTTTATTATCCCTCAGTATTTTTACCTCTCTGAATCTTTGCCGTCCTTGTGTAACAGCCTTTATGTAGCAAAGTGAACAAAAATGGAGGTCAGGGTGTTAATTGACATATTTCCCTAGCCTTAAAAAGGTTTCTACAGCATATTTTACAATAATTAAAACAGTCAAATCTCAGTTTGTGAAGATACAGTGGGTAAAAAAATAAAGCCCACTTCTTTATGTCATTTGTATTAAGAATAATGTAAAGCACAAAACGTTTCTTTTTAACGACTCAATTTCACAATGTAATGGCTGTCTCTGTGTCTCCAGACGGTTTTATTTAGCAGCATGTTAAATGTGTTTTTTGGATCTTGCAGCAGGTTTTTATGTAATGACTGGGTTTTTATAAAGTGGTGAAATGTGCCAAAGTGAGATTATCCTGAAGCACAGTCATTGATCAAATTAAACTATGAGTTAAAACAGTGGAAAATAAAAGTCTCATAAACATACAGAAACCATCAGTGTAAATGCTTTTTACCTGTGTTTTGGTTACACAGCACTGATAGAATTCAAATGTCTGCCTCACTGTCCGACTACAATCATGTAAACGACTAAATACATTTGAATTTCTCTTATTAACACACTAATGTGATAGTCAGACTATTTCTGCATGTATCCAGCTTTGAGCTTATCTTAAGGTTGGCCGTAGCACTCTAAACCTGCTCCAGAGCTGGACAACATCACAACAACACATTTAATGAGAAATCCATCATGTCCCTCTCAAAACTCTCACCAAACCAAGACCGTTTCGGACCAATGGTGTGGCACCACTGACAGTTATGGACATGCAGTGTTTCTCACACGGCGCCAACTTAGACTCCATATGAGCCATAAATATAAACATAATGTTGTCTGTGAAGGTTCTCAGTCATCCAGGTCATCTTGAAAAAAAGGTAAAGGCAAAAGCATCTGAACTCTGGATAATGTTTGTACAATGGATTTTGCGCTGGTAAATAGTATTATGTTCATATGAGTCTGCTGCATTGAAGTTCACAGACTCCGCAGTACTTCCAGCTGATGCTGCAGCAGTGGGAAGGTTGAGTGAGAGTTGGAGCCAGGCCTCAGATTCTGACCCACTGATTCTTGCCCTTGGTCCATTATTTTTTCAGTCTGTGGTAAAAGCTAATCAAACCACTTCTCTCTCACTCTGAAAAGTCAAAAAATCTCACTAAAAACTTCTTGAGCAACTGTCAGTCGATGTCCAAAGGCCCTAAAATCTAGAGTTGAGGTGATGGATGTCCTCCAGAGAGAGTGGTGTACGGTTCGGGGCACTGCGTTCTCTCATGAGCGCTCATTAGATCCTGAGTTATGTCCGGGTTCAGGTCCTGGTTCATGTCAGCACCTCGTTCTCTGACTCAGTGTTACTCATGAAGGGAGTGTCTTTGCAAAGAGCTACCACTGGAATCAACAAATCATCAGCCGCTTATCTCCAAAAGAGCGGGATTGATAAAAGAGACCGTACATTAGTTAGAGCTGTCAGAGGAGTTTCGGTCGGAGAGGCACAGACTCTAACAGAAAAATCTACAGCATGAGAAGAGTTAAAGGGAAAGAAAATGGGGACCTTGAATTTACTATTTATGTACAAACAATTTATTTAAAATGTGATCTGTGTTTAGAAATAAATCAAGTATACTGTATGTTTTGCCTGTTTATTACAAATAACTTCAGAATGCATCAGTAAAATGTAGGGTTGGGCCGATATGATTTTTTTTCAGACGATATTTATCTGGCGGTTGTGGCCGATAGTTTTTATTGTAAATGCATTTTTGCCCTCAAACTGCAATTACATTGTATCTCAATCATTTCAATTGTCTTCTTGATTATAGATTTGGCTTTCATTTCTTTGTTTTTCTCCAGGGCTTGTTGTGGGGCTCCCTTTAGCAGTGTCGCTAGCTTGCTAACTAGCTAGCTTGCTAACACTAGTTATTAAATTGGTGGGTATAACTTGATGCAGGATCCTCCTGCAGAACTACGCCATTATATGCGTTGCATATTTCATCCGTCTGTCTTCTTTTGACTCCGCAAAATACGTCCTGAGGCAGACGAGGCAATGGCTCAAGCATTGAACTTACAAGCCTTTGCTCTGCATTGGCAAAGTGCGCCTGCCCAAGATGGAGCACCGCTGTTTTCAGGGGCACTACGGAGTCACAAACTAGTTGACAGAAAATAATATCGGCTTGTCGACATTGTCTCCTTATGATGTGCATTTGGACAATAAAACAAGTGTTAAACGTTTGAAGGTGGTATTTGTAACTCTATGCTGAAAAATATTGGCATCAGTCTGTTATTTTTCAGTAAAGATGGGTCTAAAGCAGCAAGGATAAACTCTGGGCCTCCACAAATCATAATAATGATAAAAGATACTCATATGAAAGGTATGTGAGAAGAAAATATGAAAAATTACTGTATAAAATCCACCAGATGTTTTGCAATGTTCAGTCAGTGTTATTGAGAACTATTTATGATTATGTTTGCTTAATGAAGCAGCTTTGTACGGTCATAAATAAGTTTTACTGGTTTTATCATTTTAAAGCCTTTACAAAAACAAAATGTTGGAGTCAAAAACAGATGCACAAAATGTTCCTACACAAACCAATATTGTTGCACAGATAATGTTTACCACACACTGTATTGGCTCATCACTTCTTCTTCTCGAGGATCAGACGAGGATTTGAGAGCAGCACCAAACGGCCGCTGGAGCCAAACAGATCTGAAAAACACACAGAGGAAGGAAAGGGAAGCTTTTTTTAACTGGACTTAAAATTCAAAGACTGCTCCCATTCGATCAGAGATATCCAAAAGTTTTACAAAGAGGGACGAATTTGATGGAAGTAAAATTTCAAAGGGCCGACAGTCTCTTCTGATTCTATTGTTGACAAGTACAGGTTTTAGAGGGATTTGAACAGGTTTTAGTTGGATTTGAACAGGTTTAAGATGGATTTGAACTGGTTTTAGTTGGATTTAAACAGGGTTTAGTCAGGTTTGAACAGGTTTTTGTTGGATTTGAACAAGTTTTAGATGGATTTGAACTGTTTTAGTTGAATTTGAACTGGTGTTAGTTGGATTTGAACATGTCTTTGTTGGATTTTAACATGTTTTAGTCAAATTTGAACAGGTTTTAGTTGGATTTGAACAGGTTTTGGTCAGTTTTGAACCTGTTTGTATAAAGCTGCTGATGTTGGAGCCATAACAATACATTTTATCTCTGAAGCTCAGGTCCACATAAACTCTCACCGTGGGCCATGTTTGGCCCCTGGACCGGACTTTGGACATGTCTGTCCTACATTATGACCCAGGTTTAAAAAACAGTGGAAATATTAAAGTAATTTACATGAACATGAAATAGTTCTGTTTTAAATGTCATCTTTCATTAATATAATATACATTTCTAAAGCTGTCCATCTGGAAAGTATTGAACTGCAGCCTCTGTCCGTCCCACTGTCGTCCTTTTATCCCAGTTCACAGCCGTCACTCTGGACTCGACTCTTTTCACTTCACTTGGCTACTCGTAAAAAAAAGAGAAGCTTTTTCGGCAAGTCTCTCCAAAAAGACACTTTAAAAACCCTGAAGGGGATTTAATATCAAGTCCATTAGGGCTTTTCCAGAGCCCCGTAAAGACTCAATTAGAGGATAATTCTGATTCGAGCCACATGCGAAAAAAGAAAGACGCCAAAGAGGCGTCAGGTTACACTCCATCTGCAACAAATGTGTGTTATCTAGAAGAATAAAGTCTAGTTTTTACAGGATTCACACTTTTTACCAACACCAGTGTTCAGGGACTCTTAGGAATTTCACATCTTAGAGCAGCCCTTATTCAACCTTTTACTTATTCTAATAAAAGAAGAATAAGAAGGATTGATAAGGTATATATACTGTAATACATTTTATAGTAACACAATGGAATTTTAATAAGCCAACACTATTTGGTCCTGTTCCATTCAACACTAAAGACATCAGAAAAGTGTCTTAGTCTCTTCTGGAATCTGTTCTGACATTTTCCAAGAGGATACGTTCAAACATTTTATATATTTTTTCATTTGACATAAAAATGGGTCAAAACAGTATTTCCAAATAAATTAATCTGTGAAAAAGCGAGAGTTTAAAATGTAATCTAGACTTTATTATCAAGGAGAGTGTTTAGCCTGTGATTGTGAGTTTTGGCCAATTTATGTTCACAAACACAGGAGTCTGCTCCCATTGGCTCTTGGTCTACTCGGTTTGTCAACACTGAATCAACGGCGGGAGAAAATCCCACTGGGAAAGTGGTTATTCCAGCTCCGTCTGTTTTTGAATAATCTTAATTTAGCTTCTCCTTCCTTTGTCATTTGTTTATGTTTTCTAGTGTTTTGATGTTGTGTGTAAAATAAATGAAATGTAAAAGGATCGGCGCAATAAGCTTCTGCTGACACCTTTTTGGTTGAGCAACTTAAAAACAAAAATAGTGTACACCGTAATTTTTGTTTCTATGTTCGCTTGTTAATTTTTGTAAAAATTTTTTAAGATGATTAAAATAAACAAATAATGCATTTTTAAGAAATGGGTAGAATAGATTACTCTAAAGCATAAACAGATAATGTGAAGGAAAACTGTTGTGTCGTCTCTGTACAAAAACGTGTTATCATTTTTAATGCTATTTTTTGAAAGGAAGGAAATTAAAATGTACAACGAAACACACTTTATGAAGTCTTTATGAAGTAGACTACTTGTTCTGGTTTCTCAAAACTCATCTCAAATATTTTTCAGATCACCTTTGTGAATTCAAATTCAAAATACCTTTATTATTTCTTATGGTGATTTGATCCATTTATGTTCATTTACTTCTCTGTATTCGATAGAAATGCACATAATTATACAGCCTCAGCTCAGAATTAAGCAACTGTTATCAATTAATTATAAGCTGTATCCTAAAATAAACGCACAAAAGCTTGTGTTTCTCAAGTGGGAAGTCCTCGTTTGGGGCCAAAAGGGCAGCGGTGGCTTCAAAGCAACATTAACTGGTGTTTGCGTCCCTTGATCAAACTGGCAGCTGGACGACAGACGTATAAACTCAGACTAAATCTGGAGCATAAAACAGGATTCTTGCGTTTGAAAGGGGCTCGGGATAAAAGCATCAGTAAAAAAACGATAATCGTCAGAGAAATCCCAGCTTAGGCCTTAAAAAGAGGAAAAAGAGCGTTATTTACAAGAGACGGGTTAATTCTTGGTTTGAATGAGCTCAGAGGCAGATAAATAAAAATATATACAGTTGGAGTTTGTTAAGAGAACAATGAAAAGCTGTTTAAAGTTGAAGCAAATAGAAAAATATGAAAATATGTAACAGCGGTGAGTTATGGCTCCAGAACAATTGTAAATTATGAGCAGCTCTGAAGAAAAAATGTCTGAGAAAGTTGTGGTTGTAAAGTAATATATGTAGAAATAATACTTCAAAGGATGTTTTAGACCTTGTATCTTTGTAATCTGCTTTTTTTCCTCTGATTGGTAGACGAATAATACTACTAATATTTAAAGCACCATTTATACAAGCATTTTTTTTTTCTCAGAACAGGTTAATCTGCACTACACTGTAAAGCATCTAATAAAGGGTTATTTAACCATTTTAACCCAGTCCCCCATGAAGTACACTGTTTAATCTACAACAGAAGGGCTAATGATTCAGGCAGATGCGTATTTGTTGCCCTTTTGAGGCCATCCTCACGCACCAAGGCGCTGGGTAAGTCCGAGTGCCCAGGACGCGAAGCAGGAATGTGTGGAGCAGGGATCAAAAACGGCACATGAGCCCATACAGCCAGCGTTATGAACCCGGACAATATTTGGATCTGACAGAACAGTAAAAGAACTTCAGCTCAGCCTCAGGGGAGGGGTTCTGGACAAACTCTTTACGTGAAAATACAAGACATTTCTTCAGAAAAAGACAAAAAAGAAAATGGATGTCGGTGAGTGATCATACACGGTTATGTTGATGGAAATCATAACAAGGCTTTGGTAGTTTTTATATCGCTGTATGTCTTGCTTATTCACGGTGTAGGCTACAGTTTTTATCTCCGGTGTTTGTGTAACTTGGCATAGTCTGTGGCTGTGGCTATGTTTTGTTGTTGTAACCGTTTGGACTAAGTTTTCTCTCATTTTACTTAAGCTTATACCTGAACTTTAGTCCAACTTTTTTTTTGGATTTTCTGCCACTATTGAGTCAATGTTGACAAACTGTTTATACCAACAGCCAATGGGAGCATACCCCAATGTAAATGTGATCGAACAAAGCTTGCTAATAAATAATAAAAGCTAAATGACATCTTAATTTCTTATCTTTCCACATTATGTTAAATTAAAATGTTTTAATAAAAAATAGAACTAATAGTGCGTTAACTGTATTCACAATATATTAAACCATTGACAGCAGCATCTTTCTCGTACAGCTCTTTCTTTTGCAGCCTTTTATCAGAGCAGTGTCTTCACATCAATAAACCTCCACATTCATGCAGATCTTTAGAGGCAGCTTTTGGGAATGAGAATAAAGAAATGTGCCAAATAAATCCAAGGAAACTCAAGACGTCTGACATGGGATATCTTTTGTTTATCAGACCTTTTCTCTATAAACACTGTCACTGGGCGTCTAATGCTGTTTTTGGAGAGCGACTGTGAGATAACAACAATAAAATGTATAAAAATGAAGCAGCAGCTCACACTTTTTTTTTTACAAGAGATATTTAAAATCAGAGTGAAATAACAAACGATAAAGTGGAGGGCATTAAAACTGTTGCTTCGACCACATTTAAGGAACTAATGGGTTGTGTGGGTTATGTCCTTAATCCCAAACTTAAAATTAATGGTGTTTAATGGGACAGAGGCACATTTTATGGCTCTGTGAAAACTATAGGAGAAAATGTCACTATGTCAGTTTATGTTATGCATTTTGGTTTCACACCAAACTGTTAATGAAGTAGGACTCGAGACCTGGTCTAAGACCGGACTAACTCTGTCTCCTTCAAACACTGACCTCCGTGAGTCTGGACCTGGTCTAAGACTGGACTAACTCTGTCTCCTTCAAACACTGACCTCCGTGAGTCTGGACCTGGTCTAAGACCGGACTAACTCTGTCTCCTTCAAACACTGACCTCCGTGAGTCTGGACCCGGTCTAAGTCCGGACTAACTCTGTCTCCTTCAAACACTGACCTCCGTGAGTCTGGACCTGGTCTAAGTCCGGACTAACTCTGTCTCCTTCAAACACTGACCTCCGTGAGTCTGGATCTGGTCTAAGTCTGGACTAACTCTGTCTCCTTCAAACACTGACCTCCGTGAGTCTGGACCTGGTCTAAGTCCGGACTAACTCTGTCTCCTTCAAACACTGACCTCCGTGAGTCTGGACCTGGTCTAAGTCTGGACTAACTCTGTCTTCTTCAAACACTGACCTCCATGAGTCTGGACCTGGTCTAAGTCTGGACTAACTCTGTCTTCTTCAAACACTGACCTCCATGAGTCTGGACCTGGTCTAAGTCTGGACTAACTCTGTCTTCTTCAAACACTGACCTCCGTGAGTGTGGACCTGGTCTAAGACTGGACTAACTCTGTCTGCTTCAAGGCAATGTTCAGGAAAGGAGTCTTTTGTTTGGTCTTTACAATAAACAAAAGTGTAAAAAAGAAGGCACCTGTATAAACATTTCTACTTTAGAATACAATCCAAAAATACTATAAGACACTTTCTATATTGGAATTAAAAAATATGCCGGTGGCTAAAAATGACTACATTACACTTGAGAATTGGTGCAGTTATTCCAGTGAAGACAAAGCTTTTGTTCTTGGCCACAAACGTTTGCAGATTGTAATGTTCCCAGTAAAAATCTTCTCTAAACAAACAGAAGTCTTTGTGAAGTTCAAACCCACCACTTAACCTGCAACTGGATATAAATAGACGATTTTATTCTCTGTAAAATCCAGACTGTGGATTATACAAGCAGAGCTGAACCTGGCAGGCTCTGTTGTTTTGCTGTACTACTATCGTAAATTAACAGTGCTTCTTTGTGTCGTTGAACGCAGGACTGGACAAAGACACTATTATCAGATACGGAACGGCTGCATGGTTTGGTGGTATCTCAGTCCAACAAAACTCCAAACTTCAAAACATCATAAAAACAGTGATGAAAGTGATAGGCCAAAAAGACGTGCTTTCTCTGCAGTCCATTTAAGAAGGCACTGTTTCTAGATTGGCTCACAGGATTCTTAACGATCCCTCTCACATTTTATTTACAGAGTATGAGCTTCTTCCCTCAGGCAGACGGTACAGAGCTTACAGATGGAAAACTAACCGACTGAAGCTCTCATCCATCACTCTGCTTAATAAAGAGGCCCGCTGATTTACTTGATTTTATATTCCTGCACATTCTGATCTTTTCTCAAGTCTTTTATTATTACTTTTTATTTTTTATAATTTTTTTTTTTTTTTTTACTGTAGATTAGCTTTTTGTTTTAGCAACAATAGAGGGTCTAAACTCAAACTACAGCAACAATAGAAGGTCTAAACTCAAACTACAGCAACAATAGAGGGTCTAAACTCAAACTACAGCAACAATAGAGGGTCTAAACTCAAACTACAGCAGCAATAGAAGGTCTAAACTCAAACTACAGCAGCAATAGTGGGTCTAAACTCAAACTACAGCAGCAATAGTGGGTCTAAACTCAAACTACAGCAACAATAGAGGGTCTAAACTCAAACTACAGCAGCAATAGAAGGTCTAAACTCAAACTACAGCAGCAATAGTGGGTCTAAACTCAAACTACAGCAACAATAGAGGGTCTAAACTCAAACTACAGCAACAATAGAGGGTCTAAACTCAAACTACAGCAGCAATAGAGGGTCTCTAAACTCAAACTACAGCAACAATAGAAGGTCTAAACTCAAACTACAGCAGCAATAGAAGGTCTAAACTCAAACTACAGCAGCAATAGTGGGTCTAAACTCAAACTACAGCAACAATAGAAGGTCTAAACTCAAACTACAGCAACAATAGAGGGTCTAAACTCAAACTACAGCAACAATAGAAGGTCTAAACTCAAACTACAGCAACAATAGAGGGTCTAAACTCAAACTACAGCAACAATAAAGGGTCTAAACTCAAACTACAGCAACAATAGAGGGTCTAAACTCAAACTACAGCTCACTCAAAGGACCAAAGCTCAATCTCAGTTCATGAAGACCTGTGAAGAGACAAGGCTCAGCTCTAACAGGAGCTGCCCTTGGAGTGATCCCACCCTCTACTGGTCAAAATGTGTTACATCAAATACATGTTCCTTTTACAGAGCATAGTGTGAACTATCAGCAGCATTTTCTCAAGTATCAATCCAAATTGTGTCTTAAATGATCTATATAATGCACCAAATGTGTTAAAGAAATAAACTTTGACATAACTAATGAACTAAGTTATTTTTGGTGTGGCTGCCGGTCTAAAATCTGCAAATCTGTGGTTCTCCCTAAGACTTTTAAGTTTTTCTGTAGCTGGAGAAAAAGGTGTTGTCTTGTATAGTTCAGTATAGTTGGTCATATGAAGCCCATTGTCTTGTCTACGTACATGTATTATATTTTGATTGCTAGTATAATTTATTTAAGTAACACATTAGTTTGTTGCCCTTATAAATGTGTAAGCTTTATCTCCCTTTCCATGTAAATGACCTGGATACAAGAGTACTTTAAAAGGTAAGGTGCTGAAGGCACCTGCTCTGACCCAGTTTGGCCAGAGTCCAGTGAAGTCAAGTGGAAGTGGGATTGACAGCAGTTGCACACTTCAGTCCTTCTTTAAGAGCCTTGTCCTTTTAAGTCTGTAATCACACCGCTGCGAGCTCGTTCCTCTCAGGGCCGAGGCTTTAGCCACTGACCGGGTCTGGATCAAGTATTTAGTTCAGTAAGTACGGTTTAAAGGACAGGTTAGTCACAAGAGGGTCAATCCTCCCGAATGTGATTAAGTACCTAAAGAAAGGCCAGGACGACACATGAGACACAACAATGTCACTTTGCGTTGGAGGTGATTTCCTGTACTTTGCAAACACAACCAGGTAACACAAGAGCTACCTTTTCTGACATTCCAGGAGAGCTTTTAATATATTACAAAACGAGAAATGCAAAATGAAGTCTTCCATAACTGTCCAGGAATAAAAAGTGTAGCAGAACCAAAAACATCTTCTTACATTGTAATGAAGTGCAAGGTCAAAGGGATACACAATGTTTTTAAACGAGTAAAAAAAATGACCACACATCAGCCTGAATATGGCTACATTAGATGTTGCAGATTTGTTGTTTTCTAGCCACTGTTGATTGCCAGTGAAAGGTACTCATTGGTGAATTTGGTGAATGTTATTTCTGTTACAAAGCTTCTAGGCTTACAATAGCCTGATATACTATAGGGATATCATCTTGTGTTTTACTTCTGTTATGTACTGCGTGATGGGTTCTGACCAATGGACTTGATAATGGTAAGGATTTTAGTAAAGTCTTTGATATGACAAGTATCTAATTCTAAATCTTGTCTGTGTTCTTTAAATGTGTCTTCTATTTCTGTAAAGCACTTTGAATTGAAAAGTGTGAATGTATGGATAAAAACCTCACAACTACTGCCTGAGGTCAAAAGTCCTAATAATAAAAAGAACATTTCTAACTCATGTAGCGTTGGTGTAACAACCAACATTGTCCTTCAATATAATGAGTGAAATCCTGAGTCCAGGTGTCTGTGCAACAGGTGTTGGATTAGAACTTGGTCTTACCGGGACATCAGCGTTAGACCTGTGAACTGCTTATACTGTGAAGAAGCCTAAGCACAGGTACGAGAGGTAAACGTGTGGATTAAGCTCTTCTGCGTTAGACCCAAAGAGGTTTATCGCCTGATTTGTGGTGATTTGTAGCTCATCCCTTCAGGGCTTAGGCTGTGACGATCTGACAAAGCTTCACCGTCAAATCAGGTGTCCACTTAACGCAGAGGAGCCAGGTTAATCGCGTCGATGGCTGGAGAAGAGGAGTGCATCTCGTTAGTGGAGCTGTTTTAAAGGGTGCTCACAGTGAAATCCCATTATAAAGGATTGTTCCAGAACAGCTTCACGAAGGATTGTGACAGCAGCGTTTAGTTTAGAGACGTACAAGGTGACAAGTATGTTTTCTTTGTGGCTGGGTCAAGTGTGGGCAGCGAGAAGGAAGGAGGTGAATTATGGAACAGGTTTTAGGGCACGCACAGACTGGGCACAAAGTTAAACTAAGGTTATAATGCAATGCTGGCTTTTAAAAAGGACATATTAATAAAAAAAGACAAATGAAACACGAGGAAATAAATTGATTTTCTGCCCTCAGCCAGATTTGGTCATGACCATTTAAACAACACGTTATTGTCATTTCCATGTTTTTGAATCATATTGAGGTCACACTTAAACCTGCTCTGGACCAGGTCTGAACCAGAACCAGGCTAAATTTCATAAGTCGTAAGTGAAAAAGAAATCAGAAAAAACTAAACAAAATTACTTGTCAAAATAAGCCTGGATTGTCAGGTTTGATCGCTTTATAGAATTAGCCTCTAATGTGGTGAGGGTCAACATTGGGTCATTGAAAAAATTCATTTTGACACTGACATCTGCTCTTTCCATAGCCTGTGAGTAACTAGGCTCCCTGCAAGGACCTAGTGTTTTCTGGGATCTGTTTTTTTTTTTACATTTACATTTATTTATTTAGCTGACACTTTTATCCAAATCGACTAACATTAGGCCTGTAATTACCAGTGTCACAGCTGGAACACCACTGGAGGCAAGGTGGGTTAAGTGTCTTGCCCAAGGACACAACGACAGTATGAACTGTGGAGAGCGGGAATCGAACCACCTACCTTCCGGTTGAAGGACGACCGCTCTACCACTGAGCTACTGCGCCCCTCATACAGCATATTGTTTTAAGGATGGTCTGCGAAAAAACAAGACCATAAATCATCTAGGCGTTAATATAAGAATTTTAAAGCTGCACTACCCAAAAACAACATCCACGCCATTGATTTAATGTAAAGTTCAAGTCTTGTAGAAAACAGCCAATAAGAACAGATCCATGTGAATGTGAGACTGTGATTGGACAGTAAAAATGTCTCCTTCCACTAGGTTTAAGACACAGCACTGATTGATGTGTTATGTTTTGAACAGCTGTAAACTACAACATTTTACACAACACACCTTTAAATCAACATCACACATCGTTCCAAGCTCAGGGGAAGTCGTGTTTTTGGAGATGAGCGGATGTTTTTGGAGAGACACGCCGAGGTCTGATCGTATCCGGACGTATTTACTGTAATTGTGCTCGTTTAGACTCCATTTGTCGAGGAATGGATGGGACCCAGGAGGAAGTGGTGCAGCGGAAAGGGAGGTGTCGCCGTCTCACATCAGGGGTGAGGCTCGAGGTGCAAATGGATTTAGGTCAGGACCAAAACACGACTGCTGTTACCCGCCCTTCCTGCACCCAGCAATGATAATCTCTCAGATAAGTTTTTCTTCAGCGCGTCACAAGGAGGCTCTAAACAAACAATTGAGATGATAACAGCTTTAGTCAGTAGAAATTATGTCTTGTTGCACTGTATCTAGCCTCAAATAACCATCAACTCGGTTTATTTTATGTTCAAAGTTGAAATTAAAGTGAGGTTTTATTGCTATGCTTTTCTGATTGGCTGACAAAACTGCAAAAACTGCACTGATGGGTGTACAATAAAACCGTCAAATCTAAATCCAGTCCCTCTTGAATTACATTTGGTCCTCACATTAATAATACTTCTTGTAGCTTATCAATAATAAGTAGCTAATGTATATATAGGCAACAGCGAAACAGACTTGACTAATAAATACCTCTGAGCACTAAATTAATAAAGAAATGTCCAAGGCTGAGGTCCACAGTAAATCTATATGCGGACCTTTACTTTTACTGTCGGTATAGAATAGTTCTGAGACGTTAGTGAAACAAGCAAGAAATGGTTCAAAGTTACAAGGAGTAAACTTCTGTTGTATTTGTGAGACTAAAGTTGAATGAAGATCCATCACTGAGTGCACACACGCTGTTATCTCTGTGCTCTGGAGCCGTCGGGCCTCTATCAGCGGCATTCATCTTTCACAAACACACACAGCCCAAACAATGAGCACAGACATTTCTGATAAAACAAACTACATCCGCATATAACTACACAATCAGGAAATTAACGAGACGCCGCACCGCACGTGAGAAGGAAGGGCGGCAGGGGTTAAACTGAACTGAGGGCAAGTTTCTCTGAGCTGCAGGAGGCTTTGTGAGTTTACAGTGATCACTATCTGTCTGGGCCAAAAGATGACAACAAGGATAAGAGGATGATATTGATGTAAAATTAAATGGATGTGGTTCTGTCTGCTGTGATGTTGATGGTATTCCTAGTGGCAAAGAGAAAAATTTTAAACGCAACACTTTTGTGAACTTAGAGATGCTAATCAGCATCTTTAATGCCACACATGTGAGGTGGATGGATTATCTCTGCAAAAGAGAAGGGCTCACTAACAGATTTGGACAGATTCGTGAACAATATTTGAGAGAAATAGGCCTTTTGAGTTTAGTCACTAACAGATTTGGACAGATTCGTGAACAATATTTGAGAGAAATAGGCCTTTTGAGTTTAGCTCATGAAAAATGGGGGCAAAAATGAAAGAACTGCGTTAAAATATTTGTTCAGTATACAGTATTGTTCAAAATAATAGCAGTACAATGTGACTAACCAGAATAATCCAGGTTTTTAGTATATCTTTTTTGCTAAGTGGCAAACAAGTTACCAGTAGGTGCAGTAGATTCTCAGAAAACAAACAAGACCCAGCCTTCATGATATGCACGCTCTTAAGGCTGTGCAATTGGTCAATTAGATGAAAGGGGTGTGTTCAAAAATAGCAGTGTCTGCCGTTGACTGTACAAACTCAAAACTATTTTGTACAAACGTTTTTGTTTAGCAATCCTGTGAATCACTAAACTAATATTTAGTTGTATGACCACAGTTTTTTTTAAACTGCCTCACATTTCATGATCTAAACTCAAAAGGTCCGGAGATTGGGCTGGCCACTCCAATAACATTAATTTTGTTGTTTTGAAACCAAGACTTTGCTTGTTTACTCATGTGTTTGGGGTCATTGTCTTGTTGAAACAAACATTTCAAGGGCATGTCCTCTTCATCATAAGGCAACATGACCTCTTCAAGTATTTTGACAAATGCAAACTGATCCATGATCCCTGGTATGAGATAAATAGGCTCAACACCATAGTAGGAGAAACATGCCCATATCATGATGCTTGCTTCACTGTCTTCACTGTTTTACAATTTTACTCTCATCAGTCACAAAATGTTCCTCCATTTCTCTTTAGCGGAGGATTCTTGAAAATAGATTAGCTTCACACAGGCGTCTTCTAACTGTCACAGTACTTTAAGGTAACTCCAGACTGTCTTTGATCATCCTGGAGCTGATCATTGGCTGAGCTTTTGTCATTCTTCGATTCATTTTGATGGTTGTCTTCCGTTTTCTTCCACGTCATTCTGGTTTTGCTCTCCATTTTAAGGCATTGGAGATCATTTTAGCTGAACAGCCTATAATTTTTTGCACATTTTTATAGGTTTTCCCCTCTCCAATCAACTTTTTAATCAAAGTAAGCTGTTCTTCTGAACAATGTCTTAAACAAACCATTTTCCTCAGGCCTTCAAATGTATGTTCAACAAGTGCTGTGGCTTCATCCTTAAAGGGGGACCACTTTGATGGATAAAGTAGTGAATGTCTCAGGCAGAGAAAGAAAGAGAAAGAGGTGCTGGAGGTACCATTGTGGGTGGAAAGACCCCTACATAGGATGTACCACCGCCGGATAACTAAAATCAAAAATCCTACCAATGGCTAGAAAGGGCTTGGCTACAGGACAGCGCAGAGGCACAAATCATGTCTGCACAGGAGCAGGTCTAGAGCACCAGAGCAATAGAGGCCCAGATCTACCACACCCGACAAGACCCCAGGTGAAGGCTGTACAAAGAGGCCCCTGAGACAATTCAGTAAAGAGTGTAAGATGCTAGAAGGAAAAGCATACATGGACCATAACCAAGTGGCTGGTCTAGTGTACAGGAACATCTGTGCAGTGTATGGAATGAAAACCCCGAGGTCAAAGTGGGAAACACCTTTGAAAGTGGTAGAGAACAACTGAGCTAAGATCCTGTGGGACTTCCAGATACAGACCAATAAAATGGTAATTGCAAACCAACCGGACATTGTGGTGGTGGCCAAACAGCAGAGGAAAGTCATTGTGGTTGACAGCAATACCAAGTAATGGCAACATCAGGAAAATGAAACTTGAGAAACTAAAGAAATGCCAAGACTTCAAAGAAGAACTTGAGAAGGCCTGGAAAGTGAAAGCAAAAGTGGTTCCGTGATTATCGGAGCACTCGAGCAATAACACCCAAACTGGAGGAGTGGCTATGGCCAATCCCAGGAAAAACACCACACATCTCAGTCCAAAAGAGCATAGTTCCCAGGCCTCTGGTAGAGGACCCAAGTTTGGATGGATAAGACTGCCCGAGTGCGAGGTGAGAGGTTTTTTTTAATACACATCTTGGGGAACATAAAATACATACTTAACCTACATTTACATTTGTACACATGCACTGTCCTCCATACTTTATCCTGATTATTTCATCAGTCTTTGGCCTTGTTTGAACACAACCTGCCTGACTTTTCTCACCCACTCCACACAAACTAAAAAAAGATTATAATGTTCAGACATTGGATTTTGTGATGGTAAATCTGGTAAATACGTTCATATTTTAGAGTCTGTTCCATCGATCTGTGTCTGTTGCATCGTTATCTTTGAGAAACGCTCAGTGCAGACTCTGTAGCAGCTGCTGCCGAGTGCGTGCTGCTGCAGGACAGATATGAAAGAGAGGAGACAGCTTCTTCTGATGTAACCCAGTGATAGTTAAGCGTTTGTTCGCCAGGAAGAGCTTGAAAAGTTAGCAATAGCAAGTTGGCAATTTCTCCAGAAAACCAGGGTTGTCTCGTCTTTTGTTTTTCCGCAGTTATATGAACAACAATACAAACAGAGACTGAGAAGAATTCAAAGCATTAGCAAAGTCGCTAAAGTTACTTTCTTTGCAGCAGCTGTATCTTTTATGTAAAAAATAGATTAGTGCAGATATGGTTTTATATAGACATGGTCAAATGGAAATCAACGTGTCATTAGTGAACGTTAAAATTCCCTTAACTGTACTCACCACTTTCAAATTACTGTCTTCATTAACCTTTGTCATATTTCAGGAGCTGAGGCCAGGCTGGGTGGAGGAAACTAATTAGGACAGTGATCTACGACCGTCTATTTGTCAAAGTCAGCAAACACAAAGACGTGACTGAGAATTAACGAGCTCTCTGGGATCGCCTCTTCTTTTCAAAGCTTAATTTTTCCATTAGCACTCCGGGTTGCTGAAAAGCCCGAACTGGAGACATGTATTAGCGCAGAGACAGCTGTCAAACAGGGCTAAGAGAGCAAACATGACGCGTTTATCCACAGCTAAGTGCAAATACGATTCAAAAGGTGAGAGGTACGGCCCTGCCTGACACCCACGGCTGCGCACATTCAGATTTTTTGTGAAAGGTTTACAGTCCACTCCTTTGTTTGCGGAGCAGATTATTGCTGTCACTGCTGCGTGAGTTGGTCTGGTAGCTGTTTGTCATGTTCTACAGGTTATTGTTCAGAGAGAAAGTATTTGTTTTGAGGAATCCCAAGGTTTGTTTGGTGCATTTTAATCGATTCAGAAGATGTTTGTTATATAGCTATTAAAATGTTTACTACATGAAGTCAGTGTGGACAACAAAACAAATGTAAAAAATGCACAAATGCTGATTTTGTGTCATTTTTTTCATAGTTACGTGTTGGTTGTTCTGTGTTTTATTTGTATATTTCTTTATCTGTCTTCAGTATGTGGACTGTCATTTATGTTGATTGTTAGATGTTGTCTTATGTTTTATATGTTTTTTCTCCTGACCTGCCAGGGACTACAGATGTAATGTAGCCGTTGGGCTAATTCTGAATATTTACATATTTATTGACATTTTCATCTTTATGCATTGACATTTTAAAATAAATAAATCTAAAAATCTAAATAAATTATTTTTAGATTTTCTTTTTTGGGCCTTTTTTGCATTAATTGACTAGGACACTTGATTGACAGGCAACAGGGTGATATAGAGGGGAGTGACAGAGTGGGAAACAAACCTGGGTCTTACAAGCTGAGACCCCTATGCACAAGTATTTTTAAATTGCCTTTTGGGGACAAATAAAGTGATTAGAATTGAATCTGCTCAATGTATTGATTTTCATTCCTACAGTCTAATTGGCCCTTAACTAGTTCCCTTACAAGGATTATACAGTGGTTTAAAGAAAAAAAAAAAAAGAAATTGTAATGTATATTAGGAATTTGCACATTATATATAAGCCAGTCAAGTTTAATACCAATGTAGTTTTAGCACTTTAAACCTTAAGTAACAGCTTTGTGACTCTTTTGCTCTCTCTTTGTGGGACGTTTAGAACAACATGGATTTCCTGAACAATACTATGCTGTACTGACCTGAGAAAATGTGGCTTTTGTCATTAATGATACAAATCTAACACACAAAGCTATCATTTATCTTCTTTACAAAGTTACTCTCAAAGTAGTAATCTGCGACCTGTTCACAAGGACCTGTTCTGATGTTATCTTCTCAAAATAAATGGCAGTAACTGTTCTTTGCCGATGTTAAAACACTCCACTACGATCCGTCTCCTGATGTTTATGTCGAGACCAAAGCAGTGTCACTGAACAGTAAATGTTTCATTAGAACGCACTCTTCTCCATACATCAGTTCTGCTACCTGTGTAAATAGTACAACTCCAGTAATAGTTAAGCTTCCATTCAGTTTTTAGAGGGCTTTAACATCTACTGTTAGAGCCAAACCAAATTGTCAAATGTAAAACTCCAGGATTACTGCTCTTTGATCTGGTCCCAGTCTTACTTAAATCAAATAAAGGCAAATAGGCCAAAAAAATATCTTTATTTTAAAAAAGGGCAGATTTTTATGGTTTATATGGCAATATTTGGTATTTTATGGAAAAGATCACAGGTGTCCAAACCTTTTGGAAAGAGGGCCACATTTGATGAAAAGAAAATTCCCCCGGCCAACAGTCGTGGATTTGAACAGGTTTTAGTTGGATTTGAACAGGTTTTGGATGGATTTGAACGGGTTTACTTTGGATTTGTAAATAGCTTCTTCCACTGGGGCCATAAACAATACATTTCATCTCTGAAGCTGAGGGCCTTAGAAAATCCCACCTTGTACTGTGATCGGCCCCTCGACCGGACTTTGAACATGTCTGGAATAGACACTTTCCCAGTAGAATTTTCTGCTGCCATTGAGTCAATGTCGACAAGTGAAATAGACCAACAGACAATGGGGATGTCCCTTAGTCAAGACCACCTCCTGCAAACCTGTGACTGGACAAAGATTGACATCATAGGCTGATCATTCTCATCTATTAAAAGCCTTCACAAAAGAACAGAGATGATATGAAGGTCTCATTCTTTCAGATGATTCCTGTTACAATAAGCTTTAGGAGATTAAACTGTCAAACTAAATGGAAGAGTACAAAAATTACGTATTCCCCGTTTAAGGCCTTGTTTTTTTTCACAGATTGCTTCTGTTTTGTTGTAATTTCTGTGGTCAGTATGTCCTCTTTCGGTTTGTGTCCTCTGGTCAGTTGTAGGAACATAAGATAATTGTAATGGCTTCCACTGGGTTCTATGGAGATTTAAAAGCCTATTTACCAAGATAGACAAATGCATGGAGTGATATTTTTCAATTCTTGTATTGTATGTTATACAATACATATTCACCTCCCAGATTAGCAACACACTGCATTTTATTTAATACACACCAATTCTTTTCATTTGAATACTATACATAAACACTAACAGAGGAGTTCTTTTGAGATAGACTTTCCAGTGAGTTTCACTGGGTTTCTCAGATTCTTTCATTGCATTGTCGTCTCTCACTAAGCCAGTCACTTTACAAAGCTTTGAGAACAGCAAATAAGCCAAACTAGTTTTACAAATAGATCTCTGTCTGTCGTAGGAGACATTCTAGTAATTGCACAGTCAGTGAGCAGAAAAGGATGACTGCAAGCCTTAATCAGATGAGCGTCTAGAGGTAAAGTAGAGAAACACTGCCCCTCATTGTTCACAGTAGGAACTGTGCAACGTGGACTAAGGACTAAAAGAAAAGGGAGCTATGCCTGCAATAGAAATGCAAGTGTCAGGGGGAAATACACTAAAATAAGCACAAAAAGATTGACTTGGCAAACGTTAGACTATGGCCCAGTTTCCCCAAGATTTAAAAGCAGGGTTGAAGACAGAAGTATGTTGTATGAGTTTTGTTTTTTTAGAAATATATGTCAAAATAAAGAGCCTTCTTATGTGCAATATGTGGAGAACATGATTATTCAACCAGGCAATCGACAGGGACAATTAGTGCAAACAATTTAAAAAATGTCAATAATTAAATATTTAAACAGGTTTTAGTTTGATTTGAACCTGTTTGTATAAAGCCTGAAGCAATACATTCTGTCACTAAAGCTGAGGGCCAACTGAAATCTCACCATGGGCCATGATTGGCCCCAGGACTTGACTTTGGACATGTCTGGTGTAACAGGGACATGAATGACCTGGTTTCTCAGAGGCATGTAAATGTTATACCCTAAATACTGTCCAAACCGTGAAAAGGCTGATAAACACTTGAGTGCATAAAAAAGCACAAAGTAATCTTCTTTTAGTGAAAGCAAAAAAAGGTCATGAGTGAAACCAGTTGAGGACGGGCTGCGGTGGAGGGCGGACTCTTGTCTCTCTGTTGGTTACGCCTCAGTTTCACACAGCTGGGAGCAGACTACCCACAATCCCCCTTTGTGTTTCTGTCAATAATCATGTTTGCTCTCTCATGATCCTGGGGCTTTATCCTCCTCCACCACCTACACGACTGACTGAGGCAGCTACGGCATGTTTTCATTTCACTGGATGTCTTTCATCGGCCCACTTTTATGGCTTAAACAAACACTGTTTATGGTTAGAAAAGACATATGAGGAAAAACAAAACTAGTGTCATTTACTATTTAACAGTGACTTGTTAATAAATATGACAAATGAGGTATCGGATTACCTGAACCCGCAGGTAATAAGCAATTGTCTTGTCACACAAATGCATAATTAGTCCTTATTACAGACTAGTCTTATCACACTTGGCTTCATTTTTGGTGTGAAATATTTTTAACCCATATGGAATGAATTAGCTATGTGAGTACTCTTGGATAGTGAAAAATAAAATGCTGTTTAATGTCCTAAAAAGACAACAACTAGGAAATTACATATTTTACTGATTGACAGTAAATAGTCTTGTTCAGAAGGGTTTGTTTGGCTCCAAATGAACATTTCCTGGATCTTTATGGCTCCATTTTGCAACATTATGAGACAAATAACAGGTCAATTAATTGATACTATATTATTCAACAAATAAGGCAGACAATGAGTTTGCTCTGGAAATAATGAAACAAAACCCATTAATAATGTCCTAGGTCGTCAGTATTGGCTAATGTGATCCACTTTATTCGACTGAATTCCACAAAAATGTACTCAATGGACTTGAATGTTTCTGTTTTGGTTGAACACTCAAAGCAAATACATTTTCCCTTCCCACCCACAGCGCAGTAAAGGCTCAAAGTGGTGTCATTTCTCACAGGAAGAGCTTGTAGTCTCTTATAAAACAAAACAAACACAGACACACACACGCACAAACACACTCCTGTTAAGCCGTGTTTTCACTGAGCCGCACAAAATGAAAGGTTTTATTGAGTACATTTAGACAGAGTCACCTACAAAGTCAAATATTAAAAGAGAGCTTTGGAAAACGTAAGAAACAATGAATCAGAAAGCTACTCAGAAAGCGGCACCTGTTATGGAGCACACAGCAGGGCGTAGGACGAGGGACAACACAAAAGCAGAGCATTATGCGTCGTGGATAAAGAGTGTGTTTGCTTTAGAGGTGTTGTCCGTGTTGCCCCAGTGGCGTTGTATCACAGAGACGCGGTTGGCTTTTGTTTTCTGACACGAACAGGGGCCAACTGCGTGACTCAAGACCCGTTAAGAGTCGAAACATTAGGAGAGGACACCTGCAGCAGTGGGTCTGTGTATTAACAAGACAGAGTTACTGTGAATGTGTGCTGCATGTGAGAACTTTGGGGTTTAAAGTCACTGCAAAGACTTGCTGCAGAGGACGATATGTTGAAACTTGCCAAAAAGCTGATATGACAAATGATGACAGACATTTATTTGTGTAATCAGTGCTTCTTTAACCACTGGTGTCATTGTAGAGCCTTGATTTCTTATTCTGAACTAGATTACTACCAACTACACTGACTTTAATAACTCCATGAACACAAAAACATTTTTACCATTTCTCTCGCCTAATTTTTTCTGGATAAAAAAACTTGAATATATGTGGTAGATAGGAGGGTCAAAAAGTAAATAAAATTACTAAATATATTTTGGTGCATAAAACTATTTTATAAAGTGAAAATAAGTAAAACATGAGTTTGAATGATGATAATATGTACTGTTTCCTTCACTGCTTGTGAAGGTGAACTACACAGGAAACTCATTTGTAAAGCATTCTGGGAAATATAGTACCATCCACTTGGATAAGATAAGTTACCTGTCCAGATTATAGGTCTAGCCCTGATCTAACAATGTTAGATTCATGATTGGTTGGTTTAAAATCAGCCAATAACTGGATGATAAAAAAAAATAAAAATGCTTCAGATAGCTTTACTCTGATTAATTAGTTTGCGCTGGAATAACTGGATTCAGCAGAATAATTATTAGTCAATATTAGACACATTACATGCATCTATGACTGGACACGACGTTATCAATAAAGAAAGAACTAGGATCAGTTTGGACGCAGCTGGAGACTAGCGTCAGAGCTAGTTCAAAGAAAATAAGATGGACTAAAACATACAGAATGTCGAATTAGACAGCTACGGTGGACTCCTAAAGGGACATTGTAGATGCTGTTGATACATAGATCTGGTCATCATTGTTAATAATAATATAGGATCACTTTGACGGTGTGGGTTCGTCCAAAGAGCTACAGTCCACATCCAATGTACCTTAAAATAACATCAAACACTCTGAGTTGGTGGCCCTGATAAACTGCTGCTGGCTGCTTTTTCTCACTCAGAGCCATACCTTTCTGTGTGTGTATGAGTATATACAACATTCACTGAACCGCAACAAGTTTTAGAGATACCTCTCTGTCCTCAGCTCCTCTGTCGCGTAAAGGCTACAGACAAAGAAGAGGGATTAGTGCATAACTCACATTAAAGAGCAGTCACACTATGTTTTATAAGGCCTTTTGAAGTCTGTATTGTATTTACCATAAAAAGGGCTTTGAATGGTGCAGAGAAAGTGGAATGAAGCTGTTCAAACAGAGATGGTTGGAGAAGTGTCATTCCCACGGCGAGGTGTGCCGCTGCGATGAGTCAGGGCAGGCTCTCGTTTGATTTTTAAGAGCTCCTGTTCTTAAATAGTCTTGTCTGTCAGCGCTTACAGATTTTACTAAGAGGCCAAAACAAAGGAACGACGCAGTCATTACCACGAAGGGATTTTCCTCAGAGCTGTGAAAGACATACATGGTGTGTGGCAAAGAGAGGTGTGAGTTATTAGGAGCAAGATGGTATGATAATGTGAGAATTTATTGTGACCTATAAACAATATAGGATAACATTTAGCAAACTATTGTTTACAGTACATATTTTTACACACAAAAATTAGCCATTAGACATACAGTCAGGTCCATAAATATTGGGACATCAACACAATTCTAATTTTTTTGACTCTATACACCACCACAATGGATTTGAAATTAAACAAACAAGATGTGCTTTAACTGCAGACTTTTAGCTTTAATTTGAGGATATTTACATCTAAATCATGTGAACGGTGTAGGAATTACAGTTTGTATATGTGCCTCCCACTTTTTAAGGGACCAAAAGTAATGGGACAGATTAACAATCATAAATCAAACTTTCACTTTTTAATACTTGGTCAATTACAGCCTGGAGTCTGGAACGCATAGACATCACCAGACGCTGGGTTTCATCCCTGGTGATGCTCTGCCAGGCCTCTACTGCAACTGTCTTCAGTTCCTGCTTGTTCTTGGAGCATTTTCCCTTCAGTCTTGTCTTCAACAAGTGAAATACATGCTCAATCAGATTCAGGTCAGGTGACTTGGCCATTGCATAACATTCCACTTCTTTACCTTGAAAAACTCTTTAATTGCTTTCGCAGAATGCTTTGGGTCATTGTCCATCTGGCTGAATATGAGGAGATAATATTGCCTGAAACACTTCAGAATTCATCCTGCTGCTCTTGTCATACATGCCCACGTCATGACACTTCCACCACATGTTTCACTGATGAGGTGCTATGCTTTGGATCAAGAGCAGTTCCTTTCCTTCTCCAGACTCTTCTCTTCCCATCACTCTGGTACAAGTTGATCTTGGTCTCATCGGTCCAGAGGATGTTGTTCCAGAACTGTGAAGGCTTTTTTAGATGTTGTTTGAACAAACTCTAATCTGGCCTTCCTGTTTTTGAGGCCCACCAATGGTTTACATCTTGTGGTGAACCATCTGTATTCACTCTGGTGAAGTCTTCTCTTGAGTGTTGACTTTGACACACATACACCTACCTCCTGGAGAGTGTTCTTGATCTGGTCAACTGTTGTGAAGGCTGTTTTCTTCACCAGGGAAAGAATTCTTCAGTCACCACAGTTGTTTTCCGTGGTCTTCCGGGTCTTTTGTTGTTGCTGAGCTCACCGGTGCATTCTTTCTTTTTAAGGATGTTCCAAACAGTTGATCTGGCCACATATAAGTTTTTGCTGTCTCTCTGATGGGTTTGTTTTGTTTTTTTCAGCCTAATGATGGCTTGCTTCACTGATGGTGACAGCTCTTTAGATCTGATATTGAGAGTTGACAGCAACAGTTTCCAAATGCAAATAGCACACTTGAAATGAACTCTGAACCTTTTATCTGCTCCTTGTAAATGGGAAATGAGGAAATAACACACACCTGGCCATGGAACAGCTGAGCAGCCAATTGTCCCATTACTTTTGGTCCCTTAAAAAGTGAGAGGCACATATTCAAACTGTTGTAATTCCTACACCGTTCACCTGATTTAGATATAAATACCCTCAAATTAAAGCTAAAAGTCTGCAGTTAAAGCACATCTTTTTGTTTTACTGTAAATCCATTGTGGTGGTGTATAGAGCCAAATATATTAGAATTGTGTTGATGTCCCAATATTTATGGACCTGACGATATGTGTGATCTGGAGAAGGAACACCTGCTGGGACTAAAACCAAAAAATATGCAAAAAAATATATATAAAAAATATAGATGTTAAGAATTGACAAAAACAAATTACTCAAAACTGGTAAAAATTTAACTCCTTAATATTTGTAAAAAATAAAACTGTACAACAAATCTAGTATATAATATTTTCTTTTTATTATTTAGAAAAATATGGTTTTCATTCAGTGTTAAAATAAGTGTATTAAAATTAACTGATAAAATGTGTTTTTTTATGTCTTAGCTACACAGGATAAGGCACAGTGTATATTGTCAATATATTTTACTTCTCAGTAAAACCACCTGGAGTAATTATGGCTTTAAACACATTTAACTACAGAGAGAACTGGGGTAATTTCTGAAAACTTGAATACTCCATCCTTAATGAACAGACCTTTCGCTGAATGTTAATTTATATTTTCCTGAATTAAAATAGAAAGTGATCCCAAACAAATTACAAGGGAATTACAAATGTGACAAATTGCTAATGCATTGTCATCAAAAGCTAATTAGTCAATGTGTGGAAGAGATTTTAGTCCAACAAGAATGTCTTTTGTTCACTACAGCTCTGACTCTTTGACGTCTGATATACGAGAGATTAATTCACAAGCTGCATTTCTGTTCTCTTTTTTGTTTTTCAGCCAATCTCTTTAAGCTGCGTTGAAGTGTCACAGCGTCCCAACACTTAAACGTATTTACTCAGGTCTGGACCACCAACAGCACTGTGTCTCCACCTCTCCTAATACTGTGTATAGTCCTCAACACAAACCTGTGCCTTGTAGCTTTTTGACAGGTTTTAATCGCTCACCTTTCACCTGCTCTTTGTTCGAGAGAAAGGCCATCCATCATGTCTCAAGAGAAAAGACGCTGCGTTTAGCTGTAGCAGGAGATGAGTGAGGACTTACATGTTTGATCTGCTGCAGTATTTGAACAGGGATTCACGAATGTAAGAGTGCTTAGGTTTATCTGAGGGAGTTTCCCTTCGACTATGTGTGACTGGGACAAGAACTCCACCCTGGATCAGGACTGAGCTACGGGTTTAAACTTTCAACAGCTGTGTGATCGGTTCTAAGGGTGGATTTTGGACAAACTGAGCATGTTCACACCTTAACATCGGCCACTAAAGACCTGATCATTTAGGGAAATAAATGTGCTAAAAATCTAACTGTATGTGACAATGCTGCACTTTTCATGTCCCAAGGCTGCTACAAAAACACTAGGTATCAAAGGTGTAAGCGTCTTTTGGCTTTTGCTTTTGTATCAGTATGCATTTACTATCTACTTTGCAGAACATGTGACGTTAGTGAGTCCCTAAAATGTAGGAAACTGCCGCACTGCTCCTGAACTACTAAATTTAATGTTCTATAAATATTCTTCTTTTGCAGTTTATTGTAGCATGGCTTTATTGTGATGTTGCACTTGAGACTGGTCATAGGATAATTCTGTAAGTCTTGGTCTTGAACTCAGTTTTACACAGTCAAACTTAAAGACCAACCAAGACCACAAATAGCTTTTTTCCTGTTCTTTTTTGAGTGGATGAAAACCTTAATAATTGTATATTTGATTAAACAAAACAAAATCTACCTCCATGAGTCTGGACCTGGTCTAAGACTGGACTAACTCTGTCTCCTTCAAACACTGACCTCCGTGAGTCTGGACCTGGTCTAAGTCTGGACTAACTCTGTCTCCTTCAAACACTGACCTCCGTGAGTCTGGACCTGGTCTAAGACCGGACTAACTCTGTCTTCTTCAAACACTGACCTCCGTGAGTCTGGAACTGGTCTAAGTCTGGACTAACTCTGTCTCCTTCAACAAACACTGACCTCCGTGAGTCTGGACCTGGTCTAAGTCTGGACTAACTCTGTCTCCTTCAACAAACACTGACCTCCATGAGTCTGGACCTGGTCTAAGACCGGACTAACTCTGTCTCCTTCAAACACTGACCTCCGTGAGTCTGGACCTGGTCTAAGACCGGACTAACTCTGTCTCCTTCAAACACTGACCTCCCTGAGTCTGGACCTGGTCTAAGACTGGACTAACTCTGTCTCCTTCAAACACTGACCTCCGTGAGTCTGGACCTGGTCTAAGACTGGACTAACTCTGTCTCCTTCAAACACTGACCTCTGTGAGTCTGGACCTGGTCTAAGACCGGACTAACTCTGTCTCCTTCAAACACTGACCTCCGTGAGTCTGGACCTGGTCTAAGACTAGACTTATAATTGTTCCTTTATATCTTTTACAATGGACTTGAGCAAAAGTGGTATTTGTCCTCCATTCACAGGAAAGCACAGGGTTTAAACAGTTAATCTGCAAATTAATAAGTGTTTCCCTCCTGTTTATAATGTGATTATCATGATGTGAAACACAAAGCGCTTGGCCTGTGGCATATTTATTTTCAGGGCGTGTCCAAAGCTGGCGTTTCATTTAATGAAAGGCTGGACATGGCTTAAACGAGCAGAGTTTGTTTGTGTGATTGACAGGTCAAGTTGCATATGCCAGAGGTGAAAGCACAGTCTGTATTTGGTCATTTTAGATGTTTTAATTTATCCTGTGAACTCAAGGGACATTCATTCAAGGGATATTCAAGATAACAAATATGGTAAAGGTAAATAAATAAAGGTGAGTAAAGCCGAGTGTGTAAAGAAGAGCCCATTTTCATAATAAGGAAATGAGGACTTATTATGAAAATAGGTCTTAGGTCTCTGCAAAAAAACAGCTGTTATGTGTCCTTGATACGATTAACCACGCTGTTACTTGTTTAATCCTTTGATAAATCAGTCCACAAAGACACTAAATACAACAACAGTTTAGCAGCTACCTTTTTTGTCAACATATCCCAGAAAACATCCCTTTTCTCATGTGTCCCTCAGTTTCCATTCTGGAATTATCCAGGACAGCTCTCTTGTGTCTCATCAGCTCATAAACTCACTCCAGCGAGTAAACACTCGGTAACTGCACACGCCGTCGGTCTACGTTCTCCAGCTCAACTCACTACAGCATGCTTGCTTTTTTTGTTATCGTTTGAAAAGTCTGCGCTGCTTTTTGTGCCCATGCAGCGTTTTAGTGTCCTGCTGTGGTCAGGTGGATGTGTGCACAGACCGGGACTCACAGAAGTCTCCAGTTTTAGAAAAGAGATGCTACTAGAACCAAGTCTAGTTACCACTATTTTTGTAAAACGTCCTCACTTATTTTATACAAGTTATTTATTAATTCATTGTTATAAACAAAGCATTATTCAATATTAATTTTAATGTATAACAAAATACTATATTAAATAAACTGTATGTAAGCATTATTTTTTGTATTTAATTAATATTAATTACATTTTAATAATTTACAATTAGATACATTCTTAAAATTTTATATTAGACATAAATGCTTTATTTATAAATCTCAAATAGCGCACTTTTTTGATGTCTTCGTCCGTCTAGCGCCAGATCCCGCCTCAGAAGGCCCACAGCGGTGCATGGCAACTCCTCCACACCTGAGTCAGGTGTAAGGTCAGCCATACGTCACTGACGGCCTTTTGCGAGCCGTAAGAACGATAATCCTAAAGACTCAAACTATTTTCCAAAGTTTGGGCTGATTATAATCTAATATAACTAATAGCCAACCCAACTCAGCTTTAAGATATCTCCAGTAAAATAAAAGCTGTTCTATTCCAAACATGATGCACCTGGTGATCTCGACATATAATACAGACATCAGAAGTCGTCTGTAAGTGCTCTCACTGCTCTGTCCTCGACTTGACACCGGTCTGAGACTCTGAGACTAAACCCTCTGTGCAATAATAATTCAGGAGTTCTTCAGAAAAGACAGCACACTTTCTTTGGTGCTCCCGACCAGACTAATGGCTCCTGAGGTCATCCTTCAAAACCGAAACCTTCATCCAAAACCCTCCGAGTCGCTCTCAAATGAGAAGCAAATGTTTCCCGTGACAGATTTATGCCACACCATTATTTACCCTAATGCAGACTGTACAGAGAAACATGTGGGAGCTCAAAGCAGGTAGACGACGGCTTTAGGTGGATCTATGTTTATCAGACACTGTACATTTGACCACAATAAAACATACAGGGCTGTTATCAGATTTTATGCATTGGCAACAAAATAAAAGTGTATTTTCTTTTTATCTCCACTGAGTCTATATCAAAGTGTTTCCATAAGTCTATTTTTCAGGGGACCCAAATTATTATATAAAAAAATAAAATAATGTATGTACATGGATGTAGTGAAGGAGACACGAAGGTGGTGGGTCTGAGAGAAGAGGATGCAGGGAATAGGGCTAGATGGAGGCAGATGATTCATTGTGGAGACCCCTGAAGAGAACAGCCAAACATCACTAAGTCATAAGTGTTTAATGCATTTAAACCCATTTTAATGTACTTTCAATTATGTTTTGCATTATTTCTGACTATAACCAATTCATAAATCCATTCATCTAAAACCTGTTCAAATCCATCTAAAACCTGTTCAAATCCATCTAAAACCTGTTCAAATCCAACTGAAACTTGTTCAAATCCATCTAAAACCTGTTCAAATCCATCTAAAACCTGTTCAAATCCATCTAAAACCTGTTCAAATCCAACTGAAACTTGTTCAAATCCATCTAAAACCTGTTCAAATCCATCTAAAACCTGTTCAAATCCATCTAAAACCTGTTCAAATCCATCTAAACCCTGTTCAAATCCATCTAAAACCTGTTCAAATCCAACTAAAACCTGTTCAAATCCAACTAAAACCTGTTCAAATCTATCTAAAACCTGTTCAAATCCAACTAAAACCTGTTCAAATCCATCTAAAACCTGTTCAAATCCATCTAAAACCTGTTCAAATCCAACTGAAACTTGTTCAAATCCATCTAAAACCTGTTCAAATCCATCTAAAACCTGTTCAAATCCATCTAAAACCTGTTCAAATCCATCTAAACCTGTTCAAATCCATCTAAAACCTGTTCAAATCCAACTAAAACCTGTTCAAATCCAACTAAAACCTGTTCAAATCCAACTAAAACCTGTTCAAATCCAACTAAAACCTGTTCAAATCCAACTAAAACCTGTTCAAATCTATCTAAAACCTGTTCAAATCCAACTAAAACCTGTTCAAATCCAACTAAAACCTGTTCAAATCCATCTAGAACCTGTTCAAATCCATCTAAAACCTGTTCAAATCCAACTAAAACCTGTTCAAATCCAACTAAAACCTGTTCAAATCCAACTAAAACCTGTTCAAATCCAACTAAAACCTGTTAGAAGTGGTAGATCGATCGTTCTATAACTGGAAGGTTGGCGGTTCAATTCCCGCTCTCCCCACAGTTCATACTGTTGTTGTGTCCTTGGGCAAGACACTTAACCCACCTTGCCTCCAGTGGTGTTCCAGCTGTATCACTGGGGAATGGAACCTTAATGTGTCGCTTTGAATAAAAGCATCAGATAAATGACTAAATGAACTAGAACCTAATCAAATATTTTGAAAACCTGTTTTCCATCTACATCAAATGCTACATAAAATTCAAAAATTTTAAATAAATTCTCCCGCAACCCACTGTTTGGGGAAATAATGATCTACACAACAGCTTTATAATGTCTGATACATAAACAGACCTTTTCTCTTTCACTATGATTAGTTTCTGCAGCAGATGAACCTTTATTTGTGTCAGACTTGTGTGAAATAATGGCTCCACCCTCAGACAAAGGCTCAGGCTGAAGCCTGTCTCTGCTGCAGAAGGTTTGGAGGAAACAAAACTTGTTTCTGAGACACTAGGGCCAACAGTTCAGAGGGAACACATGTTTCTTTTTGAATCCTCTGAAGCAGACACTGTTTGTGTCTCGCTGCAGAGACAGATCTGTGTGCATTACCTTCACAGTGAAAGAAAGAGTTTTCTGTTTCTAAAGCACATGGCTAATTTGGATTAAACATCGAGTCCACAGTGCATCACAGTACGGTCCTCATGCTATTTTCTTCACTTTTCTCTTCTTTTATGTCATTTTTATTTTACTCCAGCTGACAAAGTTAAATTGAATGAATTCCACCCTATGTTAAGAGTCTTATCCAATTGATTTTTAAAGGTGCCGTGTTATTATCCAATCAATGCTTTTTCTATTAGATACATTTCACTTTATCGTCACTTACTAACCAGTCAATACCATTGATTGGTTTACAGTTTAAGACTTACACAGCTCCTAAGCGGGATTTGCATGGGGTGGGTAAACTATTTTACAGATGCAGGGCTTTCCAAACATTTTTGAAAACCAAACCAAGTCTTTCTAAACAAAATCATAAAAGTTTAGGCATTAGGTGCAATACACTAAACAAGACAAGAGGAGTCTTCAACAGCCTGTCATAGTTTGATAGATAATTACTTTGGAGTGTTACATTTTGTGAAAGTAAAATGCATGTGCATGTAGAAGTGTTGCGTTGACCCGAGCTAAAAGTTTCAGCTCTAAACCTGGTAAAATGTATTAGTATTTTGATGGAACAATTGGTCCTGTTTTACTTTTTTGAGGTATTTCTGCTGCTGTTGGGGGAAAGTTGGTCTGAGACGGACAAAAAAAGAAAATACTGTAGGTAGTGCCAATTTTATCTTTTCCACTGGTGCCACTTGTTTTGCTGGCCTTTTTAAATTTTTTATTTTGACTACATCAACAAATATGCAAGACACAAACAGTAAAAGCTGTAACTGTTTATGACATACAGCCTCTGTCCGAATAGTCTTACTTCAAAATCAGTGAAACATGTAATGTGCAATTTAAGTCAATATCTTGATTGTGCTAACTGAAGAAATTAAATGAAAAGATATTTGAGGAAAATTTTAACAAATCAAATCCCTGATACGTCTAAATGAAAAGGTTATGGGGCAAAATCACAAAATAATAATAAGAAAAATAAGAGTTTTTGAGTAAAGTAGGCACTTTTAATCGAGTACAGATCTTGGCTACTTTAATACTTTAATCATTTCTAAATCGTGGGATATAGACATAAACGCACAAAAAGCTGCCTGTCGTCTCAACTTCGGCTTTTCGAGACAAACCAAAAGAGTTAAGAAGTTTAGTGGCTCACTGTTTCTTATCCCAAAGCCTGCCCTATCATCTCAGCGAAGGCTCTCACAAATGGGTAATTGTCTGTCTTTAATGCTCTCCCGCTGAGACCCCCTGCCCCTAAAACGAACCACTACAAACCGCGACACAACTGCCACACAATCACACTTAGAGCATTAACGAGATTAGGGTGTAAGCAAACCTCAGATGAGCCCAAACAAGGGCTGCCTATCTCAAGATTAGTCAACTTATAAAGGCACATAGGCAGATTAGGTGTCTAATTCTGAGCGACCACCACCGGAATAAATCTGGGGTTTATTATGAGACAGGCCACAAACCTTCAACTCAAGCCAAGTTCTGACAGCTGCAACGGGAGACAGACTGAAGATGATCCGCTCAGACGATCCTTCTCAGGCCACACACGCCTTAAGAAATCAATTTCATTAGCTATTCATCTACACAGCACCGGGGCCTAAGCTTTCTGTCTTTCCTCATGAGGTAAAGTAGCTCCTGTTTGAGAATATACAGCTTGGATTATCAGTTGTTTACATTCTTTTATCCTCAATGCTAACACAAAACAACAATAAGAAGCAGTTTGCATTACCCTCAGAGTGAAAATAAATCAGTTTAGGTGATATATTTTTGTTTGAGCCCTTTATGTCTCCATAGTCCAGCTCCAGGATCATTTACACAACACAAAAAGTTGTAAAAAGAGGCAAAAAGCACTGTTAAATTGAAACACACGGCTAATTTACATAAATCCACATTACACAGACACTACAAAACTTAAATGTATTTGATTTATTGGCCAGTCTCAGCCTATAATAGTAAACTAACAATATTGCATTTTACTTGTTTGACCTGTAGATAAAAAAAAGCCCCAAAACCTCTCTGAGCTGTTGTAAAAACAAAACAAGCCAAACCTTTTTCACAACAATGTTAGAGTGGGATAAAGTCACACAGGAAACTCTTACTTCCATGTTTTACTATTAAAGGTGGATCTACTGCTGCTGTTAAAGTATTGGATATAAATGCACAAATTAAGTTCAGATGTCACTGCGCTAGAAAAAGTGGTTTTCTGTCAACACATGAATAAAAACGTGATCCAAAACATAGTTGTGTTGTGTTTACCTCATACTAAAACTCAATATAGTGTCTTTAATCCCAAACTATTTCACTTTCAAACCTAAAAAGCAGCACATGAATGCATCATAAGTTACGCTTAAAGTTTTTTTCTCTTTATGCCATTGGAGACCTAATCCACTGACAAACAAGTCAGACGACAGACTGAATAAGTGTCAGGTAAAGGTTCTGACTCCATTATTGTCTTCCTCTTTTCAATTTGAATTCTTCTATTCATTCATTCATTCATTCATTCATTCACCTCAGGATTAAACAATTCCCATTGTGTTAGAATTAAACCCGAGAGCAGAGCAACAAATAAACCACTCTACTGAAAATAATCTGCTTTAATATCCACTGAGGCGCAAACGTGGTGTCTTTTATTAGATATTAAAGATTAAAATGCTCCAATCTGTGCTGTAACAAAGGTGACACGTCTGCAGCAGATGACAATGTTCGGGTAATTAACAGTTTTGAAATGATCGATGATGTGATTGTGTCACGGCCCACGCCCTCAGTGTCAGAAACCTTTGGACATGTTGTTATTTTATCGTCTGCGAGGCCACAAAGACTGGCTTTAGGCACAATATGTCGTCTGTCAAAGTCACGGCTGGGGCTGAGAAGGCTTCAGATGAAAAACATGGAAGGACGGAGCGAAGACTAGAGCGGAAGGACAAGACTAAATCACAGTGAGATTCAGATGGCTGCGAGGTGGAGCCTATTCAGACATTATTACGTAAACAATTTCAAGGTGTTCTAAAACACTTTGTTTTCTACAGACTTTAATAAAAATGGGTGGAAATACAGATACTTATATTTTGGCCCAATCCCATTTCTTCTCCTTTGCCCTACACCTCAGTTTGACGTGTTCACAAGAGATGAAGGAGTTTCTTTAATTCTCTTTTAGATCAAGAAGAAGGATCCCAAATGGAGGTTTTCAACACTTGACCACACTTTCACAGATATTTCACAGCGTATACCGAGTTCACCGGCTCCAAAGCTTTGAGAGAGGTATTAATGTAACTAACCTGAAATTAATAAAGATTTTAAATGACCACAGCCCTGTTTTCTGTTCTTTTCATATAAGGCTGAGACAATTCATCAATAAATTGAGTTTGATTAGAGTTTGCCTCGATGATTTGAGAGGGCACATCCATCCATAGTTGTACACTATGAAAAAAATCCCCCCAACTTTTACACCTGTACCTGATCCTCCTGGAAGCCCTTGTGTCAGGTCACATGGTGGGTCTCAGCGTCTGGAGCTGAAGTCTCGGACTCTCTGAACTTTACCTTAAACTGTTTGGTTCCAACATTAGCACAAGAATCACCGTCTGATTCCCCCCCGCCGTAAACTCTAAAAGGCAGCTTTTGGATTAACCTTTTATTTTATTTTAAATGTGTATTTAATGCCATGCTTTAGGCTGAGCCTGAGATAATTTTTCTTTTAAAATGAATTAAAACAAAGGTATTGTAAATCAAGAACAGATCCTGTGTCAAGATTGAGGCCCTGACCCACTGTATCACAAACTACATTAACTTCTGTGTGGAGAACTGTACCGACCCGGGGGGTGCAGTGTTTCTCCAACAACAAGCCTGGGTAAGCCCTGAGCTAAAGCCCTGCTGAAGCAGAAGGAACAGTGCAAACTCAAATACAAGATCAGGCGTGCTAAGAACTCTTAGAAGAAGCTGGAGGAGCGCAACATTCACACCTCTCCAGACCTGTGGGAACCAGCACCTTTAACTTCATCTTCACCATTACACACATCACCTTCCTCCCCAGACCTTTACACCCCCAGCTTAGGGGAACGACCTGGAGTAGAGGTCGCTCTCATGGACTTTATCAACTGTGGCCTCAACCACCTGCAACTGAACACCAGCCAAGACCAATGAGATGGTGATCGACTTCAGGAGAACACCCCTCCCCTGTACAAGAAGGGCCAGAGTCCCCTCTACCTTCTGAGGATGGGACAGGAAGAGACTGAACAAGCTGGTCAGGAGGGCCAGCTCTGTTCTGGGCTGCCCGCTGGTTCCGATCAAGAAGGTGGGTAAGAGGAGGATGTTGGCCAAGCTGACATCCATCAGAGACAACAGCTCTCAGCCCCTGCATCAGACTGCTCTGAGCAGCTCCTTCAGCGGCAGACTGAGACCCCCTCAGAGCAGGAAGGAGTTTGCCACAGTTTCTTCCTATCTGCTGCAGTGAGACTTTATAATTCACATGTAAAAATAACCCAGAATACTGTGCAATGTCCAATTTATTTCTCCCCCCTTTACTTTGTAATATAAAGCTCACTTTTAAGCCCCTTTTAAGATAACTTTTGTTTTTGAATCCGTCTTTTTTTTTTTAAATGCTATTGAGATTGTTTATAGTTTTGTTTTTTTAGACTATCTATATTTCTAAAAATCCTGTTCAAATCTGATTTATGTCTCATTTAGAAACAGATCTTTTCTGATTCTTCGGTTTCTGCAGCAGATGTCTCTCTCTGGACACAGCTCAGAGCAAAAAGTAGCAACACAGGAATAAAGTGTTTCCTACAGTACTTGTGTTTGTTAGGGCGGCCAATGTGACAATTGTCTTGGATAGCCTTAATCATCTAAACATTCTTAACCCTTTTTAAAATGATATCTGTATTTATTTTCTCAGTGCATCCAATTTTGTTGTACAATCTACAATGACACTAAAGATATTCTATTCTATGTAGGGGCATAAAACTGAAGTAACCTTTTAATCTTAGATTGTGGTGCCTTTGTGTGGAGGTTTAGTGGCAGAGGAAAAGTTTTTATGATATTTGGGGCAAATATATTAAGTGGTTAATTGTAAAGGAGCTCTGAATTTGTAGCTCCAAAAAGTACCTCCCACCTTAACTGAGAAATTTACTGAGAAGTATCTAAATAATGTTTCTGGCCTTATTTTAAGGAATTGAGAGACTACATCAAGAGTGCATTAAAACCTGTGTCAAATCTCCAACTCTGTTACATTATGCACCTTAAAATTCACCAAACCTAAATTAAAATTTCCCAAATCCGTGTGATTCAAATGAATGAAAACAGGCTGTTTATGATTTTGTCTGTGTTTTCTTGCTTTAATGATTGGAGGTCGGGGAGGTAAAGGCAGAATTAGGTTAATGGGGAAAACGGTCATTCAGAGCCATTACCGAGTCTTGCGGTAATGCGTGCACCTTATTAAGTGCTTTTAACACACATTTGCCGGGGCTCTCCACGGGTTAACGAGTGGTCATGCACGAGGGTCTCGGGTGGGGGTGGGGGAGGGTAGCAGAGGAGCCAAAGGAAAGGCCCTAATGGAGTACTTGTGCGCCTCTTTCTCTCGTCTGTGTCAATCACACATCGGTGAAGTTTGGGCCGTAATGAGATAAATCGTATCAGTGTAATCAGCCTCGTTTTACATTCTTTCTGATGAGTCTGTGCTTGATTAAACGACTCGAGTTTGTCAAACAATCAGCTTTAGGAGTAGAGGTTGTTAAACAGCAGGAGCTCTGACGTAAAAAAACAAACAAAAAAACAAAAGGAAGAGTTAATTCGAAGGTTCCACCACATGATATTTTTATATTTTATATTGTGCATTTAAGCACTTTACAAGAGCTGTGTGTTTAAGATGACATTACTTTAGTAGGATAAAAAAGTTTGTCATTATAGACATTTTTAAGGTAGTAGACTGACTGTGAGTGTATATATATATATATATATATATATATATATATATATATATATATATTATATACAGTTTTATATATATATATATTGGCGGCAGTAGCTCAGTGGGTAGAGTGGTCGTCCTTCAACCGGAAGGTAGGTGGTTCGATTCCCGCTCTCCCCACAGTTTATACTGTCATTGTGTCCTTGGGCAAGACACTTAACCCACCTTGCCTCCAGTGGCTATAACACTGGTCATAACATTAGAACAATGTAAGTCGCTTTGGATAAAAGCGTCAGCTAAATGAATAAATGTAAATGTAAATATTGGTGGAAAACACAAGGCGGTTGTATTGTAACACAAGTGCAACCAGTGAAAAAAGTGAGTTAGCTGGATTAGACTTTGCTGCTTCCTGAGAACACTTATCGGTAGACCAGGGTCGCAGTGTTGACCAACGGGGACGTCTCTAATTTAGGAATGAGCATGTGATTTCCCAAGGCGACTGGTATGTGCTGAAAAAGGGCATTACGAGACAAATCCCACGAGAATGAGACGAGATTTCTCCAGCGTTTCCGGTTGAAAGCTGTGGTTGTTCTGTGTCTTTGCTCAGAGCCGGTGTTAACCTCGGTGTACACTATTGTTTTCTTACAATCTTTACATATAGTTGTGCGTGTCTTTTGTTTCTTAATTCCAGTGAAAAGTTTTGCCACACAGACAGTTTAAACCTGTTGGGGGCATCTTGCACACCAGTGTTGTGCAAGTTACTTCCAAACTGTAATACATTATAGATTACTTGTTACTGTTATTTAAATGTAATACTTTACCTTACAATATTACTGTCTCAGAATTGTAATACATTACATTACTCCTGTATTACTTTTGAGTTACTTTCACGAAAATAACTACAAGGTAGAACTTAAAATTCTAAAATGACAAAATGTAATACAGAGCATTTTACATTTTACACTGTTGCATACACTCCCTCAGCTGACCTCCCCAGACAGACTTACAAAAATCTTGGCAAGTTTTAATCTTGAAAGATCTTGAGGCTCAAGATCTACAGCTGTTAGATTAGACAGTTTTCTCTAAAGCAACTCGCCCTCCAAAAAAACATTATTTGAAAGACTATCTGTATTTAAACAATATATTACCAACCCAAGCACTTGCCTGTGTTCAAATGACCTCAAAATCAAAAACATAACTCAATAACGTCAGGCTGTAATATTTTTCCCACTGCTATGTCTAGTTTTGCACAAAATAGTAAGAATAATTACAAGAAAAAGAGATAAAAACTGTTAACTTCTTTTCATTGTATGCCAATGGTATTTATGTTGTTATCAGGAGCACATTTCCACAAAATTACAATGAACATTTGGGAAAATCTGTGTTTTGCAGCTGAAAACAAACTGAAAAAAAAAAAAAAAAAAAAAATAGGCTTAAAAATATCAAACCACAACCCAGCAACATGTATAAAATAATAAAAAGTCAGTGAGTAGGTCATTTATTCACAAAACAAACTGGCTTTTTTATTTTAATATTTGAACACAACCAATCATTGTGGAATTTTATACTGCTGTGTGCTTGAGTTTTGATTTTAAACAGGAATTAATGAGGTTTAATAAGACGATCTGTAACGAGGCATAATGAGGTCTGAGACAGAGGCGAGGCTCGGAGAAAGTGGCCTGAGGCAGAAGGAAGAAAAAAAACCTCTACAGAACTGTACATTACTTACAACCACAAACAAAAAGCACAAGGAGGTTAAAACATAGACAGTAGAGGGACAGAGGGTAACAGCGAAGTGAAGGCTGGCTCCAACAAACATGATTCTCAAAGACATTGTTTTTCTCTTCAACTTTATTTTCGCAGATTAAAGTCCCGTTTCCACTGGAGCGGTACAGTACAAGGCGAGTAAGAGGTGTTTTTTAATTGTCAAAAAGGATCCAAAAGTGAGTAAAGTCACTAAAAGGCGGAGCTAAATACTGTAGTGTGCTGATTGGACAACAAAGAATTGAAAATGAAGCCTGTCTTGTTCTTGGAATTATGTCATACTAAAGCAGAAAAGAATGATAAATGTTTAATTTTTTTTTACAGTTTTTACCCCAGAGCCATAACTAAACTGAATAATTAACTCAAAGCCCACCATCACTGAACTGTTCTTTATTGTCTATTATTTTAAACAAAAAAAGGGCTGAAAATTTAAGCAAAAATATTTCCCCTCTTTAAATTTCCTTCTTAGTTGATAAAAGGTAATGGAAAAAATATTTTTTTGTCAAAATAGTCAAAGTGTGTCCTCAAAAGACAAGTGTCTCTTTGATTTGAAAAAAAGTTTAAGGCTATTGTTTAATAGATTTTTCAGGCTTTGTACAGCTCAGTGAAAACACAAGCCCCTTCAGGAAAAAGTCAGTGGAAATGTGGCTTAATGCTCACTTAAGGCACAGGCTCAACTTCAGGGCTGGACAGTTTTTATTGGTCACTTATTTTAGAGTATAAACACCTTGAACCTAGCATGATGACGACAAATTACGAGAAAAAACAACTGCTTGACACAAAGAGAATTTGAATAGTTTGTTGCTCCTTGTTAACTTTCACTCAAGAAGACGTCTGACTTATCCTTTCTATTAGTTACCTTGCGTTGGGTAGTGAGTTTTCTGCCTGGACCTGGACAGCCTGCGTAGTTTACTCTCTGTCTGCCTGCTCTGGTTCTCCTCCTCCTCTCCTCCTCCTCTAAGCTCCTGTCCTGTCTCTCCCTGTGACATCTCTGAACAGCTCTGTCCTTGCCCTTGGGCCTGCTCCAAGCCAAAACAGATTTCTGACATCGGGGCAGGGCTGTGGGACTCTTTCTTTGGACTCCCTTCTGCTTCTTCTTCTTCGAAAAGTTCAGGAGTAAAAAACACAGTCTCGTCTTCGTCATCTGAACTTTCTACTGGTTCTTTTACCAATTCAACAGCATTATTTTCCATTTTCATTTCACTTTCCAAAGCCTGAGCTTCGTCTGTTTGCTTGTCCTTGTTTGAAGATATTGGTCTGGACTTTAGAGGAGAAGATGTTTTGACCTTACAGCATGAATTAGGAGGGTCCTTCTCTTTAAAGATGGACTTCCTGAAGGAGGTGGTCACGGGGCTTTTAGTAAAAATGGGATAAACTGGTCCAGACATCTTTTTGAGGTTGTACATGGGCTCCACAATCCTCTTCAAATCATCTGCACAAAGAAAATAACATTCAGAATTTTTATTTTTTTTTAAAGGAATGTTAAAGGGACTATATGTACTTTTGACAAGATCAAAGTGCTTTGTGCAAATTCTACAGTTGAGTGAATTTTCAAACAACAACACATTTAGAAATAATAAAAGCGATAAAATAAAGGGATTTTGAAAAATTTGTTTATATTTCTACAACATACCACTGATATTTTTTTACCTTAATTTCTAAACACTAATATTTAAAAGATGATTGATGTTATTTACAATTATTATGTTATGTTACAAAATAATCCATTAGTATATGTAAGTGTGTGTTAAGTGTAGTCATTTTAAATTAGGCTCAAAACACTATTCTAAAATCTAAGATATAAACACAGGCTTACGCTTAATAGACCCCAAACAAAGGTCAAGGGGATTTAATTAAAAGCAACAGTCCAACATCTGCTCATCAGCTCGCTTCAGCGCCACTCCGGCACGCAAAAGACCTTACAGTAATGAGCCAAGCCACTCCACTGATCCCAGAAACCCCTCCCCCAAACCACAGCGAGCCGCCCTCTCCCACCCCTCACCAGCCCCACAGACACACACAGCAGCTCAACCTCGGCCTGACCCTGAAGACAATGGCCGATGTGCAAACACGTCAGCTCGGAACGTTTCGAGGTGATGTCACGCTCAAACGTCTCGAGGGACAGAACACCGGTCTTTATCAGAGGATTTAGAAGCAATGGGGGAAAAAGAGGAAATATGTTTAATCGTTAACATTAAAAACACTTAAATTTGTGCTCCATGAATAAATTTACAAAACATCTGCTGCTGAGAAATTAGTCTAAATACCTTGGTCCATTAAAAGTTTATAATTTCATTTCCCCGTTTGGTCTGAGTGACTAAAAGAAACACTTTAAGGGAACACGCTTTGTTTAATATTAGAAAGTTATGTGAATGTTATTTTGTTATGTTCCCCATCATGCCAGAATACTTCCTGCTAAATGTAATTATTCTGTTTCTCATTTCTCATCCAGACTCCTGAAGTCTGTTACCCCCAAAAAAGTGTCAAACAGGGCCGAGTTGGAAAAATAGACAATGAACTTATAATAGGCTAAAGTATGGACTTACAAACAATAACAGCAGGTCTGGCACATCGTGGAGCTTGTATCAATGAATAGTAATGAATAAGTTCTGAGTAAATTATCAGCACACTTTCACTTTCAGTTTGGAGAAGAAGACAGAAGCATTGACACAGAAGCTAAACTATGTTCTGCTGTAAATAAGGTTAGGGAAAGGCTTTTTAAATACTTGGAACACTGAACACTGAATTTTAATGTGGATTTAATTTTATACCATACTTTTCATTTTATAGATTTTTGTTCCTGTCAAAAAACCTTTAAATTAAACTGTGGTGGTTAAGCTGTTAGTCCTGGTTTAGTCCTGGTTTAGACCCGGTTTAGTCCTGGTTCAGCCCTGGTTTAGACCTTGTTTATACCCGGTTCAGACCCGGTTTAGTCCTGGTTTAGACCTGGTCCAGACCTGGTTTAGACCCGGTTTAGACCCAGTTCAGCCCTGGTTTACACCTGGTTTAGACCTGATTTAATCTTTGATTCTGATTGAGCTCCTGCTTTAACGAGTGGAAGTAAAGTTGGATCAAGGTTGAAACAAATCCAAGATGGTGAAGCAGGAGGCCTGTGTAAAATTCACAAGCTATGAGCCCTGTGTCTTTGCACCATAAAATCTAATGTTTGTGTTGTTTTTGGTGTATTTTAAAAAGATTGAAGCCAAGTCCTCATTTTTTTTTATAAACATTTCTATTTTAATCCAAATTCCTCACCTTTGTCCCCGTTTGCTTGGTTTTAATGTGAGACATAAACGGAGCGGCTGGTGGTGGACTCAGACTCTTCTGCATTTCCACCGGACTGACCACAGACAGCGGCGTTTCAGGTTGTTTTGTCACATTTACGCTTGTGTTACTGTTCAGAAATGGGATGCTGGAGCTAAGAGGCTGACTGTCTGTAAAACCTCCGTCCGACCTCATCCTCTGCTGCTGAGAAAAGGTTACCAGGGACTGCATGGCGTCAGGGAAGTTGTCGTGATGCTGGACGAGCTGACGGACCCACTTAGACAAACCTGGGACACAGAAACATATCAGATAAAACTAAACTCCTACAGTGGATAACTACTGCCATCTAGTGTCCGGGTTTGAAATAGTCACCTGTAATGTACTTGTTAGGGTTGTTTCTAAAGCGGTCGTCCACTAAAACCAAGGCCCCCCAGTCGTTTTTGTGCCGGATGCATCTGTAAAAATCAATTTGAAAACAACAACAAAAAATTTATATAAGGCAAGGACGTGCAGAGATATACAGAGGGGCAGGTGCTCAAACTTTAAAATGGACACTATTATTGATCTGAAACTCTTTGCCTTTCTCCAGAGACCCAGGTAAATAAGTGTTAAGAGAAAAAAACATCGCAAAAATAAAATAAAAATAAACATTCTAATAGTTTTCATACAAATTTTACAACTAGTGGACAGCAGGACTTTTTGTTTTTATAAATAGCGCTTTTCCACCTACTGTAGTAGACACTCAAAGCGCTTTACATACATTAAGCTATTCACCAGTGTTACAGCTGGAACACTACTGGAGGCAATGTAGGTTAAGTGTCTTGCCCAAGGACACAACAACAGTATGAACTATGGGGAGAGCGGGAATCGAACCGCCTACCTTCCAGTTGAAGGACGACCGCTCTACCACTGAGCCACTGCCACCCCAATAATGTAATGTATAATAATGATAATTAAAGCCGCAAGCGGCGATAAAGACCCTCACCTCCCTTGAGACCGCGGGGAATCATGTACTCGGAGGATTGCATTTTGTGCTTTAAAGCGTAAACTTCACAGTAATGTCAAATAACCAGGCCTGTGCTACTGCTTGAATCTTCTTCTGGCTGGATCCTGCTTCGTCACCTCGGGCCTGTGCTACTGCTGGGGCCTGCTACACCACCTTGTAATTTAGAGTTAAAGGCCTCCACAATCCCTGGTTTTCCTGGGAGCTGTCTGAACTTTTGAAAATAATAGATTATGCTTGGGCTAAGGCGAGAAAATCAAAGTACTGTTTTTTAAAAGAGAGGTGTATTCTAAGGCAAATCAGATATTCAATTCAAAATGGCCGCTTCCCGTGTGTGATAGGGTGTGGTCACCATTGGCTTTTGTTCATAAGCCCATACTGGATGTGTGTACCAAGTTTCATTTGCTTACGACAAACTAAAATTTTCACTTCCTATTGACTTTGTCCACATATTTGGGGCGTTGCTATGGCAACACATTTATAGATAGGGGGTGATTGTCATTGGCTTTTATGTTCGTCATGACATAAGAGATGTGTGTACCAAATTTCATGTCTCTATGACAAACTAAATTCTTGGGTCCCATTATAAGTTTGTAGGGGGCGCTGAAGAGCCATTTCTAAAGATAACCCTTTTATTTACATATTTTTGTGTTCAGGTCATGAATGTGCACAAACGCCTTTTGGGTCCGACTTGATCCGAGAAGGCGTTTGAGAGTTAAGAGACATTTTATTTTCACAAAATGGCCACCTCGTTACAGGCTTGCCACACCCATCCCCGATAAGATATCTACAACAAAGTTATAACTTTGGTTGACATACGTGTCTAGATGATACTCACCAAATTTGGGGCCTTTTAGATAAAAACACGATTAGTTGAATCATTTTGCGCGAGGAGTGCGATTTTAGTGTGGCGCGTTCCACCCCACATGGCGGACTTCCTGTTGAGTTTAGGGTGTGGCTGTCATAGACTTTTATATTTGCCCTGAGGTGTTCTATGGATGTACCAAGTTTCATTTTGCTACGCTGGAAAAAAGTTACTTTCACTTTCCTTAGGCCCAATGTATTTTCACTTTTCCAGGGGTCGCCACTGAGTCATTTTTTCATATTTTTCTTGCGGACTTCATTTCTATAAATTTTTCACGGGCTTGAATTTTGGGCAAAGTTTCCTGAGTTTTCGTGCATGTTCAGGGGGTCAAATTTGCCCTCAAAGGGCAGAAGAAGAATAATAATAATAATAATTAAAGCCGCAAGCGGCGATAAAGACCCTCGCCTCCTTTGAGACCGCGGGGAATCATTTACTCGGAGGATTGCATTTTGTGCTTTAAAGCGTAAACTTCACAGTAATGTCAAATAACCAGGCCTGTGCTACTGCTTGAATCTTCTTCTGGCTGGATCCTGCCTTCATCACCTCGGGCCTGTGCTACTCCTGCGTCCTGCTACACCACCTTGTAATTTAGAGTTAAAGGTCTCCACAATCCCTGGTTTTCCTGGGAGCTGTCTGAACCTTTGAAAATAATAGATTATGCTTGGGCTAAGGCGAGAAAATCAAAGTACTGTTTTTTAAAAGAGAGGTGTATTCTAAGGCAAATCAGATATTCAATTCAAAATGGCCTTCCTGTGTGTGATAGGGTGTGGTCACCATTGGCTTTTTTGTTCATAAGCCCATACTGGATCTGTGTACCAAGTTTCATTTGCTTACGACAAACTAAAATTTTCACTTCCTATTGACTCTGTCCACATATTTGGGGCGTTGCTATGGCAACGCATTTATAGATAGGGGTGGTCACCATTGGCTTTTTGTTCATAAGCCCATACTGGATGTGTGTACCAAGTTTCATTTGCTTCGACAAACTAAAATTTTCACTTCCTATTGACTCTGTCCACATATTTGGGGCGTTGCTATGGCAACACATTTATAGATAGGGGGTGGTCACCATTGGCTTTTTTGTTCATAAGCCCATACTGAATGTCTGTACCAAGTTTCATTTGCTTATGATAAACTAAAATATTTACTTCCCATTGACTTTGTCCACATATTTGGGGCGTTGCTGGCAACACATTTATAGATAGGGGCTGGTTGTCATTGGCTTTTATGTCATGACATAAGAGATGTGTGTACCAAATTTGAAGTCTCTATGACAAACTAAATTCTTAGGTCCCATTATAAGTTTGTAGGGGGCGCTGGAGAGCCATTTCTAAAGATAACCCTTTTATTTACATATCTTTGTGTTCAGGTCATGAATGTGCACAAATGCCTTTTTAGGTCCGACTTGATCCGAGAAGGCGTTTGAGAGTTAAGAGACATTTTATTTTCACAAAAATGGCCACCTCGTTACAGGCTTGCCACACCCATACCCGATAAGATATCTACAACAAAGTTATAACTTTGGTTGGCACACGTGTCTAGATGATACTCACCAAATCTGGGGCCATTTAGATAAAAACACGATGAGTTGAATCATTTTGCGCGAGGAGTGCGATTTTAGTGGCGCTGCGTTCCACCCCACACGGCGGACTTCCTGTTGACTTTAGGGTGTGGCTGTCATAGACTTTTATATTTGCCCTGAGGTGTCCTATGGATGTACCAAGTTTCATTTTTTACGTAGCAAAAAGTTACTTTCACTTTCCATAGGCCCAATGTATTTTGACTTTTCCAGGGTCGCCACTGAGTCATTTTTTCATATTTTTCTTGCGGACTTCATTTCTATAAATTTTTAGGCTTGAATTTTGGGCAAAGTTTCCTGAGTTTTCGTGCATGTTCAGGGTCAAATTTGCCCTCAAAGGGCAGAAGAAGAATAATAATAATAATAATAATAACGGACGCTATCAGAAATAATAGACCCTTCCGGTTATCACCGGCTCGGGTCTAATAATTAAAGCATAGCGGCGATAAAGACCCTCGCCTCCCTTGAGACCCGGGAATCATGTACTCGGAGGATCGCATTTTGTGCTTTAAAGCGTAAACTTCACAGTAATGTCAAATAACTGGGCCTGTGCTACTGCTTGAATCTTCTTCTGGCTGGATCCTGCTTCATCTTCACCTCGGGCCTGTGCTACTGCTGGGGCCTGCTACACCACCTTGTAATTTAGAGTTAAAGGTCTCCACAATCCCTGGTTTTCCTGGGAGCTGTCTGAACCTTTGAAAATAATAGATTATGCTTGGGCTAAGGAGAAAAACAAAGGACTGTTTTTTAAAGAGAGGTGTATTCTAAGAAGATTCTCACATTCAATTCAAAATGGCCGCCTTCCCGTGTGTGATAGGTGTGGTCACCATTGGCTTTTGTTCATAAGCCCATACTGGATGTGTGTACCAAGTTTCATTTGCTTACGACAAACTAAAATTTTCACTTCCTATTGACTTTGTCCACATATTTGGCGCTATGGCAACACATTTATAGATAGGGGTGGTCACCATTGGCTTTTTGTTCATAAGCCCATGCTGGATGTGTGTACCAAGTTTCATTTGCTTATGATAAACTAAAATTTTCACTTCCCATTGACTTTGTCCACATATTTGGGGCGTTGCTATGGCAACACATTTATAGATAGGGGTGGTTGTCATTGGCTTTTATGTTCGTCATGACATAAGAGATGTGTGTACCAAATTTGAAGTCTCTATGACAAACTAAATTCTAAGCTCCCATTATAAGTTTGTAGGGGGCGCTGGAGGGTCATTTCTAAAGATAACCCTTTTATTTACATATTTTTGTGTTCAGGTCATGAATGTGCACAAACGCCTTTTTGCGTCCAACGCGATCCGAGAAGGCGTTTGAGAGTTAAGAGACATTTTATTTTCACAAAAATGGCCACCTCGTTACAGGCTTGCCACACCCACACCCGATAAGATATCTACAACAAAGTTATAACTTTGGTTGGCACACATGTCTAGATGATACTCACCAAATTTGGGGCCTTTTAGATAAAAACACGAGGAGTTGAATCATTTTGCGCGAGGAGTGCGATTTTAGTGGCCGCGCGTTCCACCCCACACGACGGACTTCCTGTTGACTTTAGGGTGTGGCTGTCATAGACTTTTATATTTGCCCTGAGGTGTCCTATGGATGTACCAAGTTTCATTTTTCTACGTTGGAAAAAAGTTACTTTCACTTTCCATAGGCCCAATGTATTTTGACTTTTCCAGGGGTCGCCACTGAGTCATTTTTTCATATTTTTTCTTGCGGACTTCATTTCTATAAATTTTTAGGCTTGAATTTTGGGCAAAGTTTCCTGACTTTTCGTGCATGTTCAGGGGGTCAAATTTGCCCTCAAAGAGCAGAATAATAATAATAACGGACGCTATCAGAAATAATAGACCCTTCCGGTTATCACCGGCTCGGGTCTAATAATAACGGACGCTATCAGAAATAATAGACCCTTCCGGTTATCACCGGCTCGGGTCTAATAATAATAGTAATAAAATGCCAAAGGCAAAGCTCATACTGTATATGTGTTTTGTCAAAATATGTGCACTCTTAGGCATCAGAGTAAAACTCCAACAGTACACTCTCTGTGGAAAAGTCTTTACCGTCCCAGAGCCTGGTTGAGAGCTCTGTAGGCCTGGATCTCATACCAGCGATGGCCGGAGAGAAGCCCCCTCGTCTTACAGTGCTGGTCATTGTACTTCATCTTCAACTCAACCTACAATTACAAAAGATATTGAGGGTTAGGAAGGCACATTTTATTTCTTTTTCTGACAGAGTATTAATAATCACATAATTATTAACAAACTGCAATGACGTCACATGCTGTTCTTTAGTTTTATTTAAAATAATGCACAGCAGAAGTTAAATAGTTGATATCTCAATAACAAACAAATAATAAGTGTCAAATAAGGTAGAGGCATACAAGAGCTTTGTTAAATTTTGATTAAGTCTTTGCTTAATTTGAAATTTATTTTAAACCTGCTTAACTCTGCTCTTATTTTTAAGTATCACCTCGCACAACAAAAGCAGTTCTTCCATGTTTTGGAATTTTTCAGCTTAATTCCTGGGAAAGTATAAGATTCTGACAGTATGATAACATTGAGGAATATATCAGGGTGGACTGTTACATGTTGATTATCAATGTTCCAAACTTTCTCAGAGGCTTCACTTTTTTAAGAAGACTCAGGTTGTTTGGTCTTGACTCTGTCTCAGCCTTCGATGGTCCTGGTCTTGACTCTGTCTCAAGCTTTCTAAGTGAATCTTGATCTTGAATTGCCATGGTCTTCAGGGTTTGCAGAATCGCTAGCCGTACCTCCCGGGGCTATTGCTTGTCGAGATGGGTTCCCAAATTGTGAAGATCTTAAATGGTGAAATAGGGCTGGACGATATGGCCAAATTTTATATCACGATATATTTCTTAATTTCGGTCGATACGATATAATTTCGATATCAATATGAACAATATAAAAGCCTCATAAAAACTGCCAATAACGCCCACAACAGATGTCTGTACCGACAATCTTCTGAGGTTAATTCATTTTAAATGTATTATAAAATTATAAATAAATAAATAATAAATTTAAATTAATTTGCCAAGTCTATGAAACCTCCTCCTATAAAACTACATAAAATTTTAGAAATAAAAACAGGGGTCAGGGGCGCTCATTTTGTAGCTAAAATTTGCCGCGTTGGAGGTCAGCCTACTAGTGCTGTGCTGAGCACTGGTTTCGTGACACTGCGGTGTACGTCATCACAAAAGTAGCCAATGGTGTTCTGCTCTTTCTGGACTGCGCTGCGCGCCTAACGCCAGTCAGTGACAAATGCTGTTATATTATTATTATAATATATATTATTATATTGAAATATTGAAAATGTGTTTAATAATCATATCACCGTTATTGGAAAAAAAAATATTGCGATATATATTGATATTGAATTATTGTCCAGCCCTATGGTGAAATAAATTTAATTTGATGTGCATTGTTTACTGTGTAAACTAGTTATCTGTTGGAAAGCAATGGTAGAAGTTACTGATCATGCGAACTTGTGCAGAGCTTGTCAGACCCCCACGGATAAAGTGAAACCAACTCTGTGTTTTCTGTAGCGCTTTTAGTTGCACACCTGTCCCACTAAACACTGGCTTTACATAAAGTACAGCCCTTTGAGTCCAACAAGAGTGTAGGGTTTTTACTTCTGAGCCTATCCTTTAAGAGTTTGAGTTTCTCGAGTGTCGTAAAAATAGTGATACAGCTCAGTCGCTCGGTCTTCCTACGTTAATGCACAGACACACACACACACACTCTGCTCTGATCCCACCACTGTTGGGATCAGAGCAGAGTTAAGTAGTGTTGCCTGCTTTGCTGTCCTGTGCTCACAAAAATAACAAAATGTCCTCTTAGTCTACAGAAAAGATCCATGAATAATTAACGATTGGCAAGTGGCTAAACAGCAAACGCTGCTGTGGTCTGTGTCTGAACCATCTCTGAGCACTGAGTTATTATTTCAGAACGAGTCTGACTTTTATCCATTCTGTTTGTGGCCTGTTGGCACAGATGGTTTGGTCATGAGTCTGTTGAATATCTTTCCTGAAGCCACTGACAGTAAAGACAAAGTGTGTCCAAAATGAGGTCCGCGGTCGACCTGCCATGGTCTTGACTCGGTCTGAACCTTCCATGGTCTTGACTCGGTCTCAACCGTCCATGGTCTTGGTCTTGACTTGGTCTCAACCTTCCATGGTCTTGGTCTTGACTCGGTCTCAACCTTCCATGGTCTTGGTCTTGACTCGGTCTTAACCTTCCATGGTCTTGATGTCTAACACAAGACCCCAACTGGTTTCAACCTTTCTGGCCTTCCAAGGTTTTGGTCTTGATTTGGTCTCGAGCCAGCCATAGTCTTGGTTGAGGGACACAGTGGCTCAGTGGTAGAGCGGTCGTTGGTTGGCGGTTCGATTCCCGCTTTCCCCGGTTCATATTGTTGCTGTGTCCTTGGGCAAGACACTTAACCCTCCTTGCCTCCAGTGCGACAGCTCTGGTGTATGAATGTGTGTGACTGTAGAGGTGAGTTTGGTGGTGGTCGGAGAAGGCTGCGAGTGTGTTTGGCAGTCCCACCTCTCTGTCTGCCCCAGGAGTGAGTGTGTGAGAATGGGGTGAATGGAAGCATCATGTAAAGCGCTTTGGGTGCATGAGAAGGGTACAAATAAAAGCGCAATATAAATAGAAACCATTATCATTTTTTTGGTCTTGTTTAAAATCTTGATCCTTTCAAACAAGACTTGGTCTTGGTTAATGTGGTCTTGACTACAACATTAAATTGTACACTGAAACGGAACACAATCGTTCTGAAAATGACCATGGTCTGTCTCAACAAGTACAAGTTGGATTTGAAAGTTTTTAGTCAAATTTGAACTAGTTTTAGATGGATTTGAGCAGGTTTTAGTTGGATTTAAACCTGTTAAAAAAAAAGGTTAAAGCCTTGGATAACTGAGACCTGGATAACTGAGAACTTCGACAGACATTTGAACCTGTTTGTTTAAATCTGCTGCTGTTGGAGCCATAAACAATACATTTTATCTCTGAAGCTAAGAGCCATGATTGGGCCCCGGGCCAGACTTTGATCTGATGTAGAGCAAAGTGAGGAACATATGAATCTCACTCAGGGCCTGAAGTGGACTATTACCTAATGTGTTCTGAAAAGAGGGACAGAAAAAGGCTAAAAGGCGGCTGTGACGGAGCAGAGCTGATGCAGGAGAAGCGGGGCAGAGAAGGCGACCTTCGGCAACATGAACCGTCTCTGTGCAAAAATGCCAGGAAAAAGCATCCATCCATTTGCATCTGTCGCGGTGGATTTTAGCGCTAACCTTTCAGAATTGACAAGTGAAAAGTTCAGCTGGCGTCTGATGGGCTGGCGTGCGGGGGACGGGACGCTGAACGGGCTCTAACTGCTTCTGACAGGTACCGTGTGTTGGCCCAGAGCCACCAAACACGGGGCCGTGGCAGGTACAGACTGTTCCCTTCACACGCATCACACAAAGCCACCGCCGAAAAATGTCTGAGGATGTGGACGCAAACAAACAAGCCGTCAGAGGTAATCAAAGCATGAAGCATGGGTCTATGACTAACCGCACCTCACGTAAGACAGAGGCAGAGAAAATGTTTATATTACAATATCATTTTTTATAATGTTACCAATTTGAGAGATAAAAGACCTGGCTGTGTTTGCATTTGCTTGGTCTGGTTAGATTAAGAGCCAGAGGCGTCGCATTAGGCAGTGCAGCCAGGGCAGATACACTGGGGGAAAGGAACTAGAGGGGCCCCCTGGAGTGAGTCTATGGGTATATGGCAGACAAGTCCAAAGTCCGGCCTGGGGACCAAACGTGGCACAAGGCAAGATTCTATGCCGCTCTGAGCTTCAGAGATAAAATGTATTGTTTATGTCCCCAACACCAGCAGCTTTATACAACGGTTCAAATCCCAATAAAACTAGTTCAAACCCAACTAAAACCTGTTTATAACAGGGCTGGAGTGACTGCATGAGCCCCATGATGTTCTTTGGTATATAATTAACATTGCCTTGTTTTAAAAGTATTTAAGTGTTATTCATTAAGGTCTGCTTTAAGCTAAATTTTGTTGTGTATTTTATGTGATGACAATAAAACATCCATCTATCTACCTGCTACTAACTAGATCGTACGTGTGCCAGCTCCTAAAAGCTTGAACATAATCACGATAATAGAAGCTGATGGATGACATATTGTTGTGTTAAAGGCACACATCTGGTTCACGGTGAGAAGTTGGCCAAATATATGAGACACCAGAGCAGTTCAAAAATCCACTTCTGAACCGGCAGCTGCAGCACAAAGGCCACTAGCCTCGAGCCTGCAGTGTCATCTAAATCCAATCACAGTTCGTCTCAGCGTCTGTGCCCCTCACGTCCTCGTCTCCGTCCCGTGTCGTCGTCCGATCCAACATGACAGGCTGCGTATGTGAAAAAGCCAATTCTCGCTGCTAGCAAATTTCGCAAATGTGCAAGAAACCACCAGCTAGAAGGAATTAGTTAAAATGTCAAGAGATCACTCGCCTGCTCCAGCCTCGTTCTCTACAGCTACCTGTTCATCCTTATAAAGATATGTTTGACCACCAGGCACGATTCGCAGCTGAGCGCATACATTTGAGCCTTGTGTGCGTTTGTGTGTGTGTGCAGCGGTGTCAGTGTGCGCGCCGCTGGCTGTCCGGGACATCTTGTGCCTGTCACTGAGATTCCTGAGCGCCTCGTTTGCCACATGCGGTGGAGCTGACAGCTGAGTGGCTTGACTTAAGGACAGTTTTTGAGTGAATATGTGTCAGAGAACAAACTGACAGGGCTTCACATGAATGCCTCTAAAACTAAGAGATGACGGAGGATATATACACATGCTTTTATATCGAAGCATATATATATATATATATATATGTATGATTAAGGAATATATACTATTCCTTAATCATACTGAAGGTTTCTTTTTTTTAAATAAAAGAAATTGGGCAGCACTATGTTTAACGAAGAGTGAGAACCAAAGGGCATTTTGGGTGAAACTGAATCTGTTGAAGCAATACTGTTGTTGTACAATCTACAGTTACTGAGCAAAACCAGACAAGTAAGATTTTTGTGGCCTTCTCATCTTCAGAGATAAAATGTATTGTTTATGACCCCAACAGCAGCAGCTTTAAGGTTCAAATCCAAATAAAACCTGTTCAAATCCAATTAAAACTTGTTGATCAAAAACCTATTTTTGAACATAGAGCCGGCCAGTGCTGTTTATATTGAAAAGCTATGAAAGATAGGACCCAAAAAGGCACATTTAACTTCTTTCCTTGATGAAAAGATTCAGAAAAACATTGTAATTATTTTAAATCTCTTGGTTCTAAGCCCTTGTTATCCACATCAAAATAATAATCTTAGCATTTGTATATTCTTTATTTATCCCTAAAATGTAGACATTTAAAGCTCAATGAAATACTGTGTAAGGAGATATTAGCTCCATTCTGTTTATGTTCCTACAGGAGCCCACAGAGGACAGATGGAGGTCTAACCTTCAACGATTTTATGCGATGGTAGCAATTAATTAGCTATAAATACTGTACTTGTTATATATTAAACAAATGTAATCAGGTTCATCTGCTGCAGAAACTCTGGTAAAGAGAAAAGGTCTGTTTATATATCAGACTATATAAAGCTGTTGGTGAAGTTCACATTTTGAATTACACTCAAGGGAGATAAAGAAGAAAATGGACTTTTCCAGTAAATTGCGCAAGTGCAAACTCATTTAAGTGACGCAAGTGGTGACTCTTGCTCTTTTGTGACGTCTCTGTATCTGCGGCAGACGTTTCTCTCTGGACACAGCTCAGTGGAAACACAAGCCTCATCAGAAGAAACTCAAACAAACTAACTCAAACCTGGGCAGTAGTCGGAACAGGAAGTAATGACCCCTTTCCACTGACTTCTATGGAGCATTAGAGTAATGCAAAGAGTGTTATTTTGATGTAATAACACACTTTTATTGTGCTCCTACAGTAGCTCCTGATAAAACTGGGTCACATGTACGTCCGACCTTAAGTCGTGTCTAGAGCATCTATCAAACCCTTTGCGTGATCCACTCCCATGAACTCCTACAGGAAATTCCTCCAAAATCCTCTTATCTTTTTTACAAAGCACTCATGCCTCTGAATTAAAAACGCCCATGTCTGTCTATAACTGCGAAAAGAGCTCGTCTCAGCCCTTCATCAGTTGTAAGTGTCTTTTTATTGCTCGTTAAACCGGGCTTTTTTGTTCGACTCACTCACGCAGGATGTGACCAAGAGAGGAGAATGTTTCAAGTTCAACCTTTGATCTCGGTGACAATAACACAACAGGCCAATAAAACGCCAAACTGTAGCAGCAAATAAGTTATGCCTGTCTGGGAATGTGTCCAGCGAAAGAGCAGGGGTTGTGGTTTATAAATGTGAAAAGAGAGAAGAGAAGCAGGATTACGCCTCTGATCCGAGCAAAAGGGGAGCTGTAACTGTGACTGTAACGCAGAGAGGACAGGTTAATGAGGCAGGGTTCGTGAGGGGGGTTAGAAAAAATGTGCAGAGTTAGCAGCAGCGTGTGGAAATGACAATCTGTTACGAGAACAGATCGGATTCTGGCAAGACAAGCCGTTTTAAGGGGCTTTTTCATCTGCACTATTTGGTCCAGACTGCCAAGTTTGGTCCGAACAGCTGGTCCTTGCTGACAAAATGGTAGCCTCGGGTTTTATTTGTTTATTTGTTTATTTAAAAGGATCCCATTGGGTAGGACCAAGCTATAGACTAAGGCCTATAATGTTTTTAGAAAACATTTAGGGATAGTTCAAAAACAAACAAAAGCAATCTTAATACAAGCTTGATTTAATTTGAAGATTGTACAATATTTTAATATTTATCCATTATTTTATGTACATTTAAATAATGAGGGACTGATGTAAATGATAGGGAAAATAAAACTGAATATTTGATTGATATTTGGCCAAAGAAAAACTCAAGGGTTTGCCACAATATGTCAGCATCAGGGTCTTGTTCACACTGAGGGAAGGATAGAATGGGAGAGTGACAGTAAAGAAGGAGCTGAGCTGCAAGGAAAAACTCTAGATTTACCAGTCTATTTATGTTCCTACTCTCACCTATGGTCAAGAGCTTTGGGTCATGATCAAAAGGACAAGATCTCAAATACAGGCGGTCAAAATCAGTTTCCTCCATAGGGTTCTTAAAAGAGTTCAGTCACTCAAGAGGAGCTTGGAGTAGAACCTCCTACACATCGAGGGGAGCAGCTGAGGCTTCTGTTTCAAATGCCTCCTGGACCCTCCCTGGAAAGGAAGGGTCGAGGTCACACTGGAGAGACTATGTCTGACCCTCAACCTCAGATAAGAGGAAGAAGGATAGATGGATATTTATTGAATATATTGACCAGCCCCATAATACTATACTCAGTTTTTACTGTAAAGCCATTGTTCATGTATTTAATAAACCACAGGAATGAGTTATGTAGTTTATTTTTATATGACCTCTTCTTAAAAAATAATTCTCTTGGACACAGACCTGCTGTAGCACAGGGTCAGGTTTTTCTGACAGTCTTTAGTGTCAGTGTCCTCATGCTTTCAGCAGCGTAATGCCCCTACTGCCCCTGGGGTTTCTCTGGAGGCCACCGCTGCTAAAGGAGAAAGAAGAGCGGGTGGAAACAGAGAAAAAGAGGTGATGTAAGAAGAGGGAATAGTAAAGAAAATGATGTAAGAGATGTACTGATGCTGATAAATACCATCATGCTTGAGAAACCAACAAATAGCATCTTTAAATTGGTTTCCAACTTCAACAGTAGTTGCGTCGTTAAAGTACAAAAACTGTGGAATAAAGAGTGGAGTGCCCTTGGCGCTGACAGAGGTGAAGCTGACAGCTCTGACCAAGGTAAAGGCTCTGTGAAGCGTCAATCAACCACACGTCTGGCCACAGTGACAGAACAGGTTAGTGAAAGCTCGTCGTGCTCTGACAGGCTGCGGAGGAGTAAAAGAGGTGTGGGGAGGCTCAAACTTAAAGGTCAACTTTATCTGCTAAGGATGGGCCAGACACAGCCACATCGCTTTGGGATTTTTTCTCACGGTTCACCAAAAAGGGATGGTTGTTTTTGTGTGTGTATCTGAGAGGTGCACTTTGTGTTTTAAAAGTTAAGCAGGAAATAGAAAAACAGGACAGGGTTAGTAGTCTTTTTGGAAGATAGTGTTGTAGGTCTACTCCAGGACCTTACAGGTGAGGAATGACTCAATGCTGTGCATCTAAAAAGTATGAAAGCAACGCAAAAAAATGGACTAACAAATAGTCATACAAGCCCACAGTACCACATTGGTCGTCTGTTTTTGCTGCAACCTTTTGCTCGGTTTAAAGTGTGGGGCATAGGAAAATGAGTGAAGTCCAGGTCATAAAAATTTATTTAAAAAAAATTTCAATAGTCTAAAATGAAACTAAATAAAGATTGGTTAATGTGTCTGTGCAGCCTGATATTAGATCCATGCCCCGGTGGTTGGGGATCCCTGCTCTAAACTATCACTCAATCACAGGCAGAAAAAAATCACATCATCATCACACTCTGTTATTACAACAGTACATGCATGTTTTCTGTGAGTCCGCAGTTTAAAATGGGGACTTTTTGCTTACAATCACAAAAATATAACATTCCACTGTTATTATCTAGTTTTGTTTCATTATGAGACTCTGGCGGTTAAAATTTGACTATGACACGCTAAGTATCTCTAGTCTATGTGAAACTTTGCTTTTTGTGGTACCTGAAGGTCTTTGATGTTTGGGAAGGGGATCCCGATAGTGACGACCGCTCTGGCGTTGTCATCGGTAAAGTCCAGGCCTTCGCTCACTTTCCCTCTGCAAACAGCGATCAGCAACGCACCATCTACAGGAACAAAAACATCAGAACATAAGACAAATGAGGTAATATTACATAATTAATATAACAGCTCACAAGATTTGTGATTTAATGATAAATTATGATGTAGAATAATTACTCTATACTGGATTCTCTTGGTTCATTCTCTTTGGTTGTAAAAAGTTAAAGTACTCGTCCTTGTTTGAACAAGACTTGTGTTTATTAGTGTTTATCGTCTCTCTTTTTGCGCCATTAAGACTTTTCAGAGAGACAAAAACTTTATTAGTTCTGTATACTTTGTCCTAATATGGGTTTTTGGTTTTAATTATGTAATATTTTAAAGCTGGGTTTTGTCAATATTAAAATCTAGTCAGCATCTAGCATCTCTGTAAACCTAGTCTCAAACTTTACACTTCCACAAACTGCCCAGAAGATAAAAATCAAAGTTCTGATGCAGTTTTTTAACGTTCATGATGAAAAGGTAGGTTGGTGATTGATAATGATGACTGCTCAACCATTATCCGGGTCTCACCTCTCTCATTGCAGTACTTGATGGCGTCGTAATAAGTCTGGAGCAGCTCATCAAAGCCCCCTTTTCCTCCACCGCGCGGCTCTGCAATCACTGTTTTCAGGTTTTCCATCTTCTCCCAGAGACCGGTGTTGGTCCAGCGATCTCTCAGCTTGTCCAGCATCTGGTTGTACCATGATAAAAAAGGGAAATACTAATAATAAACGCAAAACAATGCACTGATAGATTAATTGTAATAACACATTCAAAAGAACTTTCATTTTATGCAATGGAGAAGCAGATATGGGAATGTGAAGTGTTATATTCATCTTTCCGATTTACCTGGATGCCCTAAACTTGTCTTTAAGTGTCTCAAGTAAACCCCTTCATTTGTTTCATGAGGTTGTAATGCTTCCCTCTCAGGCCAGGTTTAACTCTTAACCAAAGGTTACTGGGCGACAGGTAAGATGAATGCAGTAAACACAAATTCCAATAGACAAAAGCAAATAAAAATTAAATATAAAAAGATGGTATAAAACGGTGATTCCATGTTGTGGAGAGACAGGTTATTGGCCGATAGTTGGGACTGTACCCTTTGTGGGATCCTTCAGAATCAGGATTGTACGCCCTTCGGTGAGCCATTCAGGGTGTGTCCCATTCCTTAGCAGCTGGTTCATTTGTGCTGCGAGGTGCTCGTGGAGTGCAGTGAGCTTCTTTAGCCAGTAGGTGTGAATCTTGTCAGGGCCTGGTGCTGTCCAGTTTTTCATACTCAGAGACTCTTTCTTGGATGTCTGCCGCTGTGATGGTAACTGGATTCTGTTCAGGGAGGTTGCTGACTGTGGTCCTCTCTCAGAGCCACCAGCCACTGTGCATTGCAGTTGTGTGACGCCTCCCTCTCCCATATACTTTTCCAGTATTGTTCATCACCGTTGGCTCCCCTCTGACCTCTCGTCCTGACTCCCCTTGCCGTAGCATTTGTGTTGTATCTCGTCAATCTCAAGTTGTGATAGCAGCTGCCGCTTGTGGATGTTGGAACACTTAGCTACTAGTTGCTTCAATGTAAGCCTGGATTGTGGATTTCCAAGTAACCATTCATCCCACATCCTCTGCATGTAACCCCTCTGACTAGGGTTACTGGAGTAGTAGCATTCCAACAGAGCCATCTCGCCCGTCTTGTTCCAGTAGCTCATTTGTCATCAAGTTGCTCTGGTTCCCCAACATCTGAAGCAGACCTTGTTTGGCCGGTTGACGTCTGATCCGGCTTCTCATAGCATTTATTGTCTCTCATCGTTTTTATGAGATAGGCAGTAGCGCAAAGGGTCTTGCCTAAGGACCCACACTGGATAGTTTATAGCGCCCCGAGGGGGATTCGAACCTGGGTCCCCCATGTATAAAGTCCTGTGACTTACCAGCTGAGCTATTGGAAAAAGTACCTCAAACTCATGGTATTGTATCAAATTGAAAAAAGTTGGTGCCGTCCATCGCTAGCTCATAATAAACACCAGGAAACACGTATTTCTTCTTGTTTGTCCTGAAACAGCTTGTGTTTCTTGTCTTTTCTCTGCTACAGACTCTCAAACCCGTAATGAAATCACTGTTGCTGTATTATTGTTAGTGCAAAAAGTCAGAGGTTCCCAGGGGACGCACATTGATCTAAAAGCCCTCATCCTGGAGCGGCCTCACTCGTGTTTGTGCTGTGCACATCATATCCTTGAAAAAGCATGGATTCACAACCGAAGAGCAGCTCCACTGGCTCGGAAATGTGTCGGGAGGGTCAAGTAGAAGTTCTTGTAGTCAGCAGAAAACTTCTTAACAGGCTAATGGTGTCAGGCCGTGAAGAGCGAACACAAGCAGAGGATTCAATGGCGTCATGCCTCAAAAGCAGAAATATCAGACCATGTTTACACGGCAGAGGAAAGTGGCCTAGTTTACATTTTAGGTCTTCATATTTTTTTTCAACCTAATTTAATTAGTGTAAGCTGACGGCACACTTAACACACACAATACTCCTATTTTTTTATTATAAAAAGTCAAACTAAACCAATTCCTCACTTCAAATCCAATAACAGTAAATCAAAATTAAATTTAGATATTTAAATATTAAACTTGTCTTTAAAGGAAACAAAATTATTGTGAAATATTTTCTAAAGAATAATTCTCAGGTTAGTCAGGTTAATCTGAAATTATGGTTGAGTGTCTTTATGTGTGTGTATTTACATATGTGTTTATGTGTGTGTGTATTGATGCCCTATAAATACCACAGAAAAATCTACATAACTTTGGAGATTGACGGGGCTTAAAAAAAAGACAATTCAGGTAGGTCTGTACAAATGGATGTATCCAAAAATGGAGAGATTTTTGAAAGATCTGGATGAAACAGCTTCAGTTTGTGGGTTACATAATCAGAACAAAATGGTGGCACTCTCACACGGACAAAATGCATTTTCAACAAACCTTTGAAAAAGAGTATTTCTTTTCATTGCAGGTACATAAAAAAATTGCGTTTGGCGCTCTAAAAGGAAAAACGTTTGGGCACCCCATTCTCGAGTTACAAAAGGCTGTTAGGTCAAAATCTTTTCATTTAATGATGACAAAATGTCAATCAAATCAGACAAATCTGTAGCCTCACTTCACTTCAACCACCTGCCCTTTCACTCTACAACAACTCATCGAGAATGAAACAAGTTTATTCTCTGTGTGTTTTGTGCGACGCAGAGGAAACAGAAAACAGAGGAACAGTGCAGAAGTGTTAGCTGGTTGCATGCCAGAGTAATTGCCTCATGAAGGTGAATCAAAGCATGGGGGAGACTCTGTCGGCTATGCGTCTGAAGCTACTGAAACCAGGACGGTCATATTAAAAAAACATGTCAGATTCAGTGAATATGCAGCGTTACATCGACAAGGACCGCCCTGATGTGCTTCTGCCTCAAAACGTTCGTCCTGTAGTGGTTTCCCAGAGCTGTGCTGAGCTGCAGATGCATTATTCATATTATGTACAGTAAATCTGCCACCAAAACAAAACAGCCATTATCTGCCGCAGGTCGCACTCGGGATGGAGCCGATTCCTCAAGGACAGAGGCAGATAAAACTGGTGCAGATAAACAGAAAAGTAGAGGCTGCAATAGGGACAGGCTCTTATATGTATTAGTAGAGATGTCTTCCATTCAATCAAATACTTAGGTTGAATAAGGAAATTTTATCTAATCTTCTATTACTTGTACTTTCTTAATTTATTGTCTACATTAAATTAAACATGTACATATGTAAATATTAGTGCTGGGCAAGTTAACGCGTTATTTTTGCGTTAACGCATTAATGAATTAACGCCGACAATTATTTTATCATTTCATTTCCTGAATTCTATCTGTGTGGAAATGTTCTACAAGTCACCAATGAGTTTAAATATCTTGGACATTATGTCACTTGTGATCTCTCCGATGACAGAGACATGTATAGGCAGCAATGCAAGTTATATGGGCAGGCAAACATGCTCGTCCGTAAATTCTACATGTGCTCTGCCAATGTTAAAACTGCACTTTTGAGATCTTTCTGTTGCCCCTTGTATACTGCGCACTTGTGGCGTAGCTACAAGAAGAAGTCCATGCAAAAACTGTCGGTTGCCTACAATGATTCTATGAGGATGCTATTGAAGGTGCCAAGGTGTAGTAGTGCAAGTGAAATGTTTGTAAATTGCGGTGTAAGAACTTGTGCAGCCGCTATACGCTTCTGTATTTACTCTTTTAATTGCAGATTAATGAAATTGGCTAATTATATAATACAAGCTCTTGTCTGTCCAGATATTAGTGCTGTGAGATTTACTTCTAGAATGTGGAGACACTGGCGATCCTGCCTTTATTTATAATGTACTTATTGTTGTCTTTTGTGCTATATTTTCTTTTTTATTTCTATGGACCAGTTGTTATGTGTCCCTAATAAAGTTTGAATTGAATTGAATTGAATTGAATTTATCGTGCGTTAACGTCGGCCGATTAGTATAGTAAAAGATGTCGGTCTGAAGAACATTCTTAGGATCGCAACGAATGACTGCACGTTTGAGCCGCCCTCATCCAGTGCTTTTAGTGGGCCGGTACGTACCGGTACTCAGTAGCGCCACTTCCAAATATAGCTCGAGCGTACCGCCACTTCGCCGTGCGCCCAGAACGTGCTTTAAGCGTACAGGTATGCTCATTTGGACATCTGTTTTAATAGAGGTTTTAATCCTTTGCCTGCGCTGCCGCTTTCCAGAGCGCCCTTCACAATGCACGCTGCCTAATTTGTCCCACCAAGAGCAGAGACTACATTACCCATACACACTTGAGTTTTACAAGTGAAAAGCGCTCAACTCAACGTGGCCGGAGAGGCTACTAACCTTTAACTGCTGTAAAAAGCACCTTATTTGTTTAAAGTGTTGTTTAAAGTGCAAACCAACTGTTATTGCATTTTGTTCATATAGCAGTTCTTTCAAAATAAAAGTATGCAGTACACTAATTTTGAATTCATTATTAAATTTTGTATATAATGCGATTAATCGCAATTAATCGCAGAACATTGTGCGAATAATCGCTTTATCGCTGCCCAGCACTATAGTGCTGTATATATATATATATATATATGCTTGAGTTTAAAGGAAGTTCTTAAAAAGGAACAAACCAATTTCATTCTCAATGGCTTTAACAAAAATGTTTTTTAAACACAACTGAACAGGCAAAGTCTGTGTCCACTGTGATGTGTGACTACTGATGGAATGACTGACACACCATTACCAGCTGCTGCTCACATTATGCTCCAACAGATATGCACGACCATAGACATTCTACTTTTCTGTACAAAGAGTCTCTTTAAAATATTAAGCCATTCTCAACCCACTCACTGACAGCACACACATGTAGTCTGTTCCCATTTGCCTAAATCATTTTGTTGATACAGCATTTTATTTTCTTTCAAGGTTAATGCCCTTTTACTCTTTGAAATATTGTGTGTTATGTATTTTGGTTTGTTTAACTCATGTTGCCAGTACACAGCTCATATTATTGAGAAACTGACACTTTGACTTGTCTTACATTAAATTCTACATCGACATTTCACAGCCTTTGTCCGTCTGAAGCTCAACACCAGGTCTCTGTCAGATGTTGTCTTAATTATTTATAAAGCTGTTCATGTCTGTAAATTTCATTGGAGAGTCTAACACATGGTTGAAGGGTCGTTGCTGAAGGTACATTTGAGTGCACTTTATAACGCTTTACTTCACACCTGCTGTAAATCTGTGCCGCTGTGGGTCGTGTCAAATGTGGCCTACTTATAATCCTCGAGTAGAGTATTAACCGCACTGACCAAGACCAAGTCATATTCGAGACCAAAGAGTATCGAGACAAAGACTTTCACCGAGTCAAGGCCAAGATTCTTTCAGGGTGAAACCAGGTCCAGACAGAATCAAGACCAGAGCCATTACAATACACTGTAAAAAACACAAGGAAGAGTTAAAAAATCTGGTCAAAGTTCAGTTTTCAACCAACGTCCAGACTCATGGAGGTCAGTGTTTGAAGGAAACAGAGTTAGTCCAGTCTTAGACCAGGTCCAGACTCACGGAGGTCAGTGTTTGTTGAAGGAGACAGAGTTGGTCCGGTCTTAGACCAGGTCCAGACTCATGGAGGTCAGTGTTTGAAGAAGACAGAGTTAGTCCAGTCTTAGACCAGGTCCAGACTCATGGAGGTCAGTGTTTGAAGGAGACAGAGTTAGTCCAGTCTTAGACCAGGTCCAGACTCATGGAGGTCAGTGTTTGAAGGAGACAGAGTTAGTCCGGTCTTAGACCAGGTCCAGACTCACGGAGGTCAGTGTTTGAAGGAGACAGAGTTAGTCCAGTCTTAGACCAGGTCCAGACTCATGGAGGTCAGTGTTTGAAGGAGACAGAGTTAGTCCAGTCTTAGACCAGGTCCAGACTCACGGAGGTCAGTGTTTGAAGGAGACAGAGTTAGTCCAGTCTTAGACCAGGTCCAGACTCACGGAGGTCAGTGTTTGGTGAAGAAGACAGAGTTAGTCAAACGATTTAACCATTTTTTAATAAAAAAAGCACTGTGTAGTCTTTAATTAAAGGTCTCTGTGTGTTATCAAGCTCATGTAAACTTGTGGAGGAAACAGACAACAGTGTTTAGGACGTCCGGGGGAACAAAAATGTGAATGAGCAATATTTAGCACATTCAAGAGCACAACAAACTGAATAATTCACCGTCCTTTCAAGGTGCAATGCTCAGCTTCCACCACTGACACGGTAAAATGGGCCAGACCTTGCTGCCAACTGGGACGGTCCGGCAAAACAAGTACACAGACGCACTGAACTGTATTCTCTCTCGTACTTTTTACACGTTCCCATCCCGTGCATCCGGCCCACTCTCGTTCTATCCCTTCCTCTGGTGTCGAGGAGCAGTGTGGCGACACATTGAGCAGCAGCGACGGCGGCTCGAGTGCCTCCTGAATAATGGATGAGCCTTAGGAGGAGATGGCATTAATGAAACATGGAGCCGGGAGCCACATTTCGGAGCAGAGAGAGGGGAGAAGTGTTGTTGCGACGTGAATTATTCAGATCCAAAATATCACAGCAACCATCACGCCAACAGTGGTGCCAAGAAGCCACCTGTCACCTCCGGCTGCCACCCTGCTCTGGTCCACAGGGGCTAGGTTTAGAAAGAAGAGGAGAAGAGGCTGAGGCTCACCGATGGACTCAAGGTAGACTCAAAAATAAAAGACTATGTTGCATAAAACACCTAAAACAGAGGTGTCCACAGTTTTTCCAAGAAAGGGACACATTTGATAAGAAGGGCTGACAGTGTCTACAAGGTTTTAGTTTGGATTTAAACAGGTTTAATTTAGGTTTGAAAAAAATAATAATAATTTGAAGAGGTTTTATTTAGATCTGAACAAGTTTAAGTTGGATTGGAACTTGTTTGTTTAAAGCTGCTGATGTTGGGGCCATAAACAGTACATTTTTTTCTGAAGCTGAGACCCACATAAAATCTCACTTTGGGCCATGATTGGCACCCCAGCTGGACTTTGGACAGGTCTGACCTAAAAAAAAAAAAACACTAATCCATTATCATTGTACAGGACATGACCCTAGTCCATTGAGCCACCATCAGGCGGAAAATAAAAATACTCAGTTACTAAAAAAATCTCTCATAAAGAACCACAGGAGGAGGATCCAGGACAGTTAGACAGTTCATTCAGATTTAGTCCATCATTTTTACAAATGAAGAAAAACAAATGAAGTCCACATTAATTGGTTTGAATGGGTTTTAACTGGACGCTCCTTCTCCAGTTAAAACCCTGAGGCAAAGGGTTTTTAGCAGAATACATAGAATAATGCCCATTCCAAAATACATGAAATAAATAATTAATTGTTTTGTGACTAGTGATGGGACAGTATGAGATTCTGACGGTAGAAAACATATCACGGTATGACGGTATTGATTAAAGCTTGAAAAACTTATTTTCCAGGTAGATTGGGGTTAGATAAATGTTTTGATTCAACCATACAGTAGAAGAATTAAAGAAATTAATATTAAGAATTCAAATAGATAACGGCAAGTCTTTAAGGCAGGGCTTTAGCTGTTGTTATGCGAGTCTCACTTAACTATGCAACACTTCACATTAGGCAAGGCAAGGCAAGGCAAGGCAATTTTATTTATATAGCACAATTCATACACTGGGTAACTCAAAGTGCTTTACAGGAATAAAAGACAATTTAAAAGATTTATATTAAGAAACATAAGAAAAAATTTTAAACATTTTAAAAAGAAGAGTGCAGATAAAAGAAAAAACTAACACTTTAGGTTGTAGTGTAGGCGGAGCTAAAGAGGAAGGTTTTTAACCTCCCCTTGAACATTGTTAAAGTTGAGGCTTGTTTTACTTCATCTGGGAGGCTATTCCAGGTTTTTGCTGCATGAAACTTAAACGCTGCTTCACCCTGTTTAGTTCTAACTCTGGGCCTGTCCCAGATGTTCTCAGAGTCCGAGGAGGTTCATAAGTAACTAGCATCTCAGAGATATATTCTGGTGCTAAACCATTTAGAGACTTATAAACCAGCAATGCTGTTTTAAAGTCTATTCTCTGAGCAACAGGAAGCCAGTGCAGAGATTTTAAAACTGGCGTGATGTGGTTGTACTTCCTGGTTTTGGTTAGAACCCGAGCAGTCGCGTTCTGAATAAGCTGCAGCTGTCTTAACCCTCGTTTTGAGAGACCAGTGAGCAGGCCGTTACAGTAATCTAACCTGCTGGAGACAAAAGCATGGATAAGTTTCTCTAAGTCTGGTTGAGACATCATCCCTTTGACTCTGGAAATGTTTTTAAGGTGATAAAATGCAGATGATGTAATTGACTTAATGTGACTGTGGAAATTCAAGTCTGAGTCCATGATGACCCCTAGATTTCTAACATGATTTTTAGATTTTAGAGAAAGAGACGCGAGGTGACTGCTGACACTTTCTCTTTGTTTCTGTGGCCCAAAGATGATTAGTTCAGTCTTGTTTCTGTTCAGTTGGAGAAAATTAATTTGCATCCACATTACACAGTTCTACTGAAGCTTTGGAAGGATTTTCCAGTGTTCCTTTGAGCGTTTTCTTTGGTTTGATTCACATTAAATGCAACAAGCCAACACTTAAACGCATGAGTATTCTCATGTAGATTCTCCAAAAGCTCTTTAACTGATCCCAGGGTCTGTGTGCCTTTGACCAAAACTTATCTTTCCCGCTCAGCGTCAAGCAGCAGCGCACACACACAGGCGCTGCTCCAACAGAAGCTTGCGTTAGCTTAACTCCAGCTTTAAAATGTAAATAAATATAAGTTTTACTTGAAGAATGATGTTAAATACAGAGGCACATATTACAGTTGTTCTCATGCGTTTACATACTCTGGCAGAATTTGTAATCTTATTGGCCATTTTTCAGAGAATATGAATGATTACACAATTTTTTTTTTTACTCATAGTTAGTGGTTGGCTGAAGCCATTTATTGTCAAACAATTGTTTACTCTTTTAAAAATCATAATGACAACAGAAACTACCCAAATGAGCCTGGTCAAATGTTTAAAGGTGATTTTGGCCTGATAACATGCACACAAGTTCTTCTTAAATCTGTGAATAAGTGTTTTTTAACAGTATTGATACTGTGGCAGGTTAATACCGCGGTATATTATAAAGCTAGTTATTGTCCCATTCCTATTTGTGACAGAGGGTAATACGACTCCTTTCTCTTGTGGTTATTAGTGTCTTGTAGTTTCTCCACACATTCCCCACACACATCATTTGAGCTGCTATGGTTGGTATCTGGAGTAGCAGCCTCCACACAGTGTACAGAGCAGCTCCAGAGGAAGTATTATGTAATCATTGTCTATCCAAACAGTGAGAGAAAACTTAAACTCTCCTGTTTTTCATTTTACTTCTCTTTTTAATCAGTCGGATCCTCTCAAAGAGCAACTATGCACGCTGTTTGTTCTTTTTCTTTTCGTTATTATTGATGGCCGTGTAGGAGTCTCCTATCTCTGTCTCTGATACATTAATATTTAATCTGCAGTCAGCTCCTAAAGATGAAGGGATATGAAAGGCCCGGGGATTAATTGGAGCCTGTGGAGGCCTGGTTGGTGCCGCTGAGTCCCGTCTGTTTGTGTGTGTTGGGAGCCTTCACAGAGAGAGTACAGATCGTCTTTGGGCATCTGTGTTCAGGTGATATCTTTTGTGGCTCAATGCAGTAACGTGAATCAAAAATATCTCACAAGAGTCCATCTATAGAAATACTGCTCTGAGACAATATAAATCTGTAACGGTAGAATTTTAGGGTTTAAATGGGAGCTTGACCTCTTTAAAAACTTCTTTTAAATGTGCTTAGCCCTCCTTGGTTAAATTAAATTTTTTCCAGAATTTTGGCTGTGTCAATGCAAATGGCATAAAAGTTAGCCAGGTTGTGTATTTTGGGGTAAATTTGTTTTTTTCAGGATTTTTTTCCCCAAGTCTTTCATATGCTTTTTAAACTTAATAGAGCCACCTGTGTCCCTTGTGCCTTTTTTTTATTTTGGTGAGGACTAAATAGCATTCATTAAACAAAAATGTAAAAAAAATTAAATTAAAATGGTGATGTAATATTTCTATAGCAATCTTTAAAAGAGCATTTTGTGTGTGTCCTTGGGACTCTGAGGCAAAATGAAGGGACCCCCAAGGGTTACATTACTACCTGACAAATCTTTAAGCAATCCTTTTTTTTCTTCTGATTGGTTGTTAAAAAAGTCACCACCTGGATTTAAATAAGCAGGTAGGTGAGAGCCAATTATATAATTACTGCATGGATGATAATGTTTCAGCTGGAAACAAGTTATTTAACTCTAACTGAAGCATTTCTTAAACCACTATGTGGGAAGACATCCTGTGATCATGGTAAAGATGTTAATCTGTTTCAGAAAGGGTCCCATTATTGGCATTAAGCAAAGAAAACAGCTAAGTAGAATGCTAAAATTTACTAAAACTGTGTTAAGAACGCATTATTAAAAACTGGACGGATAGTGGGGAAGCATTATCTTTGAGAATAAAATGTGTAAATGAATAAAAGAAGGTCATGTGGTCTGATGAGTCCAGACCTATTCCAGAGCGATGGGTATCATTGGGGTAAGAACAGAGGCGGATGAAGTGATGCGCTTAGTGCCGACTGTACAAGCCCGTGGGGCAGTGCTATGATCTGGGGCTGACCACCTGAATATACTGAATGACCAGGTTATTCCATCAATGGACATTAGAGTCTGTGACTTGGACGGTGTATTTTCCAACACTATTTTTGCACTATATGTGAACTGTTGTTGTAAATTTCTCCATCGTGGAATCAAGTCTAATTTAATCTATAAGGATCGTTAACCATTTTGCTTATAATTAATCCACTAAACCAATATTTATCAAATGATGATTTAGTTCATTTTAACACTGCACAGACACAGGTCATGTATAAAGTAAAACATATGTTATTGCCCAATAATATATTTCAGAAGAATCCAGAAACAACACAACGAAGCATCCGAACCAGAAGAAATAAAGTGTTTCTGTTAAAGGGGTAAACTTACTGTGGAACTGAAGGGGAGTAGTTTTTTCTATCTCTTCTTTTTGTTTGTTTAACAAGCTTATTTAAACCATTAAACGGGAGATTGAGTCAATGTAAAAAGAGCAGGTGTAATAAGCTACACATAAGTTGAATTTTTTGTTTTGTGTGTATATGTATGTGAGTATATGTACTATATGTATGTGTTTTTGTACTGTAAAGTGCACAATTGCATTTAGTTTGACCAAAATAAACTCATTCTCATTCATACTTTAATCTGTTTCTCAAAATAAAATGGAAAAAAAATACAATGGCTTGCCAAGCTTTAAATTTTGCATAGTGTCCCTAAATCTGTCTGAAACAAAATTATTTGATCAAATATTAGCAGGATTGGTAGATCAGGGACAAACCACACCATTTCCTCCATCGTGTCATTGTGGTTTTGTTTCATCCTCAACAGCCTCGAGTTAAAACCCATTAAAACCACAGTCTGCTCCAGAAGGAAAAGGACCAATGCCCCAGAGTCAAGAGGGACTGAGTGGGCTTTTGTGGAGGTGAAAGGATGGCTGGGAATACAAGATGCTTTTAAAGGAGATTGGGATAAGAGCCATTAGGTGATGTCGCCTCGCTGTCTGTGTGAAGACGCACCCCGAGCCGGCGCCTGAGTCCTGCCGAGCGCGTGTCAGTCAAAGCAGGGGACGAAAGAATAGACTGTTTTTCTCTTTTTTCTCAGATTCACGAGGTAATTTGTCCAGTGTTGCATGTCCTTCCTTGTGTCTTTAAAGCTGAGGTGATGGTTTATACAAGCGTTTACAGTGGAAACTTCAGGCTCACAGCTGGTTTTGATAAGCAGGCTCTGGTTCAAACTTAAATAAGGTTGAACTGAGGCATTACATCAAACAATATTGCCTTTAAAAAAGCTTACTTTTATACAATAATTTAGTAGATTTTTTTCCTTTCTACTGCCCTAAATAGGTAATTCAAGTGTACTTTTAAAAAAAAATATATACATTGTATTTTCTGCTCATTGCTAACACAACCTAAAAGAAAAGCAGCAGAACTTGCATGGCTAATTTGCATTTCTCAACAAAATATGCTGAGCTGAGGTTAGAAGAAGGTTTTTTTTCCCATTAAATTTGATTTCAAGGTGTAATATTATAATCACAATATGTAATTAATTTGATTTATTGTACTTTAAACACAAGTTTAGAACTTCTTAGTTTCTTAGTTTTCAGTCCATTCCTAAAATGAACTTTGTGTCATTAAAGCTCCACTACCTGATTTTCTTTTTTTGGTTTAGTCTCAGACACAACTCTCCATTTTTAAAAGAGAAAAAGGATAAAAGGTAAAACCGGACCATTTTCCTCCAAGTTAATCGTTAGACTGTAGAGATCCTGTAATTATCTCTGTCTCATTAAACATTGTGTTGAAGCATCGCCAACATTTATCCATGTTTAATTAGTTGCCCTTTTTTCATTTTGCTGTTTTGCTGTGAAATAAAACAAAATAACTAATTTCCTGCTTTATTTAGTGTCAACCAATGGGAGCGCCCTTTTTATCCTGAAGTGACCTGTGATTGGTCAAACTCCCGTTGTGAGCGAATCATTCTAATCTATTAAAATCCTTAATTATAAAGCCTAGATGAAGTCTTTAGGTCTTATTTTTTCTCAGATGACCTTCACCAAAAAGCTGTTAGTGATTAACCCGTCACTTCCCTGTAGGATCTTTCCACTATTACTGATTCAATGTTGACCAAGTAGACCAACGGCCAATGGAAGCAGACCTTGTGTTTGTGAGACAAAGATTAATGACACAGGCTGAAAATTGTCTTCTATTAAATCTATCTGTTTTTTTCCCCCCACAGAAAATTCCTTGTCTCAAATTCAAGAAAAAAGATCTGAATATCGTACATTTAAATTGTCCTACTGGAGCCTAAACTGTTTCTTTGTTTGTGACCTACTGTATTATTGTAACCGCTCGTCTTTACTACAATAAAATAATAAATTACCTTTTTTACTTAAAACCCCTTAAATGTTTTGCATAGTTTAAACTTTATGTTTTTTTTTTTGTTTGTTGAGAGTTGTGTGTTCCTCTGTTGTATTTTATTGCTTTATGTGTTTAATATGGTTAGACTTGTTGATATTATTGTAATGAAAAATAGTATTCAGTATTTGTATTATTTATTGCTTTCTTAACAATATTGTTCTGTTTTTGATTTATTTATTTTTCAAAACTAAAAGCTTATGGGAATTAATGACATTTTTCTTGAATATTAACTGGCTCCCATTTTGTGATTTGAATGCATTGCCTATTATAAAGTATCACGGCCGTCCAGAAGGCATTACGTTAAGGTTTTGAGATGCCTTGAGTCTCTTTACTGTAACGACACACAAGCTATAGAACAAATGTAAAATAAGAGACACCCGCTCGGTCTTTAGTGAACCGAAGTGACAACTGAGCGTCGTCCGAACGTTAATAATTCATGATGGAAAAACAGACAAAGTGTGTATGAGTGAGCTCTGAGTGGTCTCATTAAGTGAAAGAGGATCTGTGACGAGAACAAGCCCCTGAACAAGTGGCTCCATTGATCCAGACGAGAAGAAAGAGTTTAACACAAAACACCGTTAACAGCTGCGAGGAGATGAAGTTCAGAGTCTGAGATATAAAAGTGTTGGTGGTTTGGGAGAAAGAAGTGGGCATGTGAAATAACAAAAGAGCTTTAAATGTACGGTCTCTAGCGCCACCAAGTGGTTCATTAATGGAATAGACTGTTTTAAGAAAAGTGTAATTTACATTTATTCATTTAGCAGACACTTTTATCCAAAGCGACTTACATTAAACTTCTATTCTCCAGTGTTACAGCTGGAACACCACTGGAGGCAAGGTGGGTTAAATGTCTTACCCAAGGACAGAACGACAGTATGAACTGTGGGAAAAGCGGGAATCGAAACGCCTACCTTCTGGGTAAAGAATCCCCATCAAGGTAGTCATGTTTAAGATGTGATAAATCTCATGTGTATAATATTTCAGCAGATAACACCGACTTAGACGCAAATTATAGGCTACATTTCTTGCACTATACTTTAAGCACTTCCTTTAAATGTGCATTTTATAAAAGTGCATGAAGTGCACAAGGGTCCAAAGCCCTTAGATTAAGAAATTAGTGACACTCTTGTGTCTTGTTTGCTAAACTGTCTGTGAAGGTTCTCAGTCATCCAGGTCATGGTTAAGAAAAGGTTAACGCAAAGGCATCTGGACGTTTTCAAGGTGAAAACGTTTCGTCTCTATTCCAAGAGATTTTATCAATTCTGAGTTCAACTGGCAGGAGAGCTGAGCTTATATCTTTAGATGGAGGGGTTTGACCTGAAACCAACTCTGATTGGACCAGACTGTTCAGTGTGACTCCTGATGTGAGAGTCGTTGAAGACTCAGGTGAGTCGTTAGTGACACTGTTTCATTCAGGTGTTGTTGTTTGTTTGCTAAACTGTTGCTGGATTTATCAGAAAGTCAACAGCAGATAGTTGGAGGAATTTTTGTTCACAGAAAGACAAGGCATGTACATTTAGACAATGGACACATGGAATCAACACATGGAAGAGTTGTGAGTAAATGAATCAAGTCTTCAAAATAAAACATGTAAAATATAGTAATCTAGTAATATAGTAATAAAATACCGCTAAATAAAACGTTTTTTCTGTGCAGCCCCACAAATGATCCACAGATCGGTTTTCGAGGACCCCTGACATTGGACCATTCCCATTTTATGTGAGCATGTGTTTGGGCAAAGCTTGCCACCATGTGCAAAACATTCTGATCTATTAAATCCTTAATTGAATAAATTCTTGTTAGGTGTTTAAACAGTTGTTCAACTAAAAAGAATATAAAGCAGCACACTGTTTAACATGAACAGATTTACCTTGTAGGAGGGTAAAAAGCAAAGCACACCCTTGGACACCACTTGACAGACATGCAGCAGTAGCGCCCCCACTTCGTCCTGAAAGGAGTAGGTCTCTGTGTGTTGGAATGTGGCACAGAGCTTCCTGCCCTGGGGACCTGCTCCGACCGTCCCCACCCACACCTGAACAGACAGGATTCAAATAAATTAAATCCAAGCCAGAGCCGTGAGTTTAAAACTACTCTAAATCTCAAGGTTGAGTGAGAGGCCTGTACATTACTTCAATTGAAATACTTGACTGACATCTACTGGACAAAAGTGGTAATGTAAAATTAAATTAGAACACATTGGTTAAATCCACAGACCTGAGACTTGTTGATCACATGGTTGGCCTCCAGTTGAATCGTGAACTTAACCCCGAGTTCAGATGAGAAGGAGCCCATAGGAGACAGTGTTCCTGATGTCAGCACGATACTGTGAACCGTCTCACTCAAATCAGAGAAAGCCTGGGAGACAAAGACAAACAAACTCTTCAGAACTGAAGATAACTAGCATGTTTACAGGAAGCTCAAGGCTAAGGGTAGGCTGGTTAACAGAAATTTATATTTTTTAATCCGTCTCTTGTCAAAACTTGCAAATCAAACAAAGCCAACCAAATTTTCAGACCTGTAAAATCTTTCAGTATGTAAGGCCTGACAGTTATTTGATGTTGGCTAGAGTGACCTAAATGGTTATCCCTGAGGCCTACAAATAGCAGGGTCTACCACGTCTAACCTCTCACCACAGCAGGGTTGAGGCACCAGAAGCTGAGTGTCAGGACTTCCTTTTTCACTCGGACGTTCTGCAGCTGTCGATGGCGCCTCATGATGAACCCGTTTGCGTCTGGGACATCAGGAGGGGCCTGGTTTGTCCAGGTGTAGCTCTTCTGCAGAGCCACGCGGTAATCATCAGCAAACCTGAAAAGTATGTGTAAAAACATTCAGCAGGGTTTAGTAAACACATGTTTGTAGAGTGGTACGCTCTAGTATCTTTCCTTTCATTTCACTGTTTTTGTTTCTGACCTGCTGTGGCCTCTGTAGAGAAAGTCCAGCACCATAAACAAGCCTTTGAGGACAGTGGATGAAGCTGAGCTGATGGTGGGCAGCACCACCACATCATCGTTGTTCGAACGCTCCTCCTTCTCCAACACCGTTGACAGGTTTTCCTGTAAAAATCAAAATAGCCAATAACAGACATGGTTTTAATACAGGACAAGCCTTTAGTCTTTACACCCTTCCTACCTCTGCCTATTTCCATTTTATTTATACCTCAAGTACTTAATAACTTCATGAAGTATTCCACAAAGGCAGTCAAAAATACTGTACCTTGAGCATTGTAAAGGTGTCTAAAGTTATGCCCAGAGTCTGGAAGATGGCGAGTACATCCTTCCCACTCCACACTTTAGAAGCACTCTCATAACCCCGCTCAGACATAAGGCTCTGGCTTTCCTGGATCCAACTATAGCAAGAACAAAAGAACAGTTTTCAATAAACCAGCCACAGCCAATAATTTAGTGGGTCTTTTTAAATGAATAAATAAATTATATAATTTATTTTAAACAAGTAAAAAAAAAATTAAGAAAGGTCTATTTCTTTGTTTTCTATAAATATATAATTATTAAATGAAAATGTATGAAAACAATAGATTAAAGAATAACACCGTCTAAAGAAGGAACATGATGATGTGAAAATAATAAAAATTAAAATTTAAAACAGCATTAAAGAAAAAGACAAAAAGGATGCTATAACAGGAAAGAAAAGTTTGACCCAATTTTCTGCTTTGAGGGCCATTAAAAAGGTTTTGGGAAACACTGGTCAAAGTTATCCCCAGAAGAAAATATATTAATGTCATCAGCAACCAATTTATTAAAAAATAAATAGTTTTGGGCCCAACATTGACCCCTGAGGGACTCCACAAGCATCTCTTACTTGATGAGGCTGTAGCAAAAGCCCCGCAGAGGCTCGTGTTGACTGCGTCTAATTTTGACATTGATCAAAGATTCGATCTCGTCTCTGCACAGAAGGAGACTCTGGAGATTTAAAGTGTAGCTGGCGCTCTCTCTTGCACAGTCCTCAATATTGTGGGCCTCGTCCAGCACCAGGATCTGCCCGCGCAGGTTAATCTCCATCTGGAAGGAGAAACTGTGCTTAGTAGCGCAACGACTCATGTACCACATCAATGTATTTATTTTATTCCAATGATCCAGCAACATTGATAGACACTCGACTAGTAGCCTCTTGCAGAGAACTTTTTATTGATGTAAAAAACAATATGTGTTGTGCTGTTTACAATTTGTAAATCTGTCTGTGCCTGTTGAGTCTTTATTCTTTGGTTTTTAACTCAACTTAAAGGTTGTGTGGTCCTCTGTTGTCTTTTTATTATTATTTTATTTATTTTGAAACTAGGCCACAACTCTTGAGTTTTACAGTTTTTCTTTTATAATTTCATTGAAAGTTAGTAACTACTAAGAGCAGACTTATTAACATTTTATAACTGTTGCTTTTGTGTTTTAATTCCATGCAGCACTTTATAAACTTTGTGTTGGTGAAAGGTGCTATACAAATAAAATGGATTGAATATTTCTAAACTGACAGATGTTTAGTCATTAGGACTTTCACTCCTAAATTTATACACAATAACTCACTTATTATTCAAAAGTCACATTAACATGTCCCCTTCCAAATGTCCCAGGAAGGGGGCATACAAAAACCACAACAAAACCTATTTATACATTTATTTAGTAACTCTGAATGTTAATCTGAATAAAGTCCCCTCACACTCTCTCTGATCAGTGGGTCCAGCAGGTAGTTGTAGGGACAGAAGACGATGCTGGCGCTTTGCATCAGTTCACGAGCAGCGTAGTATGAGCAGGCACGGACGCGTTTGCCCAGCGACACCAGCTCCTCAATGTCCCAGGCCTGGTGAAGACCGTGGACCCGCTGCAGAGACACCTGGTCCCGTATCCTATGGACGTTATGGTAGTAATTACATGAGTAGCCCTAGGACACAGAAATTAAACAGATGAGGACATGGGGGTTGCACAATATTGGAAAAATGTGCTATATACAATAACTATTTGGTCTGGACTAACTTTTACTTGTCAAAGATGGAGCTAAATCAGTATCATAGATAAGGCCTTTTTTAATTTGGAAGCACCACAGGTTGATTTTCATCAAGTGTTCAATTATTTAAATATAAAAAGTCCGTCAAATGTTAGACTCTATCTATTGCAATTCAACTCATTCTTTGCGATACGGATATGGCAATCAATGATATCACAATAAATAATAAATTTGTGATATATTGTGCAGCCCTAATAGAGGAAAGTGTACGAGGAGTATAAGCACCTGTTCAACAACGATAACACACACAAGTGTATGTCCTTCCTCTTAAGGCTGGGGGGTGTTTGTTCTTTTTGTTGTTCTGCATTTTATTTCGTTAAAGATACAGAGATGATTACACCATAAATCGGACGAGGGAGTCCAAAGTTGCAGGAACAGAATTATTTGATCCATGGTAAGGAATTAAATTAAAACAAATTAGCCTCAGCTGTCCAGGTTCTTAGCCGTGCATCCAAGTCCATTGTGGCGACCCTCTGTAATGTCTTCAGTAGAATTAGTCTCCAGATTCAATCTAACCTCCTCATTTCTGTCTCTTAACGAGCAGCAAAGTCAACTGTCCTCTCATAAACAAAACCAAACCTGGTAAATGTTTCTTTAGTTCTAAGACCATTGCAGAGATTTTGTGTTTTGGCTTTTATACAAATTAGCATCCTTTAGTGCATTGAACAGGTCTTAAACAAGTTTTAGTTGGATTTGAACAGATATAAATAAATCCCATTAAAAATTTGAAAATGAACTGCAGAATCACATTTTAATACCATTTTTGAATAATAGCTAAAGTTAATAAAACAACATTATAATGACCAGATATAGCTCAAAGCCCTGAGTACTTCACTTCAATGTCATTTGAATCCACTGTTTTTTTCTACACTGGTACTAAACGCCTTTTGACTGTAAAGCTCTTGGGAGACACTGATACTGTATTTCTGAAGCCTATAGTTGTCCATGCTTTTGTGTTTCTGCGGTGACACTTATCCTCTGCATGTATCCCACACATAAAGAGCTCCATCTCATGTACTACACCACTATTACGCTGTCATCAGAGGTGCCTGCTTTATGTCCCACCCTCTTCAGTGCAACACCTCAGGGTGACGCTGTATTGTACAAAGGACTCTGTAACCTTTAGACACAATAATAATACTAATAATAGAGAGATAAACCGCTGTCTCTCTCTAGATGATGTGCTGAGCGCTGTCTGTGCAGTGAAAGGTGAGTTGTGGGATTAGAGGCCACAAAGACACACTGTTAAAAAGATAGTTCAGGGTTTTATTTTTCAGTGAGGATGTAGGTGACAGTAGTAGATAGTAACCTTTAGTCCATCTTCTCTTATGGCAAGTGAACTGTTCCATGTCTGAGAAGTACAAACAAATTACATTTATTCTCATTGAAGAAGATGATATTTTGAATATTCAGAATTGTATCCCTTCACTGATGGATATGTCAGGATAGTCTCTTTGATTTAGAACATTTGTTCTGTTTGGTGCAGTTGCTCTGTTAGAGCAGTTTAACATACACACATACAAAGCTAAGAATAGGAAATAAATTATTTTTTTGAAGAAGAAGAAGAAGAAGAAGAAGGGAGGGAGGGAAGGTAATGGCTCTCCCAGATTTCTGGCAGTGCTGGACGGTGTAATGGTTGATGGGCCTAGTTGAATGGAGAGGTTATGGCAGGTCCCTGGGTTGGCCGGAATCACAAGCAGTTCTGTTTTTGCAAGGTTCAGCTGCAGGTGATGGTCCTTCATCCAAAGTGAGATGTCACTCAGACATGCCGAGACGCGAGCAGAGACCGTCAGATCGTCAGGTTGAAATGACAGGTGGAGTTGAGTGTCATCCGCATAGTTGTGATAGGAAAAGCCATGCTTCTGAATGACAAAGCCAAAGGATGTCATGTATATGGAAAAGAGTAGTGGTCCAAGCACTGAGCCCTGTGGCACCCCTGTATTGAGATGTTTGGACTCAGAGACCTCATTTCTCCAGGACAATCTGAATGACCTATCCGAGAGGTAAGACGTGAACCATTGCAACGCTATTCCAGAGACACCCATCGCACATAGAAAAGACAGGATGATGTGATGATTAACAGTGTCAAAAGCAGCAGACAGATCCAGTAAGATGAGTACAGATGACTTTGATGTTGCCTTTGCCAGTCTCACGGCTTCAATGACAGAGTAGGAATGGCCGCTCTTGAACTCAGACTGGTTCAGGAGGTTGTTTCGTGTGAAAAAGGAGAAGAGCTGGTTGAACATAACTCGCTCCAGAGCATTGGCAATGAAGAGCAGGAGGTAAACCGGTCTGTAGTTTTCTAACAGTGTAGGGTTGAGAGTGGGTTTCTTCAGTACACTAACTTTCCCGATAGTGGGGAAAAGAACTAATCAAAAAAATATTCTCCACCAACAAAATAAAATGAGCAGAGAGCCAACGTGCAGCATTGATGAAGAAAAATGTCTTCTTAACATTTCAAATTACAGAACAATCTACAGCGTTTCTTAAAAAAAAAAACATTGTTTTTGTTGTTTGGAGCAGTTTAAAAAATTCCAGCTGTGAACGCTCGGTCGATTGCAGTTTTTTGCTCAGGGACCGAACTAAATAGGGATTTTTTTTGTTTTGGTGCGGACTAAATGAAGCGGACTACAACTGTGAACACATCGTAAACCAGAGGTTCCCAAACTGCTTAAGGGAGGCACAGAGAATTGACAAGGGATTTATGAATTAGGGTTTGCGCAAGGCCTTCAGTCTTGAGTTTTATTAAGAAAACAGGAGCATAGATTCATAGTTAGTCTAACATATACTCTCTTCTTGGACCAGCTTTTATCCTACAACAAACTTTTCTTCTCTCCCTCGCCTCAGAAAGCAGAAGTCCGCATGGACAGATCACAATGTCAGACAGAGCTGATGGCACAGGCGAAATGCAGCCAGGTAGCAAACAAAAACACGCCTCCTTCTCCTCTACTTTATGCACAGTTGTAATTTTAAAAGTTGTTGTAACAGGTGCCACAAGGAACAGCTCAGGAAACGGCAATTGGCAAAGTGTTCATCCGAGTTTCAGAATTACCCTCCTCCGTGTCAATCAGTTCAGTTAATGAGTGCTTCCTTATTTAAGCAAATTAGGCAAGCATGTGTTTAATGAAGTGCTGGCTCGTTTATTCTTACGTGCAGGTATAAATGACTATAGAGTCTATTTTTGGCAATTGCTAACCTCTCAGTGTCACAAAGACAGTAACCAACTTTTAAGGACAACAGGGAATAATATAGATGATGAAAAGGAACATTCTCTGCATAAACCACTGTGCGACCACATACGTTGGTAACCTGACTAAACGGTCCCTGAGGCGTTTTAAAGACATAATACAGGGACCTCTTCTCAAATGTGGGGTTAACACTCGGCCAGCTTTAAGCAAAGCGGTTAGTGTCAAGGGCAAACACCTCCAATGAAAGCGTAACTGTGTGTCATTAAAGTAGGCGGCTCAGCTTGAGGACTGTATGAGGGGCAACAAGTGTCCCATTTCTCTGAAGAAAAGCTTATTTGATGGCTCTCTGTCGCAAAAAAAAAATTTGGATATTGTAGAGGTATAACTGCTGCTCTGAGGAAACCAACTTGAGGTTGTTGTGTCTAGTCTTTACAGTTAACAGTAGGTTTGTGTTACAGAGCCACTGGAAATTCAACAAAAGGCCTCTACAAATGAGAAAAGTGCATTAGTGCTTGGAAGTAACTGTCCGACAGTCCCAAAGCTTTTATTATCAAGAATTGGAGAAAAAGTAAATAATTTCAACGATTTTGTTTGTGCTACATCTCAGAACATCCCTTTAATACAGATTACACTTACGTCCTTGGACTGGAGCAGGTCCCTGCAGCGCTCGTTGCGGTTTGCGTGCGGAGCCACGTCGGAGTTCACACACGAGTGGTCTCTGCTCGATAAGATGGTCATGGGCACGCTGGAGTAAAGCGTGCGCTTCAGCTCGGGCAATCTGCTTAATCTGTTTATGAGTGCGCGTCCCAAAGAAGATTTTCGGGATGTTTCGCTTGGCATCTTTTTCCTTCGCCCCCTCTTTCACTGAAGCACAGGGACATTTGGAGCAAGGCTCATGGGACTTTGAAAAGGAAAAAAAATATGTGGAAAATTAGTCAATCTTTGAAATATGCAATGAATATACTGTACAAACAGACCATGAATGTCTGGGACCAACTGAAAACAGGTCAATATCACTCACTATATCATTTATAATATACAAGGGCTGGGCAATAAATCGAGTTAATTTGATTCATTTGAGTTTCTAATTTTGGACCATGTCAAAAATATCCATATTGCTAAATCAAATAACCCTGCGCTGTAGTGGCTAACACTGCTGTTAGCTTCAGAGCAGCTCCAGTTATGTCTGTGGAGACTTAATAATAATTACCAGAGAAAGCAGTCATATTAGCTCTGAAATACTCAGGTTTTGAGAAGAGGCAGGAAACTGAACAGGAACAGTAGTGTCTCTGCAGCAGTGTACATTTGTTGATTTATGATAATAGTAATCCACGAGGTCAGAGGCTTTTAAAAAGGTTTTTAACAAGGCTTTGTGTTCATTGAAAATATATTAGACCTGGTTTATGGAGAAAGAGAGGAGTCAAACTAAAAACTATCCAACCTTAACTGCTTTATTTTTACTCTGAGGGGAATGCACTCTGCTGCTGCTTTGTTCTTGTTGTTTTGTATTGCCAAAAAAAAATAAAAAATAAAAAATATATATAATACATTTTAATTACTAAATTATTTTAGGTCAGTAGAAAGAAAAAAAAATATTAAAGAGAAATTTAGATTTATTTTAGAGCCACATTGGCCAGCCCTTTACAGTCGTTTATTTACATGAGGATGCTGCTCTTACTCTCCAAAATGTTTTAGGACAACACCAGCAGCATATCAATCTAAAATATGACTACCTCAGTAAAACTAATGATATCCCATACATATATTGGCTGTTGAATAAATAAAGTTTGTTTTCATAGGATCCGACATTCCAACAGAAGACGTTTCTTGGACAAATCACCTTTTAACCACAGGTATGGAACACATTCATTTCAATACAGCACACAAATCTACAAGCCTTGACTGACTTTTTTGCCAAAGTCAGATTTACAAACTGTTTACATAAAAGAAAAACATTTATCTGCAGTCTATTTTATTGCAGTAAAAAAAAAAACACATGTATTCCCCTTTTACCCTGAGCATGAATAGCTTCACAGACACAGCGTCTTGTCCACTCTTTTGACAAACACAGGAGGGGCATGAAGAATTTGTCTCCATAAACACAAGGCATTCCATCACTCTGCCCCAGGTGACCTTTTCCTGAAAGATGATCGGACGCCATTGTGGAGGCCGAGAAAATCAAGCCTTTTCATAATCACCGGCGGCGTGACGTGTCGGATCCTCCTTTTTTTTGACTGATCACAGGGAAGTGTAGCCGCAGACACTTCTGAAACTGATCCGGTTAATGGCCTGAGCTCTTTTAAGTGGGACACTCAATGAAAGTACAGTAGCTAACAAGAAATAATTGGCTTCTTTAGTTCAGTGATTCTTGAACTATCACATTAAATATTTGACTCTCCAAGTACTGCCTACTCCTCTGTGTTATTACTACAGGTCATTAAATTATTATTATTATTATGTTCAGTGGTGTCCAGAAGAACTAATCCAACATTGACAGTTCAAAGAATAAGCAATCACAAGAAAGCAGTAGAACTTGGCTGCCTTTAATGTTTAGTGTGTAGCCCTTTAGCAACATCTTGTGGAAACACTGAAAAATATAGATCCATCTAAGATATCTTCTTTCTAAACCGGGGGTGTCAAACTCAAAGTGGTGAGGGGCCGCAGTAGTTAATAATAATAATCCTTTCAGGGGTAAAATATTGTGAAATATTTGAAGCTTTTATTATATTTTGAATGTGTGGTTTAATTCTTACAAAAGAATGAAACATTAATTTCCTCTTTAACTGGTTGAGTTGGATTTGAACAGGGGTTAGTTTGACTTGAACAAGTTTAGGTTCAATTTATACAGGTTTATTTTTTAATCCTGTAGCAAAACTTGGCTTACATCTAAAACTTGGTCAAATCCTTCTTAAAAAAATATATATATATATTATAATTTGAAAAACATAAATGTCCTTTGTTTCCAGCAGCGTTCAGTTTGTCTTGTGGAAGCTTCGAAACTATTATGTTTCAAAATATTTTTTTTCCCAAGACAGACACTGTTATTTTGATCTGAATAAAGACCACTGAAAATGTTTGCCCACTTTTTTTTTTTTTTTTTACTGTTACCATTACATTTTACACAATACAGCTTTAAGAAAAATGTTTTTAATCTCATTTAGAACTTTCACCTGGTTAATACTGAGAAATAAATTATTAATCCCCTTCAAACAGGCGTGAACAATTGAATCTAAGAATGAATGGCATGTGTTGTCACGCGTTGCACCTAATGACAGCGACCAGAGGCTAGCACTTCTGCTGACAGATGAGCAGCTCACGTTTCCAGTCGGCTCAGATTTTCAGAGCATGTTTGCCCATCAAATATTACAATGTGTGATGGAGCGCGGGCCAAAGAGCGTTAAGAGAGCTGTCTTTCGGAGTTAAGAGGGATAACGGGTTCATGAGTCCATGTGAAAAACAAACAGAGGTGCTGCTGCGTGGGGCCCCAACACATCAGGTCGAGTTACCCTTCTCCTCTCGAAACAGTTACGCTGCGATCGCCTTACCTGCTGCTGCCACATTAAACAGAGCCGCCAAATATCCTGCCCCGAGATGGCCAATAATTACTTATTCATTGGCAGGAGATCGGAGGGGGCGGAGGTAGGTAAAAAAAAAAAAAGGGGGTTGATGAATACAGGCCCTTGTCAAAAACTGAAGCAGGAAACAGCTGACAACAGAGTATCCTTTTACGCGGCAGTACCTCCCGAGATGCCTGGACACCGAAGTCTCGAGGTCTGGCCAACTGTCCTGCAGCGGACACCCTTCAGGGAGGAATGCTGATAAACTGGCAAAGGAATGGGCAAACGGGAGAAAAAAGCAGATTTAAAGTGTAAAGTTTTGAGCGATAGTGATAAAAGCGGCTCAAATGGGCGCAGTGGCTCAGTGGTAGATTAGTCGTCCTTCAATGGGAAGGTAGTCGGTTCGATTCCCGCTCTCCCCACAGTTCATACTGTCCTTGGGCAAGACACTTAACCCACATTGCCTCCAGTGGCTGTAATACTGGTAATTAGAAGCTCAATGTAAGTCGCTTTGGATAAAAGTGTCAGCTAAATGAATAAATGTAAATGTAAAAGTAAATGTAGAAAAAAGTGCATTAAGAGAGTCTACACTTAAGTTATGAGGTCAGTTTTGGCCTGTCATTGTGTTGGACCTGTATTTTTAGATCTGTTGAAAGGCTTGTGATACTGTCAACACCCAGGTTTTTTATCAAAAAAAATCTTACTTTGAAGCAATGTGTATCTGTTTCAGGCAACAAATCACTTTATCTTAACTGTTCTAGGTGTACCACAAGGCTTCATCTTGGGACCATTTTTATTTACCATTTACATAAATCACCTACCTGAGGCCTGTCAAAATGTAAATGACTGTATTTTGAAAAAACTGTACATAATGTTTTGTCTGGGGAGGTTCTCAGTCATCCAGGACATAATCATGAAAAGGTTTCAGTAAAAGCAACTTACATCCTGAAGCCTTTGTTGAAACCTTTTCTTGTGTGAGGTTTGTTTTGGGTTATCACATCCCTATGTGTCCTGAACTACTTTATCTCCGTAACCTGACTGAAGATACCGTGGCTGGAAATGACCCCCAACAAAGAAACAATGGCTGTCAATTATGAAAAGAATGTTTTAATGAAGAAACTGACAGAGGCTGGCTACAAGAAGTAGTGGACAAAAGATGGAGAAAATGGACTGGTTTAGTCCTGGTTCAGTCTTGGTTAAGTTCAAGAGCCAAAAATGTAAATTAAATAAAGCTTAAATGTAATAAGAAAATATGGTTATACTTTCCAGGATATGTTTGTCATGTTTTATTAACTCTTCATTTGTTAAAAAGTGAAAGAAAATCAGAATTTAAAAAAATGTAATGTATGCCGACAATGCATTAGAAAGAGGCCATTGTCACCTCGCTTTGTAAGAAAAGAATGATTTTCTGTTAGCACACCCCACCAGAGTTCGACGGCTGGATGGAGCCTTTCTGTGCGGTGGCTGCCAACAATGAATTTCCCCACGGGGATAATAAGGTTGATAATAATGGCTAAGTTGGAGTCTTATGAAAGGGTTACACATGAACTACTAAACTACTTGGCATGTAATGCAAAATAATTATTTAAAAAGCTTCAAGAGACGTCTGTCAAATACTATCTAGCACTAACTAGAGGACTGTGAGCTCTCAGCAGCCAAACCCTTTGTAGATCAACTGAACAGAGGTCAGCAGTGTTACTGAACACCTCCCAATGTTCACAGGTAGGCTTCTGTGTCTGCGATCCTGCCAACACCTGAGCGATGGAAATCTCACACTCTGGATCCAATCCGGGGGACAGTTTTACAAAAGTAGTCTAGGCCACACTCACACTGGCAGTCTATTAAAGAACCAGAGCAGGAGTTAGACTTTTAGCATGCTGCATTTCACTAATCAATGTGTCAGCTAAATTAATTACTTAAATTACAGTGCACAATCATTCATCTAATCGGTTACAGTGTCACAGGGTCTATCCTAGTTGATTTGAGTGAGAGAGGGGGCTCTGAAACGCCCACTAAGTAGATCTAACAAGGCTTTCACAATTTCAAAAACTACTATCAGTGACAGTGTGTGATTTATGACATGTCATGTGATTTTTTTAATTCCGTTCCTCATTTATACAACTCCAGAACTTAATATTCTTTTAACAAGCCCCTAAGTATGGCCATCTGAATCTTTCCTTACGTTTTTGACAAGCCCATCTGGCCCCATCTACAGGAGGATATGGTTCAGTCTCCTCTTTTCTCCAAATCAGTGAAAGTGCTGACAACTATGTACTGAATGGAATAAATTAGCTCCACATCTACAAAATACTAAAGTATCCTTTTGGGACACTTGGTCAGATTGGAAACCTTTAACAAAGTTTGTATTTGACCAGGAAACAGCACTTACTAGTGGACTGTGAGCTGCCAGGTGTAATTCTCAACAGCTAAACCCCGGTGGGTCGACTGAACAGAGGTCAGCAGTGTTACTGAACACCTCCAAATGTTCACAGGTAGACTTCTGTGTCTGCGCTCCTGCCAACACCTGAGCAATGGAAATCTCACACTCTGGGGGGCCGGTCCGAGGGCAGTGAGGGGCCGCGGGCAGTGGACCGGCCGGGTATCACTGGCGCCTCTCACTGGACGCCAATTTGCTCCTCATTCCACAGCTTTCGAAGGTTTGGAATTCGCTCCAATAAAAAGGTGAGCTTCAATTGCGAATACCGCGGAAAACATGACACCCAACACCCCCGTCTCTTTACACGGCGCAGGTAGGGGCCCCGCTGAAGATCTGCCCTCCGAAGCACCTGTTTATCCCTTGGGCGCAGTAACCAGTGGGTGAACCCCATTCAATATTTATCCCCGTGGCTTTCACAGATCAGCGGCCCGAGCCAAGCAAACCTTCTTAATTAAAACTGGAGCTAGCTTCAAAGAGCCCCATTCAGGACGTCAGTCAGCGTCGGTGGGACAAAAGAGCTTGGGTCATGTAGCCGCAGAGAAACTGGAGACGGATGCGCTTTTTCGACTTCACTTTCCCTCCTCTTTTTCCACCTCCCGCCACACGTTGCGTTTTTCAGCCGAAGCAACGCTCAAAGACACGTTGTTTCATTCAAGGTTTAATTATGTAGGTATCACGGGACATCAAAATATGTCATTAGATCATGTTTGAGAGCAAGACAAAAACAAGGCAGACCAAATACAAACAAAACCAAAACTAGTGCAAAAACTCCAAAAACATTCAAAAAAGTCAGCACCTATGACAACCTCAGGAATTTAATGGAACAGGGCACATCTAAGTAAGTTAAAACATTGAACCTTTGGAAATAAAAAGAAAAATTGTGCTTTTTTAGATAATTTGAATTAGTTTAGGTTTCTCTAACATTCTCTAACTCAACTTTTTTAATTTTTCATAATTAAAACAAAATAAATTAGATTTTAAGTGGGGGATATGTTCTCTGGCAGCGGTGTTGGGTATAATTTCGCTCTTTAAGCTAAACTGGTTTTTCAAGGACAACAATTTGTTTGATTACCACTACTATGCTTTAAAATATAATAAATTAACCTACAACTTATTTTGATGTTTATGTGACAAAAGCAACTCAGTTTTAGAATTGCAAATCCTACAAGGCTAGAAATCTTGTCTTGTGCCATGACTGAGCCCTGGGACAATATTTGGACAGGTCTGATGTAGGCTAAACTTTAGCATTAATATGGTCAGGGACTTTGTAAGTATACTTTTTTGTTGTTAAAGTGTGGTTATGTTGGACTAAGTGTTTTTGTTGAAACTAGAGGAAATAAATCCGAACATTCAAAGAGAGCTAACAAATTTCTATGACACAAAATTGTATGACCTCATTTGAGAAAGGCCCATTGTATATAGTCTTATATTTACTCTACTTTTACTGGTTCTAAGAGTGTTTTGTGTGCAATTGAGCTGCTGTAAGTACTTTATTTTGATGATAAATAAAATTGTGTTTAGGTCTAATAATGTAAATTATTTACTTTTTGAAATAAGTTTTAAACCTCAAACAAAAAAAGGAGATACAGACTGTGAGGCATTGTTATGGGAGGTCAGGCCTCAGTGTGAGAAAAACCACAGCTAATTATTGGTAACATGCAGGTCTTCGGAGCCTGATGAGAGCAAAGGTACCTGGATAAATCACCTGAACGGCTCCTGATACCTCCGAGGAGATGGCATTACTTACCTGCTCCAACTTTGGTTGCTACAGGAGTGTTTTGGTGATTAGTGTAGGAGGTGTTTATTTTATGCTTGTGTTTTTTTTTGTTTTGTTTTGTTTTTTTAAACACACAGTCTAATCCTCTGAGGAACAACTCCAGCCACAGTCCCAGTCTGTGCTGGTCCCAAGCCCGGGTAAATGGAGAGGTTTGCGGCAGGAAGATTAGATGACAATATTGGTTTGCAGTTTATTATACTTTTGTCACTTTAAGAAAGACGTGCTGTTGTACTTTAGCACATTTCAGTGACAATAAAAGCACTAACCCTAACAAAACTAACCCTAACGAACGAGTCAAAATATGTGATAACATATGCAGAAGACCCCTTTGTATTTGAAAGCTCATTTGTGAGAGAACACTGCCATCTGGTGGAAGAGGTTTAAATTTGTTGGGTTTACAGAAGAACATATATTATGATGCATAGTTTAGCTAAAGCCAGTTAAGTTTCAAAGTAAAGGTTCTCTTTAGTGTAAAGTGCGTTAAAGACAAAAGATTGCATTATTTCCAGAAGATGTGATGATTTTATCTATTTCCAGGCAAGTTCAATGACTAAAAAACTACTCTCTAAGTTTTGAGGTTTTTAGGATACATCTGAACTCTGACATGGATGAAACTTGAAATCCTAAAATGTAATTGGTATTTCCTGAACTCACAGTGGATGGAGGGGAGTGACTGGTTGTTGGGCTGTTCGTCTGAGCAGTGTCACCCTGTTTTTGTGACTTGTTGTTCTCAAACTCCAGCTCATCGTCCAAAAAGATGACTCCTTTATCCCTGCATGGCCTTTTACGACTCTACAGCACAAACACAGAGAGACAGATAGCTACACTTCATTTAAATTCAGGAAAAAGCGCAGATAATAAAATCAAACTACACACTGACCATGAGTTCAGGGGGCCGGATGCGTTTCCGGTCGGGCTGGAAGTCGTTGTCTCGCTCTGCCTTAGACTGAACAGAGGACTGGAGCTTTTCAGACAAACGAGAGGCAATCGACTGTTTCTTTGACAGTGACTCCTCTGGTGATGACTCTAAAAACCAACACAGGATAATCATTCATTCAGTGGACAGAGAGGCTGTTGTAATGTGAAAACAAAACAAAAACTTTTGTAGACAACAGGCAATAAAAACAGAACAGCCTTTAAATATGAAACAATGTTAACGCCTGGGAGGAAAAGAAAGGAGAACATATGGACACATTTCACATTTGACACCACGGAAAACAACCGTGCAGAGCTTTCATTGCAGGGAAGAACAAAACAAACCTGAAGCAACATTTGCACTAAGCCATCCTGACTTTGGTAATGTCTGAACACAAGACACCGCTTTGTCAGGAAAAGTTAGTTTAATGAAACTACTACTAACCTGTTACAGCCATACAGCCATTCAGATAGAAATTATTACTTCAGAAATAAAATAAATGCATTACCCTTTAAATTTGAGTTGACTAAATGTAGTGTAGAAATAGTTGACTAAATTCTTATGATATATAGTCGACTAAAACTTAAAAGGATTATATAACTAAAACTAAACTAAATTCTGACTACAACTCTCCCTGAAACCACTGCTGTCTCGTCTTTTACTTCTCCTTTAGTGCCTGAATACAGGGTGAATGACAGCAGGCCGGTCAGCCAAATAATTACCACAATATATGTTGAAAAGTCACTAAAGTTTCCGGCAGCAGCTAGGTCTACATTTATCTAGTGCTGAACATAAAACACTATCAAACAAATAAGAAGCTCTGTATGTCTATAGACATACATAACTCTAAATTATAATCATTTATTAAATTATACACTATATGGCAGACTTTGACACACTCACCGTTCCCAGGGGCAGGAGTCTGTTTGCAGGGCGACACAGTCAGATCTACAACAGGAGTTTGGGTAAAGGGCGAGGACCTGCTGCTGGTTTTTGCGTGGCACACACACTGACAGGGCGTTTCCACCTTCTTCACATCTCCACTTTTGTCCGGATGATTCTTCTTGTCTTGAGAGCCTGCTCCTTGCTCCAGTTTAGCTTTTAATACAACATTAGAACTCAATAAGAGGACACATTAGAGATATTTGTGATAGACTGTAGACTTTATTGTCCTCTTTGGGATTAGGGGCGCTATGGCCCAGGTGGTAGAGCAGTCGTCCTATTACCGGAAGGCTGGTGGTTAATATAATAATAATAATAATTCCCCCGCCTCATACTGTCCTTGTGGAAGACACTTATCCCACCTTGCCTCCAGTGTCAGTGGTGTATGAATGTGTTTGTTGGTGGGTGGAAAGGCCGTTGGCGCAATATGGCTGCAACAACTCCACCACCAGTGTGTGACTGTGGAGTGAATGAATAATGGACTCTGTAAAGCGTTTTAAGCGCCTTAAAAAGCGATACATACGTGTTTTGTATTATTATTATTATTTACAGCATCATCTCCATTCCACAGACAATGACACAATATTATAGAACAAAACAGAACAAAAACACACATTTGAAGACAAGACCACATTTAACAATGTCCACTTTTGTGCAAGGCCGCTCTCACAGCAGGGATCAGACTGTTTACCAAAGCGAGCTCTTCTGCACCTGATATTAGATAATGATTATCAGCTCAATAAAAAAAATAAAAAAAGATTTACTTACTGTACTGGGCCTGCTGCCAGCCAAGAGTGGAACAGAGCAAAGCCAAACTCTTCCCGCTTCCTGTAGGACTCTCTAAAAGACAGTTCTGACCATTGTTTAGTCCCCGGACAATCTAAGGAGAGGACACAGAACAGCGGTTACACAAAGCCTGTGTAAGGGTGACGACACAAAGAGACTGAACTAAGACGAGTGATTTTGTCCCTTTTGGTGTGAATCCACCCTTATTGTTCTCGTCTGCTTCTCCATAAGTTACCATCACTAAGGATCTCATAGACAGACTTTTACTAAATACTGGATTGTCACTTTAAACTCATAAACTCTATAGTACAGTATATCTAACTATATCCCTCAGTCTAATAAACAGAAAGGCAGCTATTTGATGATCAAGTGTTTTTAGGCAAATTCCATATGTTGCCACTTTATTGATTGCTGTGTTATTACTCACCGAGTTCATCATGGCCAGCTGAGAGGGGTAGGCCTTACAGGGAAACTGGATCTTCACCCCTCCGATGGTGTACTCAACAGAGGACGAAGCCATGGTGTTATCCCTAAAATGAAATACAAAACGTTTTTTTAAACAAATAACTAAATATTCTACCCACTCATCTGTGTCAGAAAGGTTGTTGTAATCTCACCCATCCCAACCTACCAGTGTTTTACCAATAAAAAAACTGACTAACCATAAATATGTAAAAGGGAATAATGTGTTTAGTCCAAGGCCACTGTGAGCTATGACTTCAAAAAATTGTATAATCAACTGTAAACATCTTCATATACAATTCAGCCATTGTGATAAATTTCCAGAATATTACATGTTTCACATTAACTGTGAATAAAGAGATCACCTTGATTATGTTATTACTACATACGTACATCTACGTTTTAAAGGCAAACAAAGCTGGCCCTGTGCCTTTTTAATCGCATTGGTTTGCATTTAAACCAAACAGACATGGTAAAATACAATTCCAGAAGGACATGGGTTTGGGGTAAGAGGAATTTTTATTGAGTGCCGAGTCATTTACAGCTTTAATATCTGTACTTGTGTATTCTAATACTATAACAGCTTGCAATGGAATCTGATTAAACAAAAGAGAAGAAAATAGTCACACTTTTGTTTGTATACAGCCGCTCAGTTTTAGTTCAGTGACTACTTTGACTTGTCATATTTTACCGAACCTTTGCACGACAGCTAACACTTTGCTATATTGACTTGTATTTAGCTGCAGATCTCTTTATGCTACTGTAAGTGTGCAAAAAAGACCAAAAAGACACTGATGCCATCACTGTAAACATGCCTTTAACATGTCTGGCTCTTGTTAGCATGCTACTGTTACAACGTTACATCCTGAACTTATCTCGTAAGGCTATTTAACACTTTCCAAAGCCTCGAGTTTTTACTCACCTTAAACTACGAGGCTTTTCAGTTGGAGATAAAACAACTCTTTATATATTATTATTAAGCTAAAGCTAACGTCAACCACGGCATCAATATTAACATTTATTTGATACGTTAACGTTAGCATAATCGTCAAAAAGCTAACATTTAATCCAAAAAACAGCGGTTAAAGAAGACTGCAGATGTTTAGGATTTGTTTAATTAATATTTCTTCCTGATTTTTCCCGCTCACGAAAATCAGGTTGAGGTGACGGAATCAACGGAAGCGATTCTCTGTTCTGATTGGTCGGTAGGTGGTCACGGGTTTCTAGATTAAAACACCAATCAGAAAACTCAAAGACCACCGCGTCAACGGTTGCTATGCACATACAACCAATCGTAAAAAAGAAATAAAATAAAATACAAATTTCTGTGCATTAAAATTATCATAATTTAGTATCAACTTAAAAATTTTGATAAATAAATACATTAATTAATTAATTAATTAAAAATAAATTAATAGAAGTGTTAAAAAGGCTATACAGATTTGTTTATATTCCTATCAATTCTTAAAGACACTTTTGTTTGTGCATCTCTGAAATTTACCAACAACTGCTTCCAAGTTAAAGACCCAGCCCCTTAATCGCAGGTATTAATTTGGAGACTCTGGTTGAAGTAACAGAACGGGTGCTAAGGTTACTAACTACATGGACCATCCACTGCATTGGGCTTTTGAACAACAGAGCCAGTGAAAGTCTGAGATCAGTGAGCTGCAATAAGACTGTACAATCAATCAGTCTGTGGAAGATGACTTTATTTTTCTCTAAAATGGCGGCCTTCCTTTGTTCACCGTTGATGGGGAATCCTCTTTCTTAGCTTCACTAAGAATGGGCTTATGTAAAGTAAACAGAAACTAAATTCAATTTAAACTAAAGGAAAGTAGGACTGTTCTGGAGAAGGATAAATCTGAGCTGAAACTTGAGTGGCTCAATGGTAGAGCGGTTGTCCCTTAACTGGAGGGTTGGTGGTTCAATTCCCACTCCTTCCACAGTTCATACTGTCGTTGTGTCCTTGGGCAAGACACTTAACCCACCTTGCCTCTAGTGGTGTTCCAGCTGTAACACTGGTGAATGGAAGCTTAATGTAAGTTGCTTTGAATGAAAATGTCAGCTAAATGAATAAATGTAAATTTTGAACAGTATTAAACCACACACTTTGTTACACCAGAGCCTTTTTTTTTATTCAAACAGGACCATTTCCAGATAAGTATTTGTACATTTACACTTTACACATGCACTGCTCACATGAGGCAGCTTCTGGACATTGAAAATAGTGGTTACAATTTAAAACAGGGATCTTATGAGCGGTAACAGACAAACGAAACACAACATAACACTTCAAACGTCACAATTTTATTCTAATCCTGAAATTGAACATGTGTTTCTGTGATATAAAGTCATACAAGTTACCATTCACTATTTAACAAACACTACTTGGTTCATTCAATTTCCTTTTGAGGCACCTCAAATCCTTAGCTGTGTCGTTTAGATAAACAAGAAACACACACAACAAAATGGCACAAAAACATGATTAAAGTTTCACAAATGAACAAACATGCGCAGTTTCAATAAATAAATGCAAATTAATGTAAAATAAACACATTAGAAATAGCCATGACATGTTATATAAGAATTAACAGGTAAAAACTTTAAGAGGGAGGTAAAAGTGTGAATAAAATGGACTTTCTATCTGTGCAGGCGTTGTTAAAAGTTCAGTATTTTGTAAATGTGGTGGAGAAGCAGACAAGAGCAGAACAAGAGACTAATGCCATGGTCAAGGGATGGCCTATGTTTACGAGAAAGGATTGTGTTTATTTTTATCAATTTACAAAATGCAAAGTGAGCAAACCAACACAAACAACTAAACGTCAATGCCGATTTTATATTTTAAAATTTATTTGTTTGACTAAAATATTTGCACAGTCCAGTACGGTTTGTTGTTAGTGTGAGACGTTCTAACCGCGCGAGACTCGCGAGAGCTCTGCGTTTACAAACACATGAAAATCCATCTTGACTGCTCCAAGGAAAGTATTTACATCCAAACCCTGTGTGTCCAATGAGGTGGCAGCACTGACAAGTTTGGATGTATTTTAGGTTTGAAGATGTAGCGACCGTTTTACCATTACAAACGTTAACAACATGGAGCTGCTCTGATTGGATAAAACTGGGGTTGATAAATCACCTGCAGGTTTTCATTTACTGCAGTGGTCTGTGGTTTGGACCAAACTGAACCACGGTCTGATTTGTTTGTTTAAGAACGTTTGGAGATAGTTCATACTTTAGACTAAATGCAGGAAGACACAGTTGATTAAACTCAAGAAGAAGTTCAACTGAGTTCAACTGGTAAAAGAGCTGAGCGTTATCTCTAGAGGGAGGAGTTTAACCTGAAACCAAACCTGATGGGACCAGGCCGTTCTGCGGCAGTTTCAGCCGTTTATATTAATAATATACTTTTAATAACATGTCTCTTTAAGCCCTGCTCCAGTCTGATTATTGTATTTCCAGTTCAACTGTAAAATGAGCCTCTGCAGAGAGTAAACAAAGCGTCAGGCTCCAAAAGTATCTAATAGAACCACGTTTACAAAACACTGAACTGTCCTTTTAAGATTAAGACCAGTCTCTATCATTAACTTGATATGTCCAACATCCCAAAGAAATACAACAAATGCTACCATCCATCGCATATTACACAATATATAAATGTACAAACTGTAGCTTGGTTTGTGACTGTAGCAGCACCTTCAAATATATTCAAGCCAACTCTCCAGTGATTAAATAGAAGTTAATCCGTCATAGATAAATATTATAGGGTTAAAGAGACTGCATGGGTGAGTGATGAGTTACATCTGAAAGAGAAAGTGCAGCACAATAAAAGTTGTTATAAAAATATAGATTTGTCCTAAAACGAACAGCTCAACCCCTTCTGTGTTACAAAATCCATGATATATACATTTGTAGTAATTATTCAAAAGAGGAAAGAAAAGACGCATTAAATTAGCTTTAAGGACATTAATTCATTTTGAAACTGTGCTGTGTTTTAAAAAGAAGAATGAGAGTTGTACTACAAAGCAGGATCGTAAGAAAAATGATTTATTCTCTATATCTATTAATTTTGTCAACCCAGGTTATAAAGAGCAAATCCTGTTTTTGTAGCTCCTGCTTTGTGGAACAGCTCCGAGCCTCTGAACCCAAAGACAGTGAGTGGAACGCTGCTCCAGGGCGGCTGTTTCACAAATAAAAGAGGAGGATAAAAGTTTCCTGTGGCTGTGTTTTTCAACAAACACACACAGTCGTCTTGTTGTGCTGCTGAAGAATCGCCGAGACACTGGTCGACTCCTTCTGTTTCTTCTCCGCGTTGTGTTGAGCCAGCGGCGGCCTGCCCGCGGTCCTGCGCCTTACTTTTTTGGCAGACGGTGGCGCCGATCCTTCCGTCTCTATCGTCCTTTTGGTGCAGCGCGTTTTGGGGGAGGAGCCGTCGGAGGCAGAGGTGTGACTGGGGGCGCTGTTCGGACACAGAGGCATCAGGGCGAGCGGCTCCGACAGACTCATGTGGAACAGGCTGGGGTCTCCAGAGAAGCCGTCCCGTCGCTCCAACGCTGGCAGGAAGTCGCACACGGACGAGGAACAGTCTTCCACCGAGGGCCGCTACAAAAAGAGAAGAAGTGGAAATGACCCTTGTTTATTATAACAATTATTATCATTATATTCATAGAGCTGCAGCAGGTTCCTACCATTTATGGACTCAATTCAATATTTAAGGCACAGGTACTGCTTGTGTTTAATAAATACAATGTTTAAGTTCATGCAGCCAGAGCCATAACACAAACAGCTTCTGAGAACAAACACATGTTTTCTGTTTTAATATGACGTTTATCACAAGAACAGAGTTTATGTGAAAAACATTTCCATTTTGTGTTTGTTCTTTTGCACCTCATTTTTGCTTGAGTGAGGATTATCTATCGTCCAATCAGATGACTGCAGAGTTTAACTTTACCCCTCCCAAAGCGTACCATAAAACCAGACCTACTTGGGGGTCCCCCAAAGTGGTACAGTGCTTTTAATCTAGGGCATAGTTAATACTAATAACAAGAGCCACAAAAGTTTCCATCACATCATTTCCCCCAATAACCTGTCATCCACCTCAAAACATGAATTGCAAACATGACTTTACCTGGAGCAGAGGGGTGCTGGCGCGGGACAGGGAGGTGGGCTGACACTGGTTCAGATCGAACAGCACCTCACCATGGCGCAGAGGGTCCTGGGACGCCCCCGGCTCCTGGAGACAGATCACGATGGCGCTGGTGTTGTCCGCTCTCAACATCCTCTGACGCCAGCGCAGCAGAGCGTGGCTGACCAGCTGACGGGCGCTGGACACTCCACACGCCGCCTGTGGACCACACGAGTTATTAACACTCACGTTTGTTAATCTACATTACATCTCTTTAACTGGCACAAAGATTAAAGACTTTCAGACACTCAAACCAAACATATGAGCCTCTGAACCATATATAAACCCCACATCGAACTGTTCTCCGTCCGTGCACTGAGCCTCACCAGGGCCTCGTCGTTGTTCTGACACATGGAGACAGCCACTTGAGGCGGGACCATGTTCCAGAGGCCGTCCGAGCCCAGGATGATGTAGCGGTGCTTCCGGGGGTCGAGGGTCACAACGCTGGTGTCCGGCTCCGGAGACACCACGAACTCCCCGCTGTAGAAGTCATAGCTCCACAGATCACCTGTTTATCCCCAAAAAATGACAAAGTTCTGACTTTTTACAACACAATTCATGAAAAAGTCCCACACAGAGACAGGGTCATTCTAAACAGAAAGCAGGTAACGTCTCTTACCTAAAGCTCTAGCTACGGCCAGAAACGGGATCTGATCGATGACGGTGCTTCTGCGAACAGGTCCGTTGTGGCTCAACCTCGGCCTCTTCCACACGACACGGTTCACTCCAGACTTTTTAATCACACTGTGGACAAAGAGAGAGAAAACAATAAGAGCTCTCAAATTTAGAACAAACAGGACACAAGCCGGACATTGCTCTGGTCGGATTGATTTCAACAGAGTTATCTCTTTGTACGGCTGATAGCCATTGATTAAGTCTCGACAGTGTGTGGCTGGAAGACAATCTCCAACTAAAGGAGGATGTCCTGATCGGGAGGAGGGGTAGAAAATCATGCAGGAAGTAAAACAGCAGCTGAAGCAGAAATAGAGGAAAGAGCTGATATGGGTTTGAGCTTAGACGGTGTTTTAAAAGAAAGATACAATTGGAAAGTCTCCGCAAATGTTGGACGTGATCAAAACTTAAACACACTGATCCTGATATATATTTCTTCTAGTTGTGGGGAAATGGGTTAAACCCTAAATAGTTTATTGTTAAATCTTTAATTTAGTAAAATAGCTTCCGATAAAGTGTATATTCAGCTGAAAACTTCTTTTAACAGAACTGGCTCAAAAAAGAAAAGGAAGGCAATATAAAATACATTAAAACAGATTTGAAACACAGTGTCTGTCCGGCTTTAGTCGTTAGTCTTTTAAAGCACTGGGGCATTGTAGTGCTCTGTGTAACACAATGCAACTACAATCTAATGTTACATGTTACTGGGGCTGCACAATATAATTAAAAAAACATGCAACCTGACAACAATATGAGCTGATAAATAATTTTTTATGCTCTTTGACAGAGTAAAACGTCAAAATGATTTAGAAAATATAACTCTGTACTTCCACTCCAAAAAAGCAGAAGCTAAATCAGTCTTAAAGTCTAAACCAGGTCTAAATAAACCAGGATATTTTTAGTTACATGCATCGCAGTTTGATTTAAGACAATGACGTTGAACAAAAGTAAATTTCCATAAAGTATTATAATCCTTTGTGATTGGGCAGTTTTAAGGAAGGCTAAACACAAAAAAGCTCCTTTACAAATGGGTATCATGTATTAGTATCGGTTTAACACTAATAATTCCCAAACCCACCTTCCCCCCAGGCCCTCGATCCTCTCTCGTTCTCGTGGCAGCTCCGGTTTGTGGTCTTGTGTCACCTCCACGGCTCTGACCAACGGGACGGAGGCATCGTCCTGCAGTCCCAGCACCACGGCCGAGTCCCCGACGTGGGCCACGTACATGCGGTTCCCCCGGATCACCACCACGCTCGCCGTGGTCCCCGACGTGCTGGGCAGGCCCATCAGCGTCTTCGGCCACTCGGCTGAAAGACAAAGCAAAAAGCAAAAAGAATTAGGGGACGTGGTGTTAGTGAGTGACTTTAGTGAAGAACTTTTAATGCACCTTTCACAACAAGGTACAAATTCTGGTTTTACGAAGCATTCTGCATTTCCACACTTTTCTCCACTTCATTAGTTTGCACCAAAACAGCAAAGGATCCATTTAGTTCGTTTCATCAGCATAGAGCACCGGTCCGCCGAGTGTTCACACTTCATTTTAAACAGCAGACCAAAAACATGTCTTTTTTTAAGGAACACACAAACAGATGGTGCTGTTAGCCCAAATGCTAATACGGCATGTTACCATAGCATTTAAGTTTCTCAGAGTTTCACATTTGTCCTCTTCTCATTTTATTTTAGCTGAACAATATTGTTTTGGTTAGTTTTTTTTCGACCTCGGGGAAGATAAATGGTGATGTTTTTGTCGCCAATTTGAAGCTCTTCCTGTTTGAGCTTGTACGTCCCAGAGTTCACTTGGAAGCGCTTCAACGTTTGGAAGGGGTCTCGGAGTAGGTCTGGTGCCACTGAGGTTTGTCTGGAGCGTTTACATTTATCCAAGTGAACCGCGCCAACAGCAACTGCACCACAGTCCGTTTGAACGACAAGTGTGAACGCACCCCGAGGTTCATAGTCTCTGAAACCAGAACCGGTTGATAAACCAAACCTTGAAAACAGTCACATAATTTATTTTAATTTAGTTTTTACTCAGATGCGGCGTTTCCCAAAGCGCTCTATAGCTGAAGTGTCCACGTCCAGGAGCTACAGCCTGCAGCAGTGGTTTTCAAACTCTTCAGACCAATAACCAAAATACTGAAGTCTTGTCCTATATTTGAGTTTTACCAATATTAAAATAACTACATGATTATTGTGAAGTGACTTGTGTGTATAACGTTGCTACTGCGTGAATGATTTTAATATTATATATATATATATATAACATATACTTATTATAATTGCCCACGTGACTTTTACAGCTCCAAACTTATTTAATAAAGGTAAGCTTTAGCAAACAAATACTCCACCAGTGATCAATGAGGTCACAGTCAACCTCAGCTAAAGCTCTATATGTAGAATAAAAGTCATTTTGATGGTGCCCCAACATAACATAGCATCTTTTATAAACACAGAGCGCTATAGATAAAATAATAAGTATCTCCAATTAATAAGGCCACAACAAAGTCAAAGCATGGACACACACTAAAGAAAAGCACATCACAGCTTCAGTGAAAAATTCAAGAATTGCTAGTCAATTTTTCTACCAAGAACACTTACTACACTCTCACACACACACGCACACACACAAATACTCTCTCACACTCGCTCACACACACACTCTCACAGACACAGACAGAGAGTGACGTAATATTGTGGCCCGCCCTCTGCAGAGCTGACATGCCCGGACATATATCCAGTCTAAACACACACACTGTGGACTTTACTGCACATGCTCAGAGCTACAGGAGGTGATAAACTGTCACCAAGAGCACAAAAGCAACAAAAACAAACAGCCCAATATACACAACAGGCTCAGCAAACAATATTAACACAGCCCTTTTATTGTAAATCTGTTCAAACCAGTTTAATGGAGGCTGCAGTGCATGCTTTGACTGGAACAACCTACTGCTCAAACAAAATATGTGCAATGAACAATATTATAAGATGTATTTCAGATTCCTTTAATGCCCCAGATGCTTTTGCTTTAACCTTTTCTTCAAGATGACCTGGATGACTGAGAACCTTCACAGACTTCATTCTAATGTAGTTACACAATCCAAAAATAAGAATTAGACATGCCAACAATCTAACATTATCTCAGTACAATGCCATGTCTATAAATATTGCCAACTAAACTAAAAATCCTTAGTGATAGGTAACGTATGCCCTCGAGTAGTTAAAGCGACACTAAAGGGCGCAGATCCCTCTACAGACTGTCAGTGTAGTTTGTTTAAGAAACTATCCAAAACCGGCATGTTTGGAAGAACAACATACGTCTTCTGAAACATTCATTTTTGTGTATTTTGTACAAATCTAACTCTGTAGGGTCCTGTGCATCGGCCTGTGGCTGCTCCCGGTGTTTGAGCTGCTGAGCGTGTCTCTCAGAAGAGGTCTGCGCACCCATTAAATCAATACAAGAATGTATATTTTAGTTTTTTTAAACAATGCAATGCTATTAGCATTACGCAGTGTTACTTTACGTCACAGTTTGGAGAAGCAGACAAGAGCAGTGACTTTGTGTTAGGTTTGTAGCTAATGTGTCCAGTGACAAGGCACCTTTAGAACAAACTGGCTTCTACAATTTCAACACAGTTACATAAAAGGGATTTACTTATCACTTTATTTTGACACAGACTTATTTTTATTGTTTCTCACTGTGGCCTGTGTCTGAACCAAAATATGGGTCATTTAATCTCAGCAGCATATATTGTAGAATGATCCCTTTATGTAGCACGTATTTGAATAGTTCAGTGTTTAAAATGTTAAAGGTTCATTGCTCCTGGTTGCTTTGCTTGCTCAAGTGTGTTGACTGCCCTAAGTCCGCTAGCCATAAGTTTTTTTTTTTTTTTTTTTAAAGACACATTTACAAAACTCTAAATTATCCCTTTAAACATTAGTCATTGTCCTAAAAAAAGACTACTTAAGCTTAAGAGCCAAGCTGACTGACAGTCTTTGAGCAGGAAGAACCTGAACTGGACCTGATGCCAGACCTGCATGCCTCCTCACTCGGACCGTCCGCAGTTTGAGAACACCTCACCTTTATGTTAATCTACCCTGGCTTAAAGACAGGCCTCCCTGGACTCAGCCAATACAATACAAACTTTATAAGATTATGAATGGGGAAAAAAGACCATCAGAACTGCTTGTTTGCACAGATAATCAAACAGAAGAACCATGCTTTTTAATGATTCTGTAAATTTAAACACTCAGGCAAAAAAAATAAAAAAATCTGACACATTTGGTTTAAAGTAGCACCACGTAGCCTTTAGCCCAAAAATATCTCGTCTCTCTAAAGTTAAAAGTTCTTTGACAGTAGATCTCACTGACACAGTCCACTCAGCTGGACAGAATCCTCCTGTAACTTTCCTGTCCCGGGACGAGGACACGAGAGATTAGAGAGTGAGGCTCTACCACACAACACATACACACGTGGACAAAAATGTTGGTACCCTTCGGTCAATGAAAGAAATACTCACAATGGTCACAGAAAAAAAATTATTTTGACAAAAGTAATAATAAAATAAAATAGTAATAATAGTATATATATATAGTAAGTAGTATAGTAGTATATATATATATAATAGTAATGATAAATAAAAATTCTATGAATGTTAACCAATAAAAGTCAGACATTGCTTTTCAACCATGCTTCAACGGAATTATTTAAAAAAATAAACTCATGGAACAGGCCTGGACAAAATTGATGGTACTCTAGAAAAGACTGTAAATAATGTGACTAAATGGACATGTTAATTCAAAGTGTGTGCACTAATTAGCATCACAGGTGTGTATAATGTTGTAATCAGTCAGTGGGCCTATTTATAGGGCTTCAGGTAGTCACTGTGTTGTTTGGTGACATGGTGTGTACCACACTCAACATGGACCAGAGAAAGAGTTGTCGCAGGAGAATAGAAAGAAAATTATAGACAAGCATGATAAAGGTAAAGGCTATAAGACCATCTCCAAGCAGCTAGATGTTCCTGTGACTACAGTACCACATATTATTCAGAAATTTAAGATCCATGGGACTGTAGCCAACCTCCCTGGACGTGGCCGCAGGAGGAAAATTGATGACAAATCAAAGAGACAGATAATCCGAATGGTAACAAAAGAGCCCAGAAAGACTTCTAAAGAGATCCAAGGTGAACTCCATGCTCAAGGAACATCAGTGTCAGATCGCAGCATTCGTCGTTGTTTGAGCCAAAGTGGACTACATGGGAGACGACCAAGGAGGACACCATTGTTGAAAACAAATCATAAAAAAAGGCTCTGTTATGTTCTGGGGCTGCTTTGCTGCATCTGGCACAGGGTGTCTTGAATCTGTGCAGGGTACAATGAAATCTGAGGACTATCAAGGGATTCTAGAGAGAAATGTGCTGGCCAGTGTCAGACAGCTTGGTCTCAGTCGCAGGTCATGGGTCTTGCAACAGGACAATGACCCAAAACACAGCTAAAAACACCCAAGAATGGTTAAGAGGAAAACATTGGACTATTCTAAAGTGGCCTTCTATGAGCCCTGACCTCAATCCTATTGAGCATCTTTGGAAGGAGCTGAAACATGCGTCTGGAAAAGACACCCTTCAAACCGGAAACAACTGGAGCAGTTTGCTCATGAGGTGGGCCAAAATACCTGCTGAGAGGTGCAGAAGTCTCATTGACAGTTACAGGAATCGTCTGATTGCAGTGATGGCCTCAAAAGGTTGTGCAACAAAATATTAAGTTAGGGGTACCAACAATTTTGTCCAGGCCTGTTCCATGAGTTTATTTTTTAAAATAATTCCGTTGAAGCATGGTTGAAAAGCAATGTCTGACTTTCATTGGTTAACATTCATAGAATTTTTATTTATTATTACTTTTGTCAGAATAAAGTTTTTTCTGTGACCATTGTGAGTTTTTCTTTCATTGACCGAAGGGTACCAACAATTTTGTCCACGTGTGTATAATAAAGAAACAGGCCGATACACTGGACCCTACAGAGTCCTGTTTGGACTAAATACAATAAAATGACTTGTAGTCTTAAAATGGTTTATAGCTGTTAATACCTTGGTTAGATGGTTATGATTTGTAATAATCTGTTCAGTTTAAGAAGACTCCAGCCTTGTAATACAAGACCATAATTTAACTTTACCATGTTATTTGCTGATCTATTATTCTCGACCAATTGTAATAAATAATTTGTGCAGTTAACATTTAAATATTGGACATAATTGAGGCATATTTTATATTTGTTGTTTTTCTCTGTACATGTCATCACAAACATTAAATAAGAGTTAAATCTATGTTTATAGTAGCTTCTTACTTTAAAATACTGCCTATTCAACCTTTCATATATTCTGACACTTTTCAGTTATTATAAATATTACAGACATATTTGTGTGTTAGTGTTTAACCGCGAACAAAAACTTACGTAGCTTCTTCCACATCGCGTGGTGACAGGCTATAAATCCTTTCCGTATAGCGGCGCACACCTCCCGGTCACAGTGAGACCAAAACCCCCGCTGTTTCTTTAAAATGTCCCACAGATGATCCCGGGCGAACTGCGCCGCCTCGCGACCCCCGTGACCGTCAAACACTGCGAAGAAAGCGACCGAGCGGCAGCAGGAAGCGCTCGCCGGTTGAGCTCGAGGCAAGCTCTGACCTCCCGGTAACGAGGAAATTCTTAGGTTTTCCGATTGTACAGGCTCGTTCTGTTCATCTGAAATCGGAGAGGGAACAGTATTTTCATCACAACGGTCTCCAAGTGCGTTTTTATCCAGAAAACCCTCGGTGTTTTCCGCGCCACTGTTCTCCTCTGGCTCGCCCGGTTTCGGCTCGCCTTCACTCGGCTCCGGCTCCACTACTACCTCGGTCAAATCTTCCATGTATTTCCTGCCTCCTTGGTCGGTAAAAACGCTCACTCGTAACGTAAACGCGTTTTCCATCGCTCCAGAAGAAACGTGTCTCTCAAAATATTCGGTTCTGTGCGTATAAAATCAACCCGGAGAGTGGAGTTTATGAAACCGCAGCGTCGTCCTGCCTTTGTTTATGTTCGAGCTGAGTAGGCATGCTCCGACGCGCTGACGTCACATCCGGTCTGTGGCTACTACGCGGTGACGCCGCCAGCAGCAGCGCACCCTAGTGTAGAGGACAGAACATACATAAATATTGTTGTTATTAAATAAAAAAGTAGAGGACAGAACTATACATTGGTCAAAAAAATAATAGTGGAATAACTTTTTTACAAATATTGATTGGAATATAATTTGGAATTATAATGATATATTTGGTTTGCATACAAAATACAACATTGCAAATTTGAAAAAAACATTGTTTTTAGTCATTTTGAAAATTATGTTAAAAAAAATGTTTGTTTATATTTGAATTACTATTGTTGCAAATGGACAAAATCCAATACGCATCAAAAGGCAATTGAAGATATTTCAAATGTATTATATTTTAAATGTCTGTGTTAAATTTTCAAGTCCTTTTGTACCTCCTCCGTCCACTCACCCCAGCTCTCCTTGGGTCTGGATTTGAAGAGGTGTTGTACTTGATAAAGGGAGAATCCTCCTCTCCTCTGTTGGGGGGATATTGCTGGGTTTTCTCTTGTAAAGTGCCATAAGATGACTTTTTGGTGAACGGTCACGGTAAAAAACACAAAACGCATAGATTATGTTGATTTCTGTTTTGTGTGGCTCTGTTTTTCTTGCTACTCTTCGACAGAAGCTTACTGTGAAGCACTTTCCTTTAGAGCGTTAAAAGGATTTAAATCATGTCTTAAAACTGTTGATGTAACAAGTGACACACAAAATTGTTGATAAAATTTTACAGCTACAATTTGGAGTTGAATCTGAAATAAATAAGTAATAAATAATAAAGTGAAATATTTTTTTAAGGGTGTTTTCTCACCTAAAGTTCTGCACCCAGGTCCGCACTAAGAACTCACAGATTATTACGCAGTTTTAGGTTCTGTACCTTTTGGTTTCTCTACAGTTTATAAAAGCTGTCGTCCTGTCTCCTGTTCAGGGCTTTTACTCTGATGAATGTGTCTTTGCAGAGGCTCATTTTTTAGTTGAACTGGACAAATGCAATAATCAGACTCAAGTAAGGCCTAGACATGTTACTATATAAATATAAAGTTATTACAAACAGATAAAAACCCAAATGTACTGTTTAAGTCATTTCAAAGTCTCTTACTTTGTACAGTTTGCTAGAGCACACTCAGAGGGCTGTTGCACAAAGCCAGCTTAATAAATGCAAAGTTCTTATCATTCCAAAACACAGCTTCAAACCAGGTTATTTTGGGTTAATTTATTTCATGAGGCTGGTTATAAACATTTTCTCTCAGCTTCTTTGAACCACTGACTAATGGTTACTCATAAAAGTTAGATGTTTGCTGTAAACAGTCAACAGCATTTAACTTGTGGAGAGAAAAACAGCTGAGAAACAGGAAGCAAACACTCAGGAGAAAACAAACACTGTCTGGAAATGAATCAAGAACATGTGTTAAAAAGGTTTGTGTCACGGTATTTTATTTATCTCCACTAGGTGGCAGCATTGTACAATGAATTATCTAATGAAGGAGTTGAGTCAACGTGCCACAGAACTCTGAAATACAACTCACTTTTTCCAGTTTGTTAGGAATACCTTTTATTATTTGTTTTTCTACATTAATGACAGCACATTCTAATAACTATTTTGGCAAAGGAACCCCAGTAGGGGTTGGGAGCTGTCAATTTAATCTGGGGATACCATTCATCACCCGGGCTGAAGTCACTGAGGTAATTAAGAAGCTCCTTAGAGGTGGTGGGCAGAAAATACTTTCCTTTAGTCCATCTACGAAGCCACAGACTGGCTCACAAGATGTTAAACAAGCCCTCTCACTTTTTATTCCTTTGGGTATCTGTGTAGATTCTCAGTCATTCAGGTCATCTTGAAGAAAAGGTTCAAGCAAAGCCATCTGGACTTAGTCTTCAAGGTGAAGACATTTCATCTCTTATTCCAAGGACTTCTTCAATTCTGTGTTTAACTAATACAAGAGCTGAGCCTTTATCTCTAGAGGAAAGGGTTTGACCTGAAACAAACCAAATAAAAGCTCAGCTCTTGTATCAGTTGAACTCAGAAATGACAAAATCCCTGGGACAAGAGATTAAATGTCTTCACCTTGAAAACTAAGTCCAGATGCCATTGCTTTAACTTTTTATTCCTCCAGGAAGGAACAGAGCTTACACAGAGCTTACAGATGTAAAACCAATCGACTGAAGCTCTCTTTTATTCCAAAGTCAACATTTACATTTAGTCATTTAGCAGATGCTTTTATCCAAAACAACTTTATTTAGGAAGCTCAATGGTTAACTTATTTGTAATATTTGTTGCACTTTTTATTCTGTGTTTAGAGTTGGTTTTATTTATTTTTATATTGGACCGGTTGTATTATTTATGTCTGTATTTATTGTAGCTTACCTGAAAATTTGCTTGTTACAGTACTGTAACTGTGTGAAGAAGACATCTGAACTAGGTTTTCAAGGTGAAGACATTTCGTCCCTTATCTCAAGAGTCTCTTGGGATAAGAGACGAAACGTTCAAATCTAACTGGAACCTTTTCAAATCCAACTAAATAACTCTAAAATCTGGTATAAAGTTTTTTTTTTGTTTTTTTTTGGGTGACCCAAATCAAATCCCCCTCGACCCACCTTTGGGTCCCGACCCAATGTTTGGGAACCACCGCTTTAGGAGACATACATATTATGCCTTTAAAATGAAAACATTACAGATAAAGCACCCTTTAAAAACACTCGACCTTTAGAAGGCTTTTTGCTTCGACTGCACAATAACGTCATTGCGTCATTGCGTCGGTCGGAACTGTCGCCGCCGCTGCTGTTTCGACAAATAACCAACCGGAGATGAAGGAGAACCGTGAAGAATGATCAACTGCGTTAACACTTGTATCTCTTATTTAACTCATCCCCCGTCATTTGTGGCTGCACTGAGAAGCTAATGTTGTATGTGGAGCCGCGGGCGAGGTGTTTTTTCCGCGGAAAGGTAGCGAATGTAGGAAGGCTGGGCTGCTTTTTGGGAGAGGAAAAAACAACATGGCGGCGGTGGAGCTCGAGTGGATCCCAGAAACGCTCTACAACACGGCTATCTCGGCTGTTGTGGACAACTACAGCCGCTCCAGACGGGACATACGTTCTCTCCCGGAAAATATACAGTTTGATGTCTATTATAAGGTGAGGTTTAGCGTTTACAAAGCTGACAATGTGACTGTTAGCTCGTCCGTTCCCGTAATAAGCTGCGAATGTCGTTGCTAACCATAGCCGAGTATCGAGGAACTGTTAGTAACACACGAGTTTACAAAGCTTTGCTAAATATTTACTTACTTTGCTTTGTTTTCGTGTCTGTAGTTTTATTTTATCATAACGTGTAACGTGTCTTTTACACTTGACATATGACTAGTTATCACGTTACTTTATTTAGTTGACACGTACCTGGTTGTTGCTATTCAATAAAATAGGTCAATATTTTGTAAATGTGGTTTGTAGCTAATTTATTCCATATCAGTTTGGAGATGCAGACAGGAATATCTCTGGACTGTAAAACTCTTTCCAATTAAATGTGTGTCACAGAGGACATTTCTACAATAAATGGTCCATTTTTTTGGTTCAGACACAGGCCACAGTCAGGAGCAGAATAAAAACCAGTCAAAAGAAAGGTTTATGGGAATACCTTTTTAATGTAACACACACGGTTACTGAATTTAGTTTTTGTAATTGTACACACATAGTTAGTTTTTTTCTATAATTGTGTTTGCTAAAACTTTGACTTTACAGCAGGTGTACGTAAAATAATAATAAAATTAAAAATTGCTTTAGCTCAACACACGTCAGTAAACAGACTAAATAGATATAGATACAATAAAAAAAAAGTTATAAAACATAGAAGTTTGCTAAATAGTGACCCCACTGAAGAACTCTTCAACAGATGCAGCAAAGGTAACTATGAGCTCACTATTTGGCAAGGAGCTGCTGTAAAAGCTGATTAATGACTTAGAAACAACTAGAAGAATGACCTTTTATAATATATTAAAAGCAGCATTTATTTTGCTTTTCCTCACTCGGAAGACAAAGTGTCTCAAAAACAAACCTAGTCCAAAGGTCTGGTGGGTAACAGAGGCATTAGTCTGGGTTCTAACTTTTGCATTTTTAAAAGCTCGACAAGTTTACAGCAGTAAAACAAAAGGCTTTGGCGTTGTTTGTGAATATTTTAGGGCAGAACATGACCCAACTGGAGACAGTTGGGTCATGTTCAACAATAACACTATTAAATTTAAATCCATCTGAAACCTGTCCATTTGAAACTTGTTCAAATCCTTTTAGAACCTGTTCATATCCTATTAAAATTCATCTAATATCTTTTCTTCATCTGCATCAAGCAGTTTTCCTCAATTAAAAGAAACAAAGGTGCATATTATTTAGACTTGTTGTAATGTATTGTATTAAACTTGTGTTTCTTGCTTGGTTCTTTTAAACAAATCACACAATGCTCTGTCAATAACAATAGTGATTAGGAAAAGAATTGCAAACAGCCAGCAAGAAATATTTGGGGACACCTTTTTTGTAGATTAGAGACAGGTAGGTAAATGCATCACTATTTTTGTGTTCTACCTTTGCTGCCTAATTTCAAACCATGTAGTGTGCCTGTTCTTGTATATGTTGCTTCATGGTGTTAAAAAAGACACTCACAAGCCAAAAGTAATAATGTCTGACAGGTTATCCACACAAATCTCCTGAAAAGCTACATCTCTTTTCCCTCAGGCTTCTCGCAGTGCACAAATAAAACCCAGATTCCTTGCTGTTACTTAAAGTTTTCTCACTCTGTGTTGCAGAGGGAAATAGAAACTGATAAACTGGTCTTTGTCCCTCTTGTGTCCGCAGCTGTACCAGCAGGGCCGGCTCTGTCAGCTCGGGGGAGAGTTCTGTGAGCTGGAGGTGTTTGCTAAAGTACTGAGAGCATCAGATAAAAGGTAAGAACAGCTCAGAGAGTGCACCATCATCAGATTTTACTCATGACTGAACAGGGTTCCCACGCATATAGTATTTGCCCAGTTATGGAAATGTCAAGCAATAACTGTATATACTGTCCTGGGGAAAAAAAAGTATTTTAGCCCCTTACGTTTGAAAAATAGATTGTGTTTAGATGAACAATGGGGTAATGGTCCCCCTTGTTTCCCACACATTGACGAGTCCTTGTCCATAAACTTATTGACACCACACAAACCAAAAATAGAATATAACATTTAAATGTTGGATTTTGCATTGACCTGGGCCTGTGTCTGTTCTGTGAGTTTTCTAATGTCTCTGAGAAGAGGTCAGTGCAGACTCTGAAGCAGCTGCTGCTGAGTGCGTGCTGCTGCAGGAGAGTCTTGAGAGAGAGGAGAGGGCTTCTTTTGATGCCAACACTGTGACATTTTAGCGACTGTTCTCCAGAGAAAGGCTAGAAAAGTTGGCAGTAGCTATCTTGTTTTTTTTGTTTCTCTGTAGCTGTTTGAACAAGCGGTGGATACATGTAGAGACAGGACTGATGCTGAAGGATTAAGTAAACATTAGCAGAAAACAACTTTTCTAACCTTTCTCTGGAAAACAGTTGCTAAAATGTCACCGTGTTGGCGCAGTGGCTCAGTGGTAGAGCGGTCATCCTTCAACCGGAAGGTAGGTGGTTTGATTCCCGCTCTCCCCACAGTTCATACTGTTGTTGTGTCCTTGGGCAAGACACTTAACCCACCTTGCCTTCAGTGGTGTTCCAGCTGTAACACTGGTGAATGGAAGCTTAATGTAAGTCGCTTTGGATAAACGCGTCAGCTAAATGAATAAATGTAAATGTAAAAACGGTACATTCACAAGCAGAGTTTACTCAGACTGTGCTCACAGCTGGATTAAACCCTCTCAGCTGGTTTCTCACTTTGTCCGAGGTGACATGGGTGAGAGAGAATCGCCACCCTCCGCTCAGACTAAGACCGATGTCAACGCAACACGCATGAGCAACTAACGTCTCTACAGGAGAGGGGTAGCATATGTACTACATCATTACTGGCCTTTGAGCTGGCTCCATGTGAATGAGGATTGATAACACAATGACAGGACTGTAGTGTTTTCCTGACCATTGTTCTCGTGCAGCATTCATGTAGTTTTGGTGTTTAATAGTATTTGGTTAAAAGAGAAAAGAACATTAAAACAATGCATTGTAGGGGCGCTCCTAGCTCAGTTGTTAGAACACATGCAAATATGTGGTAGACCTGGTTGGAGTCTCCCCTGTTCCTGTCAACTACTATCAAAAAGGTCCAAAAAATATATTAAAAAAACAAAGATTCATTGTGAGTAGTGTAATTCCGATAGTATCGTAAATGTCACAGATAATGCAAAAACATTTAGGTATCGGTATCAGCAAGTACTTAAACCCGTTCACTGATCTGATACTATACAGTATTCTCTTATACAGGACCCAGTTATGTTTATTGTTTCAACACAGATATCAGTTCTTCTTTGCTGCTTTCACACCTGAAGTTGTTTTGCCAAAAGTAACAGGGAAGGGTTGACCTGAGCTATCGCTTGCATCACAGTCACTGAAGTTCACTGACCACTTTCATACATCCACCGAGATCCACACAGTGTGTTTTATTAAAGGATCAGTCTGATGCAGGCCATAAAATAACACTATCAATTCATGCAGGGCTAGTTGTATACAGCTTTTTATACACACCCAAGTATCAGACTGGTACTTGGTATCGGTACCTGAGCACAGGTATTGGTATTGGATCGTACTAACTTTGGTGACTTGCCTCTGATCCTTCTTAAGTGACTTGACTGACTTAACATGAAATCTTTTTGATGATTCAGACTTAAACGCTGAGGATTTAAAAGCTGCTTTGACTCAAAACTGGCCACTCCACTACAACACCGGTATAAAGGAAAATGCTTGTCACAAAACAAAGTTGTAGTTTTTTGGAGTTTAGACTGAAACTGTCCTTAATTGTCCTGAAAAAACCCAGACAACAAGTTATGGACCACCTCCAACTTTTTCTCCCTGTGCCTCATTTGACCCGACTGCTCTCTGTGATTGAATGAAATGTGCCAAGTCTCTCTCTGACTGTTCTTCTGTATCTCCTCCTCACAGTGAGTCAGCATCTTGGGATTCTCTTTCCCAGCTTCATCAGTTTGGCTCTAAATCTCTCTGTTGTCGTTAAAATGTCACTAATGGTCGACAGGTCAACGAGACACATATGTTTATTAACACAGTAGTCACCCTTTTTACAATTTTATTTCAGAATTCATTTGCTAAGATTTTAATACAAGTTATTTTTTTATTTTATTTTTTTTTCCTTTTCTTATCCCTGACATCTTTGGTTTAAACTCTGCTTTGTGACCTACAACATCCTCAAAACCTATAACCTGTTCAAATCCAACTATAACCTGTTCAAATCCAAATAAAGATCTAAAATCAAACTATTTTTTTAGCAACAGTTATTAAATTATAACGCTATTGTTCAGTTTTCCTGCTTTGTTGTAAACGGGAACAAAACAGTTTTATAATACCTCATTAAAAAATAAAACTGATGCTATGTTGTTCTTTTATAGCCTTTATAAAACTCCGACTAGTTTCACTGACAGCTTTGTTCTTTCTCTCTGCAGACACCTCCTGCACCACTGCTTTCAGGCGTTAATGGACCACGGCGTCAAAGTGGCCTCTGTTTTGGCAAACTCCTTCAGCCGCCGCTGCTCCTACATTGCAGAGTCGGACGCTCACGTCAAAGAGAAGGCCATCCAGTTCGGCTTTGTGCTGGGTAAAAGAATGTTTTATGTCACACCTGTAGAACAAACTGGTAATATCTTTAAAGAGTGATGTGTGATACCTCCGTCTGCCTGTAGGGGGCTTCTTGTCTGACGCGGGCTGGTACGGAGACGCAGAGAAAGTGTTCCTGTCGTGCCTGCAGCTGTGCACACTCCAGAGTGAGGTGCTCCACTGCTTCAGAGCCGTGGAGTGCTGTGTCCGGTGAGTCTCAGGCCATTTGACAAAACACCTTTTAGGCAAAAGCATCTGACACCTTTTGTAATAATTTGTTTGAGGACAACTTCATCTTTGGTAACATTACAGACCCTCATTTAAGGCTAGAGCTGGGCCATTTCTAAAAACCGGTAACTCTGTTTTAGTAGCTTCTTTTTGCTTCATTTAGAACATGTTTTTTGGTGTCTTTGCCTTTTTCCAGAGCATTTTTTCCACACTTTTTATTGGAGCTTATTTTTTGCTTTCTCTCTTGTGGATTTCTGTAAAAAAAAAAGATTAAACAAGATGGTGAAAAGGGAATCAAAAGGGAAACAGTCTGACTCTGAACTTGGAGCTACAAGTTAAAGATAAAATCCTCCCAAAGACAAACATAATAATGTAAAAGTGTAAAAAAAAAAAGTTAGAGCGTAGTATTGTTTTTAAGATTAACCTGGCCATTTCTAATACTGTAAAAGTTTTATTTTTTATTTTATTTTTATTTTTTTTTGTGTGTGTCTTATACTTTATTTTGTTGTAGTACTCCGGTGCATTTCACAGCTTTTGTTTCTTTTTGGCTGCGTTTTAATTTAACCTAATATACACTGCCTTTTGATATAACTGAGCTTGCCAATGACATTTTTACTCTTATCCTCATGTTCCCTCTAAAAGTAGATCAGAAGTTAAATTAAGATTGTTTTCTTATAACCCAATATCTATTTATAGCACTAAAGACGCTGTGAGAGCACTGTTGTGAAGAAAACCTTTTGTAGAGCTTTTCTTCTCCACATAAACACCTCTGTGTCTCAGAACCTTACTTAAGAGTCTTACTATTGTTATTGTTTAGTTTTCCTTTGTGTAAGTCTGAGAAAAGCACTGTATGAGTCATTGTTTTTCAGATGTGCCTTTAAAACCTGTTCATCCACAAAAGCATGTTGCTTCTTCTTCATAAATTCAGTACTGTTGGAAATCCCTGCACCAACATAGCTCCGATCTGTTGTTAAAGTCTCTCTTTGTTCCCAGGCTGCTTCATGTCCGTAACGGGAACTGTAAGTACCACCTGGGGGAGGAGACCTTCAAGCTCGCCCAGTCGTACATGGACAAACTCGCCAAACACGGCCACCAGGCCAACAAGGCGGCGCTGTACGGCGAGCTCTGTGCCTTGCTCTTCGCCAAAAGCCACTACGACGAGGTGAGTATCTGTGAATAAGCAGGATGTACCTATGAGGGCTCCCAGGTTTCATCACAATATGTTATTCAGTGACTGATAATGCAATATTTTGAGAGGTAACAAATGTTGTTGCAATAACATCATGATATAAATTAACCCTTTAGGGACCCCTGTGGCCGTTTAGTACTGTGTTTCCTGTCCCTGAGGATTCCCAGAGGGAGCTAAATTTACAAACAAAATACCACAAACAATACTAATGCAAGGGGCCACTCGCAAATATGTAAGAACACGGTAGACCTGTTTTGAATCTTGGACAGGTCATTTGCTCAATGTCATCCTCCCTCTCTCGCCCTGTTTCCTGTCAAACTAGTGTCTATCAATAAAGGCAAGCAGGCTAAAGAATATAAATACTAATGCAATGTAACTATAACTATAACAACTATTCTTTATATAAATAATATCTGACTATTCTTTCTTTTCATAAAGAAAAGTGACATCCCAGTTCTGGTGTATGTCCAACACAAGAGCCAATATCTAATGATATTATACTATTACACTAAAGCAGTGTCTTTAATGAGAATCTGTTCAGCCCTAATGCACGCTCCTTTTCTGACAAAATAAAGTGGTTTTAGCAGTTGTTGAATGACAGTGTAGAGCTGTTGAAAACAGTATCGCTACAGAGGAATTTGTGTGTATAGTTTTGTCGTAGGACGTAAACCAGCTGCTTATTTAAGACCTGACGTGAATGTGCGCTGAAAGAGAGTGTGTGTGTGTGATTAAAGTGTGTTGCTTACAGCTTTGGTAAATTATTTTCTAATTGTATCATTTTTGCTCATGTCGATTAATTCCTTTTCCCCTGATTTTTGTCTTGCAGGCTTACAGGTGGTGTATAGAGGCTATGAAGGAAATAACTCTGGGGCTGCCTGTGAAAGTAGTAGTTGATGTTCTGCGACAAGCTTCAAAGGTTTACCACTGTCTCTTATATCTCAAAATGTGAAAATAAAAATGATGCCTCTTAATGTCCATTTTCCCTAATGATTTAATATATTTCCCTGTGTTTGTTCTCCAGGCCTGTGTCGTGAAGAGAGAGTTCCGGAAAGCAGAGCAGCTGATCAAACACGCGGTCTTTTTAGCGAGGTAACCCCCTGCGTTTGATAAAACCTTAAACTAAAAAACTTAAAACTAGTCTTTTACTGTTCTTCTCTAAATTCTGATCAAATGCTTCACAGAGAACATTTCGGACACAAGCATCCCAAGTATTCCGACACGCTGCTAGACTACGGCTTTTACTTACTCAATGTAGACAATATCTGCCAATCAGTCGCAATTTACCAGGTACGTTACTTTATTTCTTCTTTTAATAATCTCTCTTTTTATAGATCATTGTGTTTTTAATCAGTCCAAGGCCATTAGTGACAAAAAATCACAAATTCTGCAGAATCAAGATGTGATATTTAGCTGCTTTTTTTATTGCTGGATATTATTATTATAGCTTTATTTTTTCAGTTCACATTAGTTTTATTTTATACATTTACAGTAGTTAAGTAGTTGGTTAAAAATATTGATATCTGTAAACTTTTGAGCCTTTGTGTAAATAAAGCTTAAGAAAAAAGAAATGTATAAAAAAGTGATATTGATACCTTTTATATTTAATAATAGTTAATTACCATTTAGTTTGAAAGCAAACCACATTTTTTTTATATTCGTTGTACGTTTTCTATAATTTTTTCGTTTTTTTTCCTCCCCAATTTCGAGATTACATTATCTATTTGTTCCACGTTTCTTGTTAATAATGTAATAATGTATGTATTATGTATGAACTATTATTTACTTGTACATTGCTGACTTTATTCATTCATTCAAATTATTATCGATATCACATTCTGTAACTATGTTTAAAAATGAACCAGATAAAAACTAGCCTGACCAGATTAACAAAAAGTACATTAATGTAAAAAGCGCAGAATTACTTAAAGGTTGTTGCTTCTTAGCCGTTTGGTCTGAAGTCCTTGTTCTCTTGTGGAAGGATCAATGTTGACTTGTGTTTGAATTCCAGACAGCGCTGGACATCCGACAGTCTGTATTCGGGGGTAAAAACATCCACGTTGCCACAGCTCATGAAGACCTTGCCTATTCTTCATACGTGCACCAGTACAGCTCTGGGAAATTTGACAACGCACTGTGAGTACAGCCGCTAATTACTGTCCTTTTAAAGTCGTAGTAGGTTATGCTACGAGCTGCAGTCTTGTGTTGAGTCTGATCAGTGGTTGGTTAGTGTGGTGTAATATTTTGGATGTTATGTGTTTTATTTCTGTGTACTTATGTAACTACAGTGTTCATAAAGGTTAGAAGGATGGTCAAGGTTCCACTAGAAGCTGGGGTTCTTCTGAGGAGTAGTCGTACATTTGTGAACAGTTCTGTAAAAACTGTACAAAAACCCAGGTTTGATGTGCAGACCTTTTTAGAAAGAACTGGGGAAAGTCTACTTGGGTTGTTTGTTGTTGTTACGATAAAGACGATGGCACTGGACTTGTGTGTTCATGAGTTGTTGTAGTGTTCTGAAGGCTGGGGGTTCAGTATCGGACACGACAGGTGTGTGTGGTTGATTAGTGTGGTTTGTTGTGTCAGATTTCATGCAGAGCGTGCCATAGACATCATCACTCACATTCTGCCTGAGGACCATCTGCTGCTGGCCTCGTCCAAGAGAGTCAAAGGTGAGGCCTGGTTTATATCTTCTTGTCACATCGTTTGGAGATAGTTTTAGCAAAAACTTAACGTCTTTATAGATTAAGATATTTACAGGATGAAGCGTAGACAGCATCATGCACAAGGCGACCAGGGCTGTGCAATATAGATAAAATAATTATAATGCACATTTTCTTTTAAATAAATTCTGTAACTAGACTAATTTATTTTAGTTTATTTTTAGTGTCGTTTTTTAATCCACTTGGTTACCAAGCAGTTAATCACAATTAAAATTTGTACCATTCCCCAGCACTAATATTTAGAAACAGTCAGTACATTGTGAAGTGATTTATAACATCATTTATATCAATTTTATTTATTTTTTTTTTACAAAGAATTTTTTTGTTTGTGCTGGAAACGTACTTTTCCAAACCTTTACCTAAGATTTAGATTGTATCAAGTAGTTCTCACTAACCATTGGATAAAACGGGATAAAAAGGATTTTCTGTTTGTTAAAAAGACACTTGAATAAACCGCTTTAACCCTTTATTCTATCTCAAAAAAATACCACTCACCTTTTAAACGTATTTTCTTTCCAACTCTGTTTCCTGCTGTCACCCTGTTTTTTTAACAGCTCTTATTTTGGAGGAGATTGCCATCGACTGCCACAACAAAGAGACGGAGGAGCGGCTCTTGCAGGAGGCTCACGACCTGCACCTCTCCTCTCTGCAGCTCGCCAAGAAGGCCTTCGGAGAGTTCAACGTCCAAACAGCCAAACACTACGGCAACCTGGGACGGCTCTACCAGTCCATGAGGAAGTTCAAGGTCAGTCCAGACGGATAAATGTAGTTTACAGTCCTCTGGGGGAAAGAAGACTTGATAACGTTGCGGTTTGTTGGATGTAGGAGGCAGAGGAGATGCACATCAAAGCGATCCAGATAAAGGAGGAACTTTTGGGACATGAAGACTACGAAGTGGCACTGTCCGTGGGTCACCTGGCCTCTCTGTACAACTACGACATGAACCAGTACGAGGACGCAGAGAGGCTCTACCTGCGCTCCATCGCCATTGGTCAGAACTATTACAGATAATAAAGAAAAACAAGATTACAAAATTAGATACTTCAAACTAGAATTAGCTGTAGCTGGCTGAAGTCACAGCAGACGTTCTTCTGTGATATTAGTCAGTGACGTGAGGGAGGGTTTTTTGGGGACTGGGATGATTGTGGGGAACAAGAAAGCTCGTGCAGAAGTAAGGGATTGAGCCCAACAATAATAATAATAATAATAGTAGTGGTAGTAGTAGTGGTAGTAGTAGTAGTGTGGGGCGGCAGTAGCTCAGTGGTAGAGCGGCCGTCCTTCAACCGGAAGGTAGTAGGTTCGATTCCCGCTCTCCCCACAGTTCATACTGTCGTTGTGTCCTTGGGCAAGGCACTTAACCCACCTTGCCTCGTATGAATGTGTAAGAATGTTGAAGGTGTTGGTCGGAGAGTCCGTAGGCGCGGAATGGCTGCCACGTCTCTGTCAGTCTGCCCCAGGGCAGCTGTGGCTACAGATGTAGCTTACTACCACCAGTGTGTGACTGTGGAGTGAATGAATAATTGATATGTAAAGCGTCCTTGAGCTCTGGAAAGGCGCTATATAAATATAACAATTTTTTTAATAATACAAGTACCTTAACAATATTATAAATAATTCTTTTGAATGTTGTTGAAGGTAAGAAGCTGTTCGGCGAGGGCTACAGCGGTCTGGAGTACGACTACAGAGGTCTGATCAAACTCTACAACTCTGTGGGGAACTACGAGAAGGTGTTTGAGTATCACAACATACTGTCCAACTGGAACCGCCTGAGGGACCGACAGTTTGCAGTGGCGGACGCTCTGGAGGACGTGAACACTACGCCGCAGCAGACGCAGGAGGTGGTACAAGCTTTCCTTTTGGCTCAGAGTCTGGGCCCCACGCGCCTCTGTCTCGGATAAGAGGGAGTCGTTTTAAAAACAAAAGACATGTGGGTTGAAGAGGAAGCCCGAGTTAGCAACATGGAATATAGAAATATAAGCTGTCAGTATAAACACAGAGGGAATTTAGGTTTTTCAAAAAGGGTTGTATGGCAAACCTTTGCTCAGAACATAAAAAAACGGTCCAAAATAAAGTAACACCTTCAGCAAGAATGTGTTCTCCAAAAAAACTGAATGCGTCTCTTTTCAAATTTAGCTTTTCAGTTAAAGTGAGTTTACAAGGTTTGAGCTGCATTGAGCTTAATTTATACAATACATATAATACATGTGCAGCTATAGACAACACACAAAAGTAGATAAGTATGTTCAGATTTTGGATTCTTTGTTGGTTCTGTGAGTTTCCAGACTCTGTAGCAGCTGCTGCCGAGTACATTCTGCTGCAGTTAGTACTCCAGCCTCGTCTCGTCTTTTGTTTCTCTGCAGCAACGAGTGGTCGATACAAACAGACGGAGATGTTCAGCTGAAGGATTAAAAATACATTAGAAAAGTCAATAAAGTAACTGCTTTGGACATTTTTTTTATCCTTTTGCACTAATAAGTTTATTGTTATTGTATCCTTGACATTTTTTATCATTTTAGCCACAAAACACTTATACAATTTTAAATTATAACCTGCAGGTTCTTAAGTGTTGCTTTAAATCTTATTTGTAATTAATTCAACTGCGACTCGCACGTTCTCTTTTTATCACATTTAAAGCTCAATGCGGCTCAAACAGTTCCTCACAACAAACTGTTTCTGGACGAGGACTCGAGAGCTCTTTGGAAAACACTGAAACTCTTTTTTTAATAGAGAGCATTCATAATGTCTTTTAGCAGTTCTTTCAAAACCTCTCTTTGGTCAGACGTTCTCTAAATAACAGCAGATTAACAGAACTATAGTATGTGCTGCTATTTCATCGTTCCTTCATAAACCAAGTCTCCACAAGTTCCCTCTACAACTCCACCCACTTAAAGAAGTATTCAAAAACACAAATGTAACACTTTATCGCCACCGACACGAACCAAAAACGCAGCTACGCATGGGATCTGCAGCAGGACACGGGGCCTGAGGAAAATAAAACGCCTCAGACAAACGACAGACCTTTTCTTTCTTACAGCCCCCCCCCCCCAAAAAAAACATGTGGGCTCTTCCCGAAAACGTCCTCAAAGTGGGGCATGTACAGTTTCTGGTTTTTCTTTTGCAAAAAAAAAAAGACCCCTCGCACTGCTCGAGGATGAAGACTTCTCAAAAGGAATGTGTTTAATAAAAGTGGTGGGTATATTGTTACAAGCAAGTTTTTATTTTCTTTGTTTTACAGCTTATTAATGAAATTATTAAAAGCCTATAATTTATAATGCATAAAAAAGTGTATGTTTGATGTAGCCATTTTTTTGTGCTTTATAACCGAGCGAGGCACGGATTTAAAGGAAGGAGTGAGGTTTTACTGAGATCTGAGGAAAAAACAACATGCACAGGTGGGATTATCTATTATTATTTTAATAAACAAACATGAGCCTTAGCCATAGAAAGACATTGTTTCCACTGGAGCAGTCGGGTCTGGTAAAACCTGTTCAGATCCACCTCAAACCTGTTCAAATCCAACTAAAACCTGTTCAAATCCACCTCAAACCTGTTCAAATCCAACTAAAACCTGTTCAAATCCACCTCAAACCTGTTCAGATCCAACTAAAACCTGTTCAAATCCACCTCAAACCTGTTCAAATCCACCTCAAACCTGTTCAACTCAGTTTAAACTTTGTCTTTATTTTAAACCTCTTTAAAAATGGTTGCCCCTGTTTGGTGCTGTTTGTCTCTAATCAATGCAAAGTCCCAAAAATGTAACTTGTATTTGAGAGACAAATGAAACGATGCAGATTCCTCCTTGTTTTTGTAATAAATGTTATATTCAAACAGAAAACATAATAAATATTGTCTGTTCTCAGCAGCTGTTTGTGGTACGGCTCTGGCTTTCATTAAACTTGTTTTTATCGTCTCCGCTGCATTAACTTGTGTCTCAAAAAAACTGAATAACAGTCTGTTTCAGATTTGTTCATTCCTCAAACAGAGACAGGACTTTCGTGTCGTCTCTGGACACAGCTCAGAGGAAACACAAACCGACCCGTGCTGACCTCACAGTGGAAACGATGTCCAAATATAGTCGTGGTCATTTTCCTGACTTCTAAAAGTATATTCATTAACTTAACGCTGGCAGTGACTAATGTTGTTCATGCATCAACTTGTTTTCTCCAAGATTAAAATATTATGTTTATTCTGCCAATGTACATCAGACGTTTAAATGAGGTGTTTTTATTTTATTTTTTCCACTCTTTCCAGTCGTGTCTGGTCAAAGCTGTGGTTGTTCTGTGTCTTTGGTCAGAGCTGGTGTTAGCCTCACACTCCTGTCACTCACTTTACAAATACTTCTGTTTGTGTTCTCAACAGCTGAGTCAGTCCATACGAGCACAGACTGTCATTCTTTTCAACGTACGACCCCTAATCCGGCCACTGTTGGCAATTTGGGTGACACGACGGCCTCAGTGTTGCTCTGTGCACCTGATACTACGATATACTCTGAGCACATAAGTTTATTTTTTATTTTTTGTGTGTCGTCAGCTGCCAATAGATCCAAGTTATCCTAACACCTGTGCATGTAGTTTGTAGAGTTTTATTCCATATTTGAACTCTTGATCAAAAAATCTCATCAGTTGTTTTTACTTAAGGCTCCTAAATGCAACTAAAACCTGTTCAAATCCTTCTAAAACCGAGGCTTCAGACCGAGCTTTAGTGACAGTGTGTGAAGGGATTTACGTGACTTTATTTTTGACACATGAGTGATTGTTATTATATATTTATTGATATCTGGCTTAGTCTCCATTTGTTCTTCCACAGTTCTTGTCTTAAAGCAACATTACGTCACTGTTTACCTCCTGAACCTCCACAAAGTCACGTGGATGGTTCTTTAACATGAATCAGGCCACTTCCTCTCATTCATGGTGCTGAGAAACTGTATAATATAAGTTAAGATGAGCAGCTCCAAGTCTGTCTTTTCTTCGTGTTAACGTCACCGTCTCTCACTGACCTTGGCCTGTAATAAATGCCTTTTCAAGAAATAGCTTCTGTTTATGTCCACGAAGCATTTAACCTTCTGCATGACACAAAACAATGTCTGAAATTATACTAAACCAATATTATGAGCCTATTTATTTAGTTTTAACAACAGGTAACTTCAGAAAAAGTGATATTAGAGTAAAGCTGTCAGTACAGTTTAATCCAACTTAAATGTGTTTTAGTTGGATTTAAACTGGTTTTAGTTGGCTTTGATTGGCCCTCGGACCAGACTTTGGACACGTCATAAAACAAATCTGTCATTTGGTTTTATGGAGATTTAAAAGTCTAATTTCCAACGATTGACAAATACAAGGAGTTTTTGTTTTTGCTGCAAATATAAATCTTGTTCCAAATGTAAACCACAAACTCTCACACTTTTTATTTACCAGATATCAACGTTTTAAAGTTGTCAAATGTGGGGTTTTTGGGGTCAATTCAAACAAATCTTTTTTCGAGTTGGTATTTTTCAGCTTTTTGATAAAATGACTGATGAGATTTTACTTTGAAACCACCACAATCTAAAAACTGTGAAGCAAAAAGTAAAAAAAATGTATGCCTTTTGTGAAGAATCCCACTTGAATGACTTTGCCTTGTTGTTGCTTTAGCGCTTTCGGACTCTCCCTCTTTTTTGTTTTAGAAGCTGTTAAAAGTCCAGCCTTAGCTTCTTAAACGGACGCTCAGCTTCACTTTCCGTCAAATGTTTTTAACGGATTCCCAAACAGTTCCACAAAGAGGAAATAAAAACTACACCTGCTTCTAGTTGTAAAATACTCCAGGCTTAGTTACGCTCAGATTTAAACTTTAAATGGAAAAACTTGAGTCTAAATTTAAGATTTGATGAGGTTTAACATGTTTTTTTGTTTTAATTAAAAGGTAATTAAAAAATTCAGAGAGTTGGAAAAGAGACACTGAGGAGTATGTGTCACTGTTGTCCTGTTACTGCTTCACTGTTAGCTGCAAAAAAAAAAAAAAAACATTAAAAAAGTATATCTGTCACAAATAAAGCTCGTAGTTCTGTCTTTTCTTAACGTGTCATGTCTGGTGCTTTTATTGTGAAGGGTAAGACTGGAACTGTGTTGTGTGAGAAGAGCCGGTTATAATCATTTAGTATTTAACACAAAAAAGTGAGTCTTTAAGTGAAATTTCCCTGAACTCTTCCAAACTCAGTCATTTTGCCTGAATCTGACCTTTTTCAGTGTAAACTGGGAAAATTACAGGTTTTAGTTTTAGATGGATTTGAACGGCTTTTACATGGACGGACATATGACCCGAGCAGGAATAGAACCCGGGTCTCCTGAGTATGTGCCATAGCAGGTGAGACACAAGTTTAAGTAAAAAAAAAAATACAATTTTATTAAATACATTTTGTCATGCCATTAACATAAAGTGCACAATCTTTTCCCTCGTTTACATAAAGTATATCTGAAACACACCAGGTCCATTTTCAAGTCTTAATGTGGCCCTTAACAACTTAAAGCTGCCTTTTACCGTTTTATCAAACATGACACAAAAACCTTGATTGTCCATAAATAAACTTATCTTTTGGTAGAGTGCTCAGAGAAGCAGAAATAATCCCTTTGACATTATCACAAGTAAAGTCTACATTTGGATTTAACTTTCCTTCTGGTCTTTGGTGAGGTACTTAATGTGTGTCCAGATGCACCAGACCTGCACAGACAAAGAGAATCTGGATTACTTGAAGGCTGTTAAAGGTTTATTACTGGCTCTGACTCGTCTGAAAGTCTGACCTCGGCGGAGAGAGCGAGCAGACGACCCACAGTCAGCAGCAGAGTCACCTGAACCTGGATCCAGAACGGCAGAACCGGCTCTAACAGACCTCTCTGTCCGCTGTAGAGCCACAGAGGGAGACAGTGCAGACCGCTCACCACCAGCAGCCCCAGAGGAGTCCGAAAACCTGACGCAAAAGAGAAAAACACATTCTACACGGTCACATTATTTTACACAATACAGGCCTCTGAGAAGATTCACTGATCAATATGAAGTCTGTTTCCTCTCTGAAAGGGAAGCGTAGCACAGTAGCTTTGATTAAAACTAAGATCACAGATGAGTTAAAGTAGAACTTGTCTGTACCGTTGGCCATGATGGCTCGTATGATCGAAGGACTGGAGCTGAAGCTGTTCTTCCAGTCGTGTCCTCGGGCTCCTCGGTGGTTACAGACGAACACACACCACTCCACTGCAGACACCAGCCAGCCCCCCTGCAGCCAACACACCTACTGCAGTCAGGCTTTATCCATCTGGGATTCTTTCAACATTAGGTTTTAGTTGGATTCAAACAGGTTTTAGTTGGATTTTAAACAGGTTTTAGTTGGATTTTAAACAGGTTTTAGTTGGATTTAAACAGGTTTTAGTTGGATTTTAAACAGGTTTTAGTTGGTTTTAAACAGGTTTTAGTTGGATTTTAAACAGGTTTGTTGGACGTGAACCTATTTTTTTAATTGATGTTATCTTAAAGGTTACGCCAGTTTTGCAAAACCAACTAAAACCTGTTCAAATCCATTTAAAACCGGTTCGAATCCAACTAAAACCTGTTCAAATCAACCAAAATCTATTCAAATCCAACTAAAACCTGTTCAAATCCAACTAAAACCTGTTCAAATCCATTTAAAACCTGTTCAAATCCATCTAAAACCTGTTCAAATCCATCTAAAACCTGTTCAAATCCATCTAAAACCTGTTCAAATCTATTTAAAACTTGTTCAAATCCAACTGAAACCTGTTCAAATCCATTTAAAACCTGTTCAAATCCATTTAAACCTGTTCAAATCCATCAAAAACCTGTTCAAATTCAATTAAAACTTGTTCAAATCCAACTAAAGCCTGTTTTTAGAGCCTCACTCAAAGCCTCGGTGTATCAGACCTGAGAGAGCAGACTCCACAGCATCGCTCTGCCCACATTATCCACCACCACGTCCAGCCAGGCCCCGAACATGGAGCTCTGGTTCAGCCTCCTCGCCAGCCACCCGTCCACTCCTGCAGAGAGAGAAATACACACTTATCACAGCAGTGGCCCTTCCTCGAGCCTTATCCCTTTAAAAAAACACATGTCCATTTTTGTACCGTCCAGAAGGATGGACGTCGTGTAAAGAGGAGGAAGGCTGCAGGAGTCTCATGAACAGTCCAGGAAGCAAACACGAGACAGATCCTGATGTATCCTGAAAAAGACAGACATTAAACTGACACTAGAGAAACAGACTGGTTTGTTTCTGCACAAAATTAAATGCATCTAGATTAACTATAGAATTGCATGTTAAATGTTTAGCTGGATGTTTTCCCGGCATCTGGTGCTGAAGTTGCATTTCCTCAAGTGACCCCTTCATTACGTTTTGGGAAGTCCTGCAGAAACATGCTGTTTCCTCTGAACAAACCTGCCTGAATAGGTCTCTACTGAAAATGTAGTCTGAACTTTGATTTTAAAAGGTATCAGCTGGGCAAACATTAGTCTTGAATAGTTCACGCAGCACTGACATGAGATTTGTGACAGAAACACGGTCATCAGACAACTTCAGAAAGAACTGCTAATTCAAGCTAAATCATTAAAGTATTTTAATATATGCAGTTTTTTTAAATCACAAACTTAAGACAGTAAAGATAATAATAAAAATGTTACTGATATTATTCTTACCGATGATATTGGGCCAGTACAGCAGAACTTCGAAACCCATCTTCTTTACGTTTAACGCTAAAACCACAAAGCTTCATCTTAAAAAAGCGCCATCCTCATAAATATGTCCTAACGTTTTTATTCACGGAGTAAAGTCTTTTCTTGTGCTGTAATTCATTTTAAATTGTATTGGATCCAGCGTAGACAGGTGCCACAAACCTCCATAAACTAAACAAACCTTCGTCTGATGGTAAACACTAGTTTTTAGATCAAAGTAGCGCCCTCTTCTGGTCCGGAGGATAAACGGCAGTTGACATATACATCCAATGCAACTGCTTCTAATCTGCTTCTAACTGCTTTAATCTACTTTTTTTTATTTCAAACACAGCAATATATATTAAAAGCATTTTTACATGTTGTATTTACAGTCCCTGTCCTTAGACCCTCCATCAGAGTGAGGAAAACTAAAAAAAACAAACACAGCCAGCCATTTTTAATTTTATTTATTATTATCTACCTGTCCACTCACCCTGGCTAGTCTTGAGAAACGCCACCGTGGGTCCGGGTTTGCATGGGTTTTCTTCCCATTGTTGCCATTGTGCTGGCCCTGGAGCTATTTAAAAATGCTCCATGGATTTGTTCAGACACAGGCCACAGTGACAGGAGCTTGTTCTGGGACTGATCAGTTCTGTGGTATATGAGGAACAGAATAAAAATTCAGTCATGTGTCCCATTTTCCCTTTTAGAGGACTGAGTTTTTAGATTTCTGACACCTGTTTTTGTGTGTTTCCTCTGGCCCTATTACATACATATACCACACACAAAGCTCCTGTCTGCTTCTCCAAACTGTGACTCACAATTAACAACTGTCTGGAATAACTTACACAACCCTAAACATCTCATTAACCCTCTTTAACAATCCCTTAGAGCTTGTCTTCTCATGAAACTGACCTCACATGACACTCTCAGAAATGACTTGACTTGTGTTGTTCCATCTGCTGACCACTAGATGAGGCTACGCCCACTTTTTTTTATACCTTTACACTCAAAATACGTCCTCGCCAACATCTCCAATCCCAACAAACTCAGAACATTTATGCGTAAATAACCAATATCCTGCTGAAAAATGCGTTTTAGGCTTGAAATACGGTGTTAATGGTGTTTTTTCTTGGCAATGTTTACAACAGGTTTCCGAGCGGATCTGATCAAATGACCCTGTGTGGCACGTGACAGCATTGAGGCGTCACAGAAAACATCCACCACCCGCTGCACTTTCTAGCGTCTCCAACCATTAAAGAGCTAACGACTGACACTTCTACTGGATCAGGATCTTTATCTGTTTTGGAACGATTATTTCATCAAAGCAAAAAAATGAAATGAGGGGAGCATGGGGGCCAAAGAGTCGAGGATAGGATTCCTGTCGCTTGAGGAGGCCGTGAAGAGAGGTAAGCCTTTGGAGGAATAGAAGAAGAAGCGGCGGCTAAATCTACTTTATGCGCCGATAGCTTTAGCCGTGGTTTGCTGGTGTCGCGGTGAATTAAGCACCCCTGTCTAGCTTGTATTCTTCCGATTTGCCACACAACAAATACCTTAAATCTTCTGTAAATTATTATTATTTTTTTACATTCCTTACGTTGCTGTAATTGTGTTTTAGACTATCATTGCAGATGTGAAACATAAAGTTAGCTTGGCAAAGAGGTTTGGATTCATCGGTAACCTTATAATTTAGCTCCTGATACATTTCCACCCCACAAACCCTTACAATTTAATGTCATTGTCACTTCCTCACCTATGTAGTATCAGTTTATGAGGTATATTCTGCCTAAATTGTCAAAATATCGCCAAATGTATGCTATTTTAAGCAAACGGTTGCTATAATCGCTAGGGGAGCATAATTTACCACAACACCGGCACCGCAAATACAGCCTTTTAATTGGCCTTGTTTGTTTTTGACGAAAGACAGCTGTCAAATAAGAAACATACGGTCTCTATAAAGCTGTTAGACCCTTATAATACGGTCTGTGTAATAAAAATAAACATGTGTGACTAAAAAGGCGTTTCTGTTTAGATTTGTTGTTATATATTGAGTCCCTATGGCTAAGCCCCGTTTTTCCGCAGTCTAAACAGAGACAGCAGCTTTTCGTACGCTTACATTCAGGGTTTAAATGCGGAATATGTTGTTTTAATGTGCTGTAATCCAGGTGACATTGTGGAAAGAGGCTTGCATTTGCAGAAATAGTGAGGTTGAAATACATTGTCATTTTGCTTCAATCTCTACATCTGCAGCGAGAATGAAAGGCTAACGAGCTTTTCAGTGTTGAATAACTGTCTTGCAAAGAGGCTAAATGTTGGGCTTTATCTGCTATAGGTTGCCCAACAGACAGAGTTAGCCTGTTAGCACGTATGGCTCACTTGTCAACAGTGAGTAATGTGTTTGGCTAACGGTACAGCAGCAGCACGAAGCTAACTATCTCAGCGCTTTTTGCTAAATCTCACACTGTTGCTGGTTTCTGTTTTAGTCTCTGGGCTAAAAAAGAAACAAACCATCTGACAGATGCTAAAGGTGGCTATTGTTTTGACAGCGCTGTCAGGTTGTGCTGTTGAAGTGTACAGTCATGGGGTTGGCCACAAAGCGCTAAATGAGGACGTAATAGTTGGATTTACCATAATATACACACTAACTGTAACTGCAAACATAAGTGGGACTTTACCCCTCTTTCCTGCGTTTAACCCGTCTCAGAAGTGTAATTTTTTAGTACAATTTATCGCGATATTATTGCTCTCAAAATACCTATCAAAGATTGTATCGCAATAACGCTATACTGTAACTATACTGTAGCTATACTGTAACATTTTATAGACTTTAACTTTCTTTTGTGGTCCTGGTTTAGATCCAGTTTAGTCCTGGTTTAAACCCGGTTTAGATCCAGTTTAGTCCTGGTTTAAACCCGGTTTAGATCCAGTTTAGTCCTGGTTTAGACCCGGTTTAGATCCTGGTTTAGTTGCTCCTAGCCCGGATCTGTTTCTCCTGCAGTCAGACAAACCCTAATGATCCCGGTCTGGTTCAGTGGGATCACAATTGGGCTATTAACTCTAGAGTTACCCTTGGGTTTGTCTGGAGTGAGAGAGTGTTCACGTGAAACAGGTGGAGTCAGCACTAAACAATCAATCACAGTTAACCTGAAGAAAAACACTAAAGTAGGCTAAAGTCAACTCCGGCATGCATTAAAGTAAATATCACAGAGTCTATTAATTTATTAATCTCAACATAACTGACGATAAAACCCATTGTGAGCACAATGTCAATCAGGTGTTTAAACCTCTAAGTTACAATATGACATGACTTTATAATGTCGCTAGATCCCTGTATATTTGTGGTTCAGTCAGCCGGCACTTGTGCAGACACTTTTCGTTTTTCTGCCTCTGAGCTGCCTCTCCCCTCCTCTTTGGACCGGCAGCTCGTCTCTCTGAATAGAAAGTGAACCAGCTTGTGTGTGTATGTAAATATAGCTGGTTTTGTAAAATCGATTTAGGAATCGCACAATACAAAGAATCAATAAAAAGACATCAAGTTACTATATTAAAATTAGAAATAGCATTTAAATTAAATAAAAGACACTAGTAATGAAAGAAACTAAGAAAAAATACCCTATAATTTTCACATAAACAGACCAGGAATTTCTTTTTAAATATGGGTTGCATGAAAAAAAGTTTGAGAAAACACTGATTTAATATGTCTCTTTAATGTGTTTATGATGTGTCACTTAAATGTCACTCCTGGCCTTTTAGTTCTTGTTCCTTGGATCTATAAAGACCTTTGTTGTTTGTGGAATAAGAACTGTTGCATTGGTAGCAGCAATACCTCGTGCATGTCGCTTATTGTTATAATATTGAGGAAAAAAGCAGTTTGATAATAATGCTTTTTGTTTACACATCACACTGTTCCTGGTTACATTTTTTAGACTGGAGGCTAAATAATTAAACCATGTGACATCTGCTAATGGTGGCTATTAGAAGTGAAGACATAAAGCACAGAGCCAGATGTTAAATGACCTACTGCTTGTATCTAAGAAAATATTTCCAGGTATAATACTTTTTGTGATGGCTACATGCACGCAATGTATTTATAACATTGGAAAAAAAGTGATGTGATTGTAGTGTAGTGCTTGGAAGTAAAAGAAAAAACAATCCATGTGATGTGTTATAAAAGTGTTGTTAGTTCAGTCAGGTTTGTGCTGTCGCAGAATAAAAACATACAGCTACATTATCCACAATGTAAGGGTTAAGGTCAACTATGGCTGCAGTCAATCCATGAAAAATTGGACTAAACAGATTGTTTCTGATGTTTTTTTTTATTCTTCCAGTTGAGTGAAAATCGTTTAAACCCCAAGTTTATTGTAAAAGCAAAAATTTGTTAAAAAACAGGCTTTATGATGCCATCCACTGTTTATTATGGAGGATTTTTTTTTCCCAGGACCGGGAAACCTTGGGAACATGCTCAAAAAAAGTGCGGCTTGAAAATGTATTTTTAACAGAGAAACAGCTTAAAAAAATTTAAAACATCAATAGAGAAAATGGTGGCACTGGAAAACGTGGATAAATACTGTCAATTCAATCACGTAATGTTTAACAAGGAGGAGATAAATGCTGTCCTTCACAGTAGGAATGGTGTACCTTTCATCATAAGCCTTGTTGACTCCTCCAAAAGTAATGTTTATATCTCTGTGCTATTGGGCATATTATAAGTGCTTTGTGGCATTTGTGTAGTGATGGGTCGTTCGCGAGTGAGTCGGCTCTTTTAAGTGAACGATGGGAGCCGGCTCACATATCTGAAGAGCCGACTCTATTTTTTTTAAATACAGCCTATAGTAATTAAACCATTATGTAGTAATAATAAAATATTGAATTATTTTAATTTAGTAAAAAAATTTAGTAAAAAAAAACGGGCCGCAGAGACAGAATAAATAACTTACATTATTTCCGTTTTATTTATTATCTGAGTCTGAACAATGTTTTATTTTGAAAAATGAACGGATTCCCTCTATTACATCTGTCACTCTTGACGCTTGTCCCGGTCATGTAATACGTTGCCGCTAAAATTAAACCCCCAAGCTAGCAAAAAGAGTAAAAACAAACGTCTTTGGAAAGTTTCTTCGCAAAGGGGAAAAGACCCAGTGAGGAGACAGAAGAAGAGCCTACCACTTCAAAGACAAAGTAAGCTGCATTTAACAGACAATACCAAGAGTCCTACTTAAAATATGGATTTATAGCGACAGGTGATTCCCGCGCACCAATTCCCGCGCTCTGCATAATAATCGGCGGCCGGCTCTCTAATGAGGCAATGAAGCCTTGGAGACCAAGCATCCTGCATTAAAAAACACGTTTATTAATATATTTGGAAAATATTACAGTTTCTATGCTGCTTGTATCATTTTATTTTGTGTATTTATCCGCCACACCTTAAAGACCGTGAAAATATTGTCTGACATTGAACTGGTCTGTGGCGCGTAAAAGGTTGGGGACCGCTGATATAAAGGACCAGTTTATGCAAAAGTCAATGTCAGTAGCGAAAAAAGACCGAATTGATATTCCATTGGCAAAATTTTTTAAATGCAAATGTTTAATAGCATTTTTTTTTTATAACAAATTAATGCATTTTTAAAGAAATTGTGAGACACTGCGAGTATGATTTCATTTAATAATTTAATTAGAACTGTTTTTACACATCACAGTCATAGTTAAAACTTTTAAGTGAGCTGAGTGAAATGCCCATCACTACATTTGTGTAGTAATGGCTTTCTTTCGACCATGCAGCACATTTTTCTTCAAGTGCCTCTTTATTGTGCATCTTGAAACAGCCATCCCACTTTTTTCAGAGAGTCCTGTATTTCAGCTAAAGTTATTTGTGGGTTTTTCTTTTCATCCTGAACAATTTTCCTGGCAGTTGTGGAAACATTTTTTGTTGGTCTACCTGACCTTGGTTTGGTTTCAACAGAATCCCTCATTTTCCACTTCTTTATTAGAGTTTAAATACTGCTGATTGGCATTCTCAGTTATTTGGATATTATCTTTTTATATCCCTTTCCTGTTTTAAACAGTTCAATTACCTTTTCCCACAGATCCTTTGACAATTATTTTGCTTTCCCCATGACTCGGACAGAAACATCAGTGCAGCACTGGATGAAAAATGCAAGGGTCTGTGAGGAGCCCAGAAACTCACTGACCTTTTTTTAAATTTCTTTTATTTTGTTCACCAATATTGCATTTTTACATAACCTGATTGTTTTTTCACAACGATCAATAAATATGGCCAACACTTAACAAACTTCTGCCAGATCTATATGTTATTGTTAAATCTATGTTACTAAGAAATTAGATGATGCATGAATTTATAGAAATTACATATTTTAACCATTTTTATATCACACTTGATCTGACTCGTGGGCCGAGAAAGTTTAGCCCAAAAATATACATTCTGTCTATTCTACTTGATCACGTGCAGCCGTCTAACACAACGTCACACACCAAAATCAAAGTTTTTCTATGAGCACTTTCTGTGTTATATGCTTTATTAGTAAAAGGAAGAGCAAAAACCTTGAGTAAAAAACCAAGGTACGTATTGAACTGTGGACTAGCTGTATTGTTGTAGTGTATATATATAAATACTATATATTTAGCATTTATTAATGTTAGCAGAACATTTTGCCTTGGGCATTTTAAAGTAGGTTGAGGGCTGAAAACGTGTGGGTACCCCTAACCTTCACTGCAGCTGAACTCTTGTGAGATTTGAAACCAATGTATTAAAACCAAATGTATTAGTTTGTAGCTTAATTGCAGTAAATTTTAATTGATTTAAATAGCTTAGCTATGGAATAGCTTTTCCTCAAGTTAAAAATTAAATTCTATCTATAGGGTTGAGCTGATTATATTTTTATTTCAGCCGATACCGATATTTAGCTGACTGTTTATTTAAAATATTTTCATTTATTGAATAAAAATATTCACATTTATTATATATATATATATTTTTTTTATTGAAAATGCACATTTTCCCTTGAACTGTGCAATCACATTGTACCTCAATCCTTTCTTGGCTTTGACAAAGTCTCTGCTGAAACTTTGTTTTCCTCAAGGGCTTGTTAAGGGGCTTTAGCAGTGCTTGCTTCTTGTTTTAGGGATCGCTGGTCTTGAATGACTTGATGCGGGATCCTCCTTACATAACTCTGCCGTTGCATATTTTTAATGGGACTGTCTTCTTTTGACTTTGCAAAAACTGAATTTTCATCTTGGGAAAAGTAGTTCAGTTTCAAAATATACACTTATTTCCAATTAATTTACAAACCAACGCATTTGGTTTTAGATTACGCTGTTTTTAAAAAGCATTTATACAACTTGAGCAATTCAGATTCAGTCTGAGCACTTAAAGACAAATACAACATATTCAAATATCAGCCTATAGAGCCCTCCCAGATGGTTCTGTGGAGCAGACTGTGGAGTCCGGTTAGGACCACCCTGCTGTAGATGCATATATTCATGGCAAGAGTTAATATTTCTTTTAATATCCATCATCAAGGATTTACTCTTCCTTATACCTGATTTACATTTTGTTTGCATAAGCACAGAAAACCTTGTTCTCTTATATACTGTACATTCATCATAAATACTAGTATTTATGATACTTTCTAACATCACGAGAAATGAGAGGGAAAAGCAGGTCCTTCAGTGGCTGTAATGTATTGCTGGATAAAGACAGAAGGAGAGGCTGTGTCAACATGAATATCCCCTGGGCTCAGAGTTTTGAAACAACAGTGTTTGTCGCTGTATTAAACTCATGTAATGTTTGTTTTGTCATGTGTTAATCCACTTGAACAGTTCAGCTTCAGAAACCAGGATACACCCACTGTATCCAGTTCTTTCTCCAGGAGCGTTTTTTTTTTTTAATTGTCTGGAATAAAAGTGTGATAGATAAAACTGTAAAAGTCAATTCAGATCTACTAAATTCAATGGAGAAAGACGGCAGCTCTCGTAACAATGTTACAGTGTCATACTCAGACTGAACTAAAGTCCCACTGCGTTTCTGTTGTTGGTTGTTATTTAAAGGTAAAAGTCCTCTATAGTTCTCTCCCATAGACCTCAGTTACACAATCAGAGGAGTGAACATTTACCTTTGTTACACAACCACAACAAAACATGGCGACTTTAAGAAGTAAGTATCTTGTACCTTTTTAAACTGAGGTAGAGTCAGAGTAACCACAAGTGACTGAAAGAATGCCAACAAGAAACATAAAATAACTATATCAAAGTCCGTCAGCCTTTAGCTTTTCTTTACTGGACTTTACATAGAGCTTGAAACCAGTAACTTTTTGGGAGGTAGATAGTTACTTTCTAGGTCTCTAATATTCTTTGCTGTCATAAAAAGTGACTCTTTGGATGCATTTATTTTGGTTTCTCACTGTCAGTGTCATACGAGTCTAAAAGTAGCCTCCTCTTTTTTGTTGCTGTGACTGTTCTTCAACTTTGTGACGCAGCAGTTTACTGTCCTGCTCAGACGCTTAATAAATACTGAAAAGTTTTTTTTAGTGATTCCTGCTGTTTAGTAAACGCTGTTCACTTTTCTCACTTGCATTTTCCGGAAACAACTCTAAAAAATAGGAAGTGTAAAGCCACAAAAGAGATTTGTGATTTCCATTTGACAGGATCGGTTCCCTTTCCACAACTGAGAGTTATATCTTCTTGATAAACGCTGAAAAATGTCATGAAACGAAGAGAAGACAAGAAGAATTGCAGAGACGCAAGACAAAAAGAGTTTGTTTAGAAGAATTAAAATTGGGATTATAAAGATAATAAATGTACTGCAGCTGTAGACTTTGAGTTCTGACCCTCTAAAGCTGCTGTAGTTTGAGTTTTGACCCTCTAAAGCTGCTGTAGTTTGAGTTTTGACCCTCTAAAGCTGCTGTAGTTTGAGTTTTGACGTTCTAAAGCTGCTGTAGTTTGAGTTTTGACCCCCTAAAGCTGCCGTAGTTTGATTTTGTCCTTTATGTTACACTGTACCTACTGTTAAATGAACTGAGGTTAATGTTTACAGAACGGTGCCCTTAATGGTGTTTTACAGCGGTTGATTGTGAGGAAGGGACACACTGGACCTGACCGTAACAGATAATAACCAGTTTATCTCCGGAACTATGAGTCAGGCCGTCTGTCAAGTGGGTGTTACTTTTAACCACAGACAAGACAATAGTGGACAAAATATCTGATGATATATCTGCATGTGGAGAAAAGAACTCTTTAATGTCGATGTCATCTAGACTTTATATTTAACGATTTTAACAGATGAGAGTTTGGCCAATCACAGCTCACTTCAGGAAAAAGGAGCGCTCCTATTGGTCGACACTGATGTCATTAAGGAAGTAATGGCTGCCGTTAAAACAAAGAGTGTATATTCAGCTCTGGATACATCTTTCTCCAGAGAAACGGGACAAAATATTAAAACAAAGTTGAAAAAAAATGGAGGCAATGTGAAAAACTGTTATCATTTACTCCCTTGGATTTCAATAGTCTTAAGTCTAACAGTAAATCCTTGTGAAGTGTGTGAATAGTTGAACCAGGCCTAAGGTGAAAGCACATTCATTTTATCAGCTCAGATAAGTGACTCACATCTGCTCTTATAACCTTCAAAGAGCCGTTCCACGAGAGTTTACTTCTGTAGCTCACAGTTGAACAATCTTCTTTCCCAAGCGTCACTTTGTTCAGATAATCTCTTGCTTTCTTGCTTTTGTATATTTTCCTCATAAGCCTTTTTTTTTTTACTTTTTATGACTGCATTACTTCTCTCACCTGCTCCTCTGACGTCCTTGGCCTTTATCGGATTTGCATGTTCACCTTGTTCCCTCTGTTTGTGGTTGTTGATGTTTCCACTGAGGCCACAAAGTTCATCGTGAGTCGTTTCTGACTAAACCCATAGTAAAAGAGGCCCGTTGTTTAGCCACACTTTGCATATGTCATATTTTACAAAATTAATGGGATATTTTTAGACAGAGTTTAGGGAAACATTTTGATATTTTATTTTGACAATATATTTCAAACATAATTTATTGTTACTGTAACATTATCACAGTCCAGAACAGAGCCTTAAATAAAACTGTGGTGTGTCTAAATTAAAAAAGTCTTGGGTTAGTTCTGTGTAGGTCTGGTTTAGTCCTGGTTTAGTCTTTTAATATTGATCTAGCTCCTGCTTTGACGAGTTAATCTTGACATGTTGACATGGATGTAGACAAAAGGCGGTCGTGTAATCGTCTAAAGCTTCAGATATGAGCTGAACATTGCCATCTATTAAAATCCTTGATAATGGGGCCATTCCATTTCTGGCTAGGCATGGACAAAAAGACGTATTACCCTTGCACTGAGCTCAACCAAGCAGTGCCTTGTCAACCAAGCAGTGCCAGTGAGGAAGTTCGTCAGTTAGCAGTTAGCTTGTTGGAGCTACTGATTGTCTTTCAGTGGGAAAAGATGATTTAAATTAAAATACATTACGTTTGAAAAATAAATTGGCTTTGTATTCTGTTTAATGTTATCAACAGTGATACCTACAACAAACCGCAAGACAAGATGCTAACCAAGAAGCTAACTGCTAAATAGCTTTTTACGTAACTCACTGTTGTCTTTAGTCATTAGTTAATAAAAATTGACAAAGCTCTTTTTTAGCAGCTGGTTATAAATGTATATTAAATGTGCCTAATACAGAAAGGCACACTAAAAATCAACAAAAACTATTGACATTTTTTTCATACTTAACTTTTTCCATTTATCTTGAGTAATTGTTTTGCAAGCCTCACTGATGACACTAAACAAGGCCACTCATGTTGGGGTTTTCCTTTCTAAAATGAGATTAACAAAAACTGGACTGTTGACTTTACTGTGGGTTTTATCAGCAGACCGTCTGATCCTTTTGTTAAATGTTACTCAATCATTTTACATAAACCGGTAAACCAGTAACAGATCACCTTCTGACGACAACAAAGGTGTGTCCTGAGCTCTCCTTTGCTTCTTGTACCTCGTCTTGTGCAAATGACCTTTTTATAAAGAAGGCAGTAGTTGTCAATTTTTCTTTTTTTTTTTTTTGCCTGTTATCTTTCTATCAGTCCGTTCAATCTGTGTTTTTAAATTTTTTTTATTTAATTTAATTTTTTTCAGTAGTTTGAGATGTTAAAAAAATAAAATAAAATAACAGGAATTTGACACTAGATCCATGCGTTTCCATCAAATGTGAGTCAAGTTTATGTTATACAGGTGGATCTATTCTAGTCAATGTGAAAGAAAATTGTTTTGTCTGTCCGTCATGGTCTGGAGCCCTTTTCACAAATGTAATCAGGGTTATTTCGTAAATGTCAGTCGAGATGATGTCTTAGGATCTTGTAAATTTCTTTTACAATTTATAACAATATGCCATTAGCTGCATACAGTACTTTAAAAATTAATATTGTATGATTTCTCTGGACATAAATATTAAAATATAAACAATATAAATGTGTAAACGCAGCACAAATACTTTTATGATTGAGGCGTGTTGCTCAGACGTCTTATTTACTCATGTGATTATAACAAATATGCAACAATAGCTGACAGTTGCACAAATCCATTATAATCACAGGTGTGTGCATTTGGCCCTACTCTAGAACTTTAATTTCAGTTAAACCTTTCAGTCCAATTTCCAGGAATGTGCTTGTGTAAATTCTGTTTGTATCATATTAAAGAGTGTTCTATATTCTCGTGTTGGTTGGACAGTGTTGACGTTCAGAAGACTGAAACATTGGTATATATTTGTTTATAAATGGATCCTCGGGCTGCTCCTCGTCTGACCTGCAGGAGTTCAGAGCGAAGGAGCACGAGCAGCTACAGCCTGCGCTCACAGGACCTGCTTTTACTCTCGGTGTCTGGTGAACTGCGAAATAAAAAAGCATCGCATTCTTGGAACAAACTGCAGAAAGATTTCAAACTTGGTTTCTTTAAACAATTTTAAGTAACTTTGAAGCAGATTCTTTTGTTGTTTTTAGCCGTTGGTTTTATTTATTTATAACAATCCTATTTATTTATGAATGTAGGGTTGGTTTGCTTGTTAAACTGTTATGTACATTTCTGACTATGCTGCTGTCTTGGCCAGGACACTCTTGCAAAAATCTCAATGAGTTTTTATCCTGGTTAAATAAAAAGCTTGTTTCGAAACGCGTTGTACCTGCATGAGGGTAGGATGTTCGACCGGCCTTTGACCCACAACAGGAGATAAACGCAAAGAGAGACGCAAGTCCTGTTTCTATTAGAGATATAAAATGTTTATGAAGCAGACTAATAAACTTGGATCTATTGTTAATATTTAATGTACAGTAAGAGTAAAGCGTGGAGATCCAGCTGCTGCAGGAAACAATCAACTGTTTCTGTTTATTCCCGTCTTTCTCAACATTACATTCAGAGATCTGCAGCGATATTTGAGAGAACAAGGACTTTATCTGGAAAAACATTTCTGTTTCTTGTATTTAGGCAAGGCAATTTTATTTATATAGCACAATTCATACACTGGGTAAGTCAAAGTGATTTACATGAATAAAAGACAATTTACAAGATTTACATGAGAAAAAAAATTAAACATTTTTAAAGAAGTGTGCAGATAAAAAACACTTTTACCAGGTTTAGTTCTAACTCTGGGCACGAGCAGAAGGCCTGTCCCAGATGTTCTCAGAGTCCGAGGAGGTTCATAAGTAACTAGCATCTCAGAGATATATTCTGGTGCTAAACCATTTAGAGACTTGTAAACCAGCAGTGCTGTTTTAAAGTCTATTCTCTGAGCAACAGGAAGCCAGTGCAGAGATTTGAAAACTGGCGTGATGTGGTTGTACTTCCTGGTTTTGGTTAGAACCCGAGCAGCTGCGTTCTGAATAAGCTGCAGCTGTCTTAACCCTCGTTTTGAGAGACCAGTGAGCAGGCCGTTACAGTAATCTAACCTGCTGGAGATAAAAGCATGGATAAGTTTCTCTAAGTCTGGTTGAGACATCATCCCTTTGACTCTGGAAATGTTTTTAAGGTGATAAAATGCAGATGATGTAATTGACTTAATGTGACTGTGGAAATTCAAGTCTGAGTCCATGATGACCCCTAGATTTCTAACCTGTTTTTTAGATTTTAGAGAAAGAGACTCGAGGTGACTGCTGACACTTTCTTTTTGTTTCTGTGGCCCAAAGATGATTAGTTCAGTCTTGTTTCTGTTCAGTTGAAGAAAATTACACGTAAATCTGTTCGATGCAGTGACACAGTGATTGGATTGGTCCATTTTCACCTGCTTTAAGTGAAAATGTACTTTTTCGCTCTAGGATTATCTACCGTCCAATCAGCTGACTGCAAGTTTAGCTCCTCCTTCTCTAAGGTGTACCACAGACTCAGGACAGACCCTTTTGGTGGAAATGCTCCAGAACCTGACCCTCACCGTCCCAGTGGAAACAATTGCTTTAGTGGTTTATTTAATTTCTTTTAGATAATCATTTTATAGATTATTAAAGTCTCGTAAAATGTAATAAAAAGTGGGAACTAGGGCTGTTTCGAATGCCATTTTTTGAGCTTCGAAGCTTAGGTGGCAATAAATTTCGAATATTCGAAGCTTCGGTGGGTGGGGCTAAATATATAATAATAGTCTCGGTTTGCATTTGTATTATCTTTCACGACTTCACGTTTCACTCTTCGGCATCGTAAATGTGTTGCGGCAGACCCAGTGGAGTGCAGTGTTGCATTTGGTGCAATATGATTAGGTGGCACACATTCTTTAAATATTAATAAACATTTAATAATCTTTTAAATAGAACAGTTTCCTGTATGCATTACACGGGCAGGTTTATGCTCCGAAACGGACAGTGCGTAAGTGATACAAAACACAAAGTCTGTTGAGAGCAAGAACTTTAATAAGGTATTAATAACGAACAAATGAATCCCAAAACAGAAATTAAATTAGTAACACACAGTGATTTAAAAGAACTGTAATAAATAAAGAACACGGTAGCATGCTTATAAACAGTTGAATAAGAATAAATGAATTGTTTGTAAAATGACACAAAATGTAATATCTATTACAATTAGTTTTATTCTATATAAGGGATTTATTTTGTCTTATTCTGACTTTTTGTTAATTTGAATCTTTAAAATGCGCGATGCTTTTATTGAAAGCATGTTTTTTTATTAATTATTATTAGCCATTAGCCTGCAGTTCGTTGAACTACATTCATTTATTATTCGTACATGTAATAATTACTGACACCGTAACGGGTTGGCTATTTAAATTTAAAGTAATTGTAATTTTTATTCACTCCCTTATATAGAATAAACTGTAATAGGTTAAATAGAACAAGGTAATGTTAGTAGTTCTGTGAGTGTGAGCAGGGGTCCAAGTAATTCTGATGTCTCTTGTGCCAGTTTCCACTGGTCTCCTGTCAAGTCAAGGGTGCGATTTCCTTTCTTAGTGATGCTGGGATCTGACAAAACAGCTGTCACTGGCCATCGCTGCTCCACCAGTCGGTTAAGCATTTCATACGTAGAGTTCCAACGAGTAGCAACATCTTGAATGAGTTTGTGTTGTACAACGTTCTGCTGCGTTTGTTTCTCTTTCAAAGCAGCTGTAGCCTTGGCACTTTTTTTGAAGTGCCCTACGAGATTCCTGGCAGCTGAAACTGTGCGACGGATTCGGTCCAGTTTCAGAGCTTCATTTATGCATAGTTGCAGCGTGTGTCCTGAGCAGCAGACCCCTTGAACGGTTCCCCATTTCTCCGGTTCTTTATTCAGCGTCTCGGTGCACAGCTTCATATTGCTGGCATTGTCGTGAACAACGGCTATTCGCTTGTAATTTGGAATTGCGAATGCATCTGCCGCGTCTCCAAGCTGTTGTGCAATGTTGACTGCTGTATGGCTTGACTCAAATGCTTTGGTTTCCAAAACAAAGGCAGAGAGTTCCCACTCCTGAGTTATAAAGTGACAGGTGACAGCCATATACGCCTCCATACTCACGGAAGTCCAGATGTCCGTAGTGAAACTTAAGGCCGTAGCTTTTTCAACGAGAGCATAAATTTGGCCTCGCAGATCGCTGTATTTAAGAGACAGGGTGTTTGAAATACTGGAACGGTTTGGGACAGTGTAGTCTGGCTCCATTATCTTCATTAATTTTCTGAAGCCTTCGCCTTCAACTACATTAACGGGCCTCATATCCATAGCTACAAACTCCACTATAGCATCTGTTATCTCTCTCTTTCTTTTCTCCGTTAATGGTTTTCTGAATTGCAGGATCTGCTGTGAAGTTTTGGGTTTTGTTGAGAATGTTGATGGCTGCAATACCTGTGGATGTACCTATAAACAAATTATTATTAGCCTGTGCTTCTGTATGTTTTTAAAATAGTGTCGTATTTGCAATTAGCCTATTTATCATAGCAAATTAAGCGCATGCGTGCTACTTACAGAACTCAGGTGATTTTTCAAACTAGTGGTGCTGTTGTGGTAGGCCAGTTTCAAATCGCATATTTGACACACTGCCTTTTTCTTGTCATCCTCACTTAATTTAAAGTGCTCCCAAACAGCTGAGGTCTTGGGCATTTTGTACCTATTCAGTTTGAGATTAAACAAATCACTACGTTCGCCAACAGGCGGTTCAAGCATGAGTGAGAATGAGTCCGCGACGGAAGTCACGTGTTGAAAAAAAAAAAAAGAATATTCGAATCTCAAAACTGAAAATCGAATGCCACCCCACCGAACGAATATTCGAATATTCGATTATTCTAGTACAGCCCTAGTGGGAACACTAAATTATTAATAAAGTAGGTGCAGTGTTTCCTCATTAAACAGTGTCTTCAAAAGCAGCACTTCATGTATCTTTTGCCGTCCTCATGTTAACGGCACTCCTCGAATCACCAGAGGGTCACATGACTGCAGTATTTAGCGTTAGCACTTCCTGCTGCTGCTGCTGCTGCTGCTGTATTTAGTGATAGCTGCAGGCCAAAGGAAGGCAGTGTTAGTTCATGAAGCGGCTCACACTGATCGAGCTGGAGGCACGACCAGCTGCTGCTCTGTTAATTTACTGAGGTTTTTAAAGTGCTCTGATATTAGACCGCAGCTGTGAATGTGAAGAGTGTGCAGTTAAAGCCCCTTTTATTTGTAAGAGAGGCTATGAGATGAAATTTAAACATGCTGAATATGTCATACGGATGTTGAATATTGCACTCAGCGTTTGCTAGTGCTGTGAAATGATGACCACATTTCCAACAATGGAAGCCCCCAAAACATTCCAAATAAACATGTCCTGACTCTGAAAGAAGAGAGCTGTCAGTGTCACAGCGTTATCTAAAACAGGAGTCTGGACTTTCCCAGTTTATGTGGATTACAGCACAAAGACAAAAACTGGACATTTACTGGGTTTTAAATTGTCAGTAAAGTAGAGATGCACCGATATGAAAGTTTTCTACCAATAATCCAGTGCTTCTCATGGCTGATCCGATAACCAATAATTGTACATTTTAATAAAAATGAATCCTCGTCTGAAGCAGGCTTCTTTGCAGCGCTGTCCTCCGCCGTGACACTGTACAGTCACAGCTCTTATCGGTTTATGTGATGACTTGGCTCACACTTGGCTAAAGGTGCGCAGTGGCCATTTACCTTGCTTCCTAATGAGCAGTTGGCGTCGTTAAGAGGGTGGAAGGTCGAGGCAGTGAAAGAGCAGCAGAAACTCAAGCAATCAGCTGAAGACACTGTTTCCTCTTTGGTTCAAGAACACAGTCCTTCATACAGCAGCACTTGTCTCCACTTCCACATGCAATTGCTTCAATTTCACTCGCACATGTGACCAGTTTAGTCGCGGTCTGTAATATCGAAGTATTATTACATTTTATTATCGCACAATACTTTATACCTAAAGCAGTGAGTGAGAGTCATAGATTGTATAAATATGGATGATATCCGCCCATTGGTCCCCTATTCACCAATATTGTCATTACGAATGGGCAATAAAATGGCCGTTACATAGTAAAACAATAGTTTTTAGATAGCTTAAACAAACATATTAATAGATGGCTTTAGATGAAAATGTATAAATACCAGCCATTGGTATTTGACTAAACGCACATCAGGTTTAATTTTGGTTCAGAGACAAACCCAAACTAGACGAATCAGCTGTGAGCAAAGTAAATCAAACCTTTAATACTTAAATTGCCATAATTTGTAGTAAAAATGTTGACAATGGCCCGTGAAAGTCCTGGAGAAGTGCTGGAATATTAGAGAAAAGTCTTGATGTAGAAGTCTCTGTCTGTGGGTGAAGCCTGTGTCTGTCTGCGCTGCTATCAGTCTTTGTTTACCATGAATGGTAGCAGTTGCATTTATTTCAACCCTGTGTCTGAGAATAGTGCCGTTGCATCACGTCTCTACAATACTCGCTGTTGTCTGTGAAGAGCAACGCTTTGTTCGGGGCCAGCGTCCATCTAAAACTCACAATTTATCCATTCTCGGACAGTGCTGCTCGGTTTTCTCCAGGACATGTTGTTTATTTATTGATGGCTCGATGAGAAGCAGGCTCGTGTTTGGTTTAAGTGTTGTTTTCTGAAAATATGATGACTTTTGTCTTTCAGTCTTTCGATGAATGCATCTATGTGGAGAGGATTCAAATATTTCTCTGTTCCTTTTCGGATTGATCGCCTCTAATTGTGGCTTTTATCGCTGTCACAAAGTGTAGCTCTCGGTCAAACCTGTCGATGAACACTCAGCGCCTTATAATGGCTTCAGCCGTTTACCATCTCTGTGTAAAGTGGCTTTCAGACAAAACGGTCATAGTGTACACTTCAGCAGCAGGCCTCCGCACAGTTTACTGACACAGAAACACTCTGGGCAATAGTAAAAGCAGGAAGTAATAAAACTAAAATCACTTCTTCCTTCTGGATTCTTTTAAATGTCTAATTTTCAAGACAAATGCAAGGATTGTTTTGTGTTATAGAAGAGGTGTTGATGAGAGGAAAACAGAACGGGCCAGACTTTGGACGGTGTCGGAGGAGAAAGGTCACAGGGTTGTTTCAGAGAGATTGTGTTTGACAGACTTTTTAAATGGACCCTTCTGCACATCCTTATGTCTCTGTGTATATTTATCGATTTGTTTCTTCTAATTCGATTCTTATTCCACATGTATAGGTTTGAGTTGGATTAGAACAGGTTTTAGTTGGATTTTAAGTGTAGGGAATGTTTAGAAAAGCTGTAGAATATGGGTTTATGCCTAAAGTTAATTTAACTGCCATCTGACACCAGCACCATAACAATGTCTGTGGGTTTTATGTCAAAACCAGTGAAAACAACAAAAGATTTATTAGTTTGACGCATTTTTCTTCCACTGGGTTTTATCTAGAGCTGCATAATCTCAGGAAAATGTTTGATACACAATTTTTAATATTGTGATAACAGTATTACCTGCGATATTTAAATGCTCTTTTACAGGAAAAATAAATATAAGGCTCTGGACAAACTTCCCCCAGTCAAAGCAGGAGATAAACCAGGAGCTAGACCGGGAGTTAAACCGGGAGCTAGACCGGGAGCTAGACCGGGGGCTAGACCAGGGGCTAGACCAGGGGCTAGACCAGGGGCTAGACCAGGAGCTAGACCAGGAGCTAAACCAGGAGCTAGACCGGGAGCTAGACCAGGGGCTAGACCAGGAGCTAGACCAGGAGCTAAACCAGGAGCTAGACCGGGAGCTAGACCGGGAGCTAAACCAGGAGCTAGACCGGGAGCTAGACCGGGAGCTAGACCGGGAGCTAGACCAGGAGCTAGACCAGGAGATAAACCAGGGGCTAGACCGGGGGCTAGACCGGGAGCTAGACCAGGAGATAGACCGGGGGCTAGACCGGGGGCTAGACCGGGAGCTAGACCAGGAGATAGACCGGGGGCTAGACCGGGAGCTAGACCGGGAGCTAGACCGGGGGCTAGACCGGGAGCTAGACCGGGGGCTAGATCAGACCTATTCATGTAGACGCACTACAGTTAGATCTAAGCCTTGTTTGGACAGTTTTGGAGGATTTTGATAAAATGGAGGAGTTATGGTGATACAAGTCATTTTTTTGCGATAAGAATATTGTGATAATGATAAATTTGTGATGTATTGTGCTAATATCCTATATGTTATGGCATTATCTCATTAAAGCCACTGTGTTTGTGTCTTCAGTGACTGATGTGGAGCTGAAGCGGCTGAAAGATGCCTTCAAACGCACCAGCGGCCTGTCGTACTACATGAGCCAGCAGTGCTTCTACAGAGAGGTGCTCGGAGATGGAGTCCCCCCCAAAGTAGCAGAGGTAACACTGTCACACTATATTTTTACGCTTTATATCGAGATGTTTGACTCGGCAACTTCAAATACAAAAAACATTAAAAAACAATTTGGACAAAAATTGGACAAAATGGCATGTCTGAATAATTTTACCAAAGTGAAAACAACTGACAACTTTTTTTGGTTTAAAATAAATCAGTTAAGTTTAATTTTTTTTGTGTATTTTCCATTTGAAATCAGCTGCAAAGAAAAAAAAAATATATCACATAAAGGGCAACAATGCACACAGACAAATGGAATATTAGACAATTTAAATAAACAGTAAAAACAGAAAAAAATCACTAAACTAAAAAATGTAAAATAATAATTAAATAATATAAAAAAGTAATTAAATTATTAAAATAATTTATGGAAATAATGGTGTTACCAACTTTTTCAGTTGTTGTTTTTCAGGAAATTGTTTGAGACTCGAAGTATGTTTTTTTGTTTTTGTTTTTTTAGACTTTTCAATAGCTTTTGTCTAAATCTGTACTCTTCTTGCTCTTGTTATGAATTAACGATGCTACTCAACTGACACACCATGTTCTTACCTCATAATAAATGTTCTCTGATAATAACCTAATAGAACAGAACACACATTTTAATCTGAGAGATGCATTAAGTCCGGTTAAAGAGCATAATCGTATTGACAGTGTGTTTGTGTTTTGCTGCTCAGTGTGTTTTTAACGAGGCTGTTGTATTAATGTTGATGGAGAAATGTTTCCAGCTTAAGCCATGGTGCATCATGGAACCATGTGCAGGACCTCACATTAAATATTTTTATTTGAACAGTTAAAAAGGATGAACAGTGAAGCAGTATAAGCTCTGCTCTCGTTTATTATGAAATTATTGAACGTTGCATATATTTTGGTCACAGTCTAAATCCCTGAAAAGAAACAAACAATACACAAACAGAAATTAAAATTTTATTATTGTGTAAACAATATCATAAAAATAAATTACTTGACCATAAACAATCCTTTTTACATTAAATTTATTTTATATACACACAAACCCAAAGTCATCCTGTGTACTTAAAGAATGACTAAACTACTCATTCTTTTTAAATAACTCTTTTAAAGCTACCTCTAGTTTTAACAAGTTTAAGTTCATCATCGAGACACAGTTTAACCCTGAACACGCTGCTCTGTTCTCTCGGGAGTGTTCCTCTGAGCTCATGAGTAGATTTCATCTGAAACAGGTCGGGTAATAACTCTAATAAATGTATTGTGTGACTATTCGACACACTTCTACCAAAACCCACGAGTCCGTCTTTGGTCTGAGACTGGACTTGGACAGTTGTCCCCTTGGATCCTGCACTGGTCTGGTCTCGGTTCTTTCATCCTATTTCCATCTGTTTCCAAAAAACCTTTATCCTTTATCACTCCTCAGTCTTCCTCCTGCATCTCTCTCCTCTTCCTCCGGTCGCCATGGCAGCAGTTACCGCGACAACAGCTGTCAAGATATAAAGGCTGTCGCTGGATCAGGGTTTCTTCTTCTTCTGCTGCTGATCATTGTGACGCTTCAATAGAAAAAAATTTAAACATATACTAACCAACATAAAAACCAAGTAAGAGATTAACGTCCTGATGTAAGATTGAAAAAAGATGCTGGTTTGATAAGCTCTCATCACTTTTGTCTAATTAAATGTACAAGTTGCTTTATAAAAAACATTCTATCTGATCTTAAGCTTTTTACTCTATAAACCATAAATGTCTGCGTGACTCTGTTAAATATGTAGTTTATGTTCCATTAGGAATCTAGAACTTGATTTGTCCTGGGAGTTTTTTGTGTCAAGTAGAAGCCAATAACAAGATTTTACACGATGAACCTTAATAGCCTTTTTACAATTTTGTCCGACTGGGATCTCACTGTGAAGGAAACACTGGCACTGGATTGATCTGAAGACGATTTGTTTGTTAAATCAGGTTTCCAGGGAAGACGTCTTTCCCTGTTATTTGCATAAGACTGAAATCCTGTGTACCAGACTATTCCCTGTTGATTCTAGACAGAGAATAGTCACAGCTGTTAGCTGTCCTTTCAGAGTTATAAGACCAGAACAGTCTGGTCCCATCAGGTTTAGTTTCAGGTCAAACCCCTCCCTCTAGAGATAACAATCATCTCTTTATCAGTTGAACTCAGATTTGAAACATCTTCACCTTGAAACCTAAGTCCAGATGTCTTCGTTTAAACCTTTTCTTCTTTGTTTAAACCTTTTCTTCCAGCTACTCGTGCATACTGCTTCACTGAGGCGACCTCGGACGGGGCTAAGCCAAAACACACTTACTATGTTAACTATGAAATAAAGTTCTAAACTGTGTCCCTCGGGTGTTCAGTTTGTCCTCTGTGGGCAGTTGTAGAAACAGTAAACTGGATTCTATGAGGCTTTAAATGTCAGTTTTTTTCAAGATAAACAAATACAATATTTGTCAAAATAAATCAATATAACTCAAATAATAACTAAGATTGTTGTGGTTTCAAAATAATCCATTCTCATTATTCAAGAATGTGTTTTGTGAGTTTTATTCCAGACTTTTTTTGTGCCTGAGACTGACCATCAGCCCAAACCCAGGTGCATTCTGGTCCTGTGACTATGCACCATACTTATAAACCCCTAGGTGTCCATAGTTCAACTAAAAAAACGGACCAGAAATCTAAACTAATGTAAAGCTAACTCTGTGGTGGAGAAGTATAAACAGAGAAAAACAAATGAGTATATTCTAAAAACAAAAACCAAAAACCAGAAGTAAAGTAAGTAGACACAATCCTAATACTAAATAACTAAAATAACAGAAATGCACATTACAAATAGTTAAAAACCTGGTTATAATCCAGAATGTTCCACCTCTAACACGTCAGAAACCTTCTTTTTTGTCATGTAGCTTATCATCTTAGTTTCCACCACGTCTTAACAAGCCTTTATCTGTAAAGTACAGTTGATGGGGTTTCCAGTTCTTTATGACTCATATTTAGTCTAAATCTTTGTGAGCAGCAGTGATGTATCTGTTGCAGTCTCTCTTTCTGAATGAATCATCGAAAAGAGTAATCCTGGCTCGTGAAGACAAAAAAATGACACGCTGGTTATTTTTAATGATTTCAAATTCAAAATAACAAATTATCCCAAAGGGGAATTCAAAATTTGGACGATTGGTTTGATAAATGACATTTAACTTTTGTAAGATGACTTTGATGCTCGGTTTGAGATTTAAAAACTAAAATAAAGTGAGTTGTTTGAAAGGCTGCTGTGATAAAATACATAAAGGTCATGAAACAAAGTGCACGGAAACCTTTCTGACACATTTTGACTTCCTTTTTCAGATCTGTAGATTTTTTTCTTTTCTTCAAAGCTTAAATTTTTGTGCTTGACATTTTCAAGGTCATATATTTTTGAATACATTTCCACATGACATGACAAAAAGACGGACATAAGCTACGAGAAACAAACCAGGGTCACGTAAAACTAAACGCCTATTCTTCCTGGAGTTTGTGGAAATGCATCTAATTCCTACATTTTTATCAAGAACATTAAATAATAACGTTGTGTTCTTCAGGTGATCTACTCCTCGTTTGGAGGAACGTCCAAAGGGCTACACTTCAACAACCTGATCGTCGGCCTGGTTCTTCTGACGCGAGGCCGCGATGAGGAGAAGGCCAAGTGTAAGTATTTATTTATGTAAGGTATTATGTAACAGCAGGTAATTGTGAGAACCAGCTCTTCACTGAGGCCTGTGTCGGAACCAGAATATGGAACTTCAGTTTTTGTTTTCTTTTAATCAGACCAATGTTTGTAAGTGTTGTACCTTCTTATGTTTCAATGCTAAACTTCCTAAACTTCACGTGATGTTACTGTGACATGCCTTGTCATATGACTTATCCAGGTTTTGTTGTCCGACCTCCTAAGGACAGCTCCAGGTGTGAGCAGCATTTACATACGCCCCCCTCGTCCCGGTTCATCGTCCTCAGGGCTCGTTTCGGATCTCGATTGCCTCCTTTGTTCTCCTGTTGTTCCCTGGCTTTGTCCCGGTCCATTAACTTTATAGTTTAACTTTCATGGAAAACCAAAGTGACTAAAAACACTTAAAAACATTTGTCTGATTTATAAGAAAACAAAAAGTGAACTTTCATGGAAGATGAAAGGAACATTGGACATTTACAGAATATGGACTATTTCTCAGCAGCAGATATTGTAGAAATATTCTTTATAAACAACACATTTAGTTCAGTGTTTTCATTTTTTATGTGAAGTATTCAGATCCAGACAGGGCAGTTTCTTTAAGCAGCAGATAAAGTTAATAAATAGAGAAATACAAACAACACCAACATACACATACTCGTCTCTTTTTTCATTTGGTCCCAATATTAGAAATAGTAGATGAATTATAGCAGACTTTAGTCACCCACCAGGACTAAGAGTTCTGTAGCAGCCCCCCATTACCTCCAGATAAACCCGACCTCTGACCCTGTTGTGTTCGCTCTCAGACCTCTTCAGCCTGTTCGCCAATGACCTGGGCGGATGTACCTCCAGAGAGGAAATGGAGACCGTGCTGCAGGACCTCGACGGAGAAGTCCCTGTGTCGCTCAAGCAGTACTTCATCGACGTCAGTGCAACATCTGAGTTTTCTACTTTACTCCTCGACTTTACTCCTCATCAAACTCATTATGTTTCTGATATTTAGGTGGAGAAGGTCAACTACGAGCGCTTTAGGGCCTGGCTGCTGCAGAACAAAGAGGCCTTCACGCTGTCGAGGTGGCTGCTCTCGGGAGGAGTCTGTGTGACGCTCACCGACGACAGCGACACGCCCACTTTCTACCAAACGCTGGCCGGAGTCACTCACCGTAAGTCCCTCAGTTTTTTTTACACACTGATCTAGATCGAACGGCCTTTTACCTGCCTTTTATCAAAACAGCGAGACCTGGTGACTTTTCTTTTCACCAGACCCACTATTCATTTGAACAGCTACCTAAAACTCCATTTAAGTTCTGTTTCTGTGACGTTGTGTCCAGTCACAGGTCACATGCTACTACAAAGATGTGTGTGACTTTCTGTTTACATCAGCACATTTTCAGAGCAAAAGAAGATGTGGTTTTAAAGTCATGTGTGGACGGTTTTTGAAGAACATTCTACAAATCTGTGCAACCCACGGATTTAATTTTAAACAACTAAGAGTTTGGATTTATTTTGAGTTGGATCTGTATTTGATTTTTTTGATTGGGACAGTGCATGTTAATGAACACACAGGAGACACAGCCACATTAATGTAAACGTGCTAGATTATATCTTCAGTGCTGTGTGTCACTGTTTCCGCTGTAGGTACAGTATGGGACGGTTGGTTCAGGTAACATCTTCAGAAGCAGATGTTTACGCTCTTCTGGGTCCAGGAGAGCGGCGACATAAACAACGTGTCTCTATTTTGGATATAAAACGTATTTTGAAACAGAATCTGGACGAAGAATATAAAATAGAAAATAGAAACATAGACATATTCAGACCAGAAGCTTCAATTTCATTTTTTAGAGTGACTTTACTTTAAATGTTGTCCTTAAAAAAAAAAAAAGCAGAAGGACATAAAAATCAATAGGTGACGCTTCAAACTGTCGGCTTTACTCGAGGTATCAGTGACAGTGAAGTGCTCAGGGAACTTATCAGACTCTTCCACTTTCACTCAGTTCAACTCTTCTAGGATTCAGTCAGATCTCACTCACTTAAAGCAGCAAATAAAACACTATATTAAAAAATGACTAAACTAAAGCTTAGTAGAGTCGTGTCTAGGAAGATTCTCGGTCATCCAGGTCGTCTTGAAGAAAAGGTTTAAGCACCTGGACTCAGTTTTTAAGGTGAAGATGTTCCGTTTGAGCTGGAGGTGGACTGCAGACTCAGGTCCTCCAGGATTGGCTCTTCTGTGCTTTATAAATCCTCTTGTGAAGCTGTTGTTTTGTTTCTTCAACATAACTGTCACTCTTCACTGAACTGTATAAACTACATTACTCTTGTTTGTGGGGGCTTGTCTTTAGGGTGGACCAGTACAGGTCAAACCCCTCCCTCTATAGATAAAGTTTAGCTCTCATATCAGTTGAACTCAGAATGAAAAGTCTCTTGGATTAGAAACAAAACATCTGCACTTTGAAAACTAAGTCCAGATGCCTTTGTTTTAACCTTTCCTCAATAGAGTCAATATTCTTTCTTTAGTGATGCGGAATAGTTCTTTACATCATCATCGGCTTCATTTCTGTGAAACAAGCTTCTGAACATAATGTATAAGTGATCAATAAAGAGTCCAGGTCATGTCTGTGCCAAAACAAAATCAAAGAAAAGGTTTAAGTGTCTGACTACACTCACGCACCGTGCTGGAGGATTCAGACTAAACTGGATCTTATTTATAAAATGCAGAAGTAGTATTACAAAGTATTCCACGTATTATTCTCTGAAATATGCTGCAGTCAGTAACATTTCTGAATTTGTGTGAAAACATACAGTGACACACTTCTCTCAGCCAAAGGTCATTTAAAGGCAAATTTAGCCCGGGCTTAATTTTACTAATTAAGGCCAGAAGGCTGGAAAGAACCTGCCTCGTCCCGAGAACCTGGACACCGCCGTTAATCTTCCTGCTCACGCTTTATCCTCTTAACGTCAGCTCTTTGTGTTTGGCTAAAGGAGAGAGTGACTGACGTGACACAGTCCTTTTGGTTTATGACTCCAACCGGACTCTGAATGTCTCCAGTGTTGAGTTTAACACAATGGAATACGTGGAATAAGTCTGATTTGGAAACGAAATGGCTTAGTTTGTGTTGAGGATTTTTTTGCCGAGAAGTGACGGACCATGATCCTCGCTGGCAGTGGCCGCACTTCTCTGAAGATGTTGGCTGGATAATGGTATGGTTTCTCTGCTGCCATTCGGAGAGAGTCGCACCTCTAGGTGGGTACAAGTGTAAGGCGTAAGGAAAATGGAAACTGCCTGAGGGCTACACTAGGGCTGCATGATGTGATAATTAAATGGCTCTTTGGAAAAGTTGAATTGAACTTGAGGTTCTGGACTAACAGCAGGGGCTAAATCAAACTAAACCAAGGACTAAACGGGTCTAAACTAGAGCTAAATGTACAAAAACCAGGACTTTTTTTTATCTGGACTGACCACAGTTTGGTTTAACTTTGAGGCAAAAAGTAAATGTCCATCACATGAAAGAATGTAATGTGACTGATACAAGTCAACAACAATAACATAAAAACTTAATTATTAATATGATTTATTTCAAACATGTAAAAAGGAAGAAAAATGTCATTATTGTCATAAATAATTAAACCAACAACAAATTAAAGTAATGAAAGTAAAACTAAGCCAGTTCAGTGTTTGAAAAGGAGCAGCCCAAATCTACAGAGTGTAGTGTACTCAGGACACACTACGTCATGACCAGAGTTTATCCATGTGTGCTTTTCCTCCTCACATGTAGTGTCAAGTCTGGTTCACTTGTTGGTGCTGTTTGTTCTTCATTGAAAGCTGTCCATTAAAATCTGGTGCTTACTAAAGGACTGTGCTTCTCTTGTGGGTGTTCATTTTGTAACATTAATACTGATACTGTTGTCATTACAAGGTGCATTACAATATCAGCTGAGTTATTACTGTTCATCTCAGGCTCAACATATGCATTGCAATAATATTATGGTCTTATAATGGTCCAATCAGAGTCTTGGGTCAGTCTGTGGTGCATTTAAATATGTTCAACAGGTCCTGGTTCAGACCTGCTGACTCAGATTTAGTCCTGGTTAGTCTTGGTTTGGTTTATACTGTATTTAGTCGTAGTTATAAGTCTATATGTTGCTGCAGTAACGTCAAACATTTTCTGGCATTTTTGTGGTTTCTAGGAATGAATTCAAATACAACAAAACAAAAACCTAATTGTAATTTAGAAATGCCTCCTCCAGTGAGAACAACATAAAACCACTTTGTCAACACCTGCCCTGTCCTTCTGTTATAGCTCTAATATGTGTTTTAGATCATCAGCTCAGCTGTGGGGATGTTTAACACAAAGCAGCACACGCTTTACATCCCACTTGTCTTTCATCATTGACATATTCAAAACAACACAGCTGCCATTTCTCCCATTGAAACAGCTTTTACAGTGTGATTGTTGGATGGGTTTGTTATTGACTAATGTGAGCTGCTTCATCCTTTACAACTCATCAGCTGCATACTATTGATGTTTTAATAACACATGGCTAGCACAATATCATATGTTGTAATAACAGTATTGTGCTGGAATTAGTAATGGGCGATATGAACGATATGCAATATAAATGATAAAAAATTGGCATACGATAGAGATTTTAATTCTATTGCACTACCGCGATAATACATGTTGATGACGCAATTTCCCCGCAAAATTTACAGCCACGAGCTGCAGCTTGAAACATGGCTGAAAGCGAAACGGAGGAGCTGGTGAAAAAGATGCAACATCCATTATTTGGACGTAAGTGACTGCAACACTGGTAATTAGAACAATGTAAGTCGCTTTGGATAAAAGCGTCAGCTAAATGAATAAATGTAAATTCGGATTTAAGGCGTCTGACGTGCAGCAGCAAGTTATACTCTGTAGAGTGTGTGGGGCAACAGTTCCGGCTAAGAGAGGTAACACGACTAATCTGTTGTACTACCTCAAAACGAAACATGTTACTGAATACCAGCTTTGCCAGCTCCGTGAAGACTTCACGGAGCTAGCATAAGCTGCCAGGCAATGCAGCCAAAGAGCGAGCGCGGGAGCGAGCGAGAGAGAGAGAGAGCGCGCGAGAGAGAGATTATAGATTAAATTATCATATAAAATCTTACACGTTTGTCAACAGAAAAAAGTGTGAAAGATCCCCGAATTGACCGTGCTGTTGCTTTATGCAAGAAGATTGTGAGTTCCTTTTCAGGAATACAGGAATAAAATTAAAAAATACATTTAGCAGTTTGGCTTTCCTTAGGATCTATGTAACCTGTTCTGAAATGATTCTATTATAATTTATATATCGCAATATATATCGTTATCGCAAGAGGCTGCAATGTATATCGCAATATGGATTTTTGGCCATATCGCCCATCCCTAGCTGGAATATGTCCCAGACGTTGTAGAAGCCTTGTTGGTTTGTTCTAAACAGACAAACGGAGCACAAAGCCTCCAGCTCCAAGCCTCTAGTCTTGTCTACTTTTAGGAACCGGAAGTAACGGAACCAATACCTTCCTCTTGTGGGTTTCTATGGAGCTGAACAACTCTATTTTTCCAAAACAACTATTTAAACTATTGTCTTTCATTATTTGACACACTGTCCCTTTAATCCCCCGTCTCTGAGACCCCTCGAGTCCCTCTGCGTTCTGACACCTGTCATCTGAGTAGGCTCCGGGCCAAACACTGAGGCAACGGATCCTGTTGAATCCTATTAAAGTTAAAGCTGTGGATTATCTGCTGAGAGGTGGCACGGCCCTGGGCAGAGCGTTCGGCGCATATTGGTCTGATCCATATCGCTCGCTCAGATTAGTCCACTCTGTGCTGACTCTGTTTACTTTTCTGCAGTAGGTCGACATGTAATCGCTCTGGATACAGGTATAACAGCCATTACACAATCTGCACTTTGCATTTCGTAATAGTTCTGGGAAATGTATAAGAGAGCGTAAAAGCAGTTTAAATGGAAAAGACTAAATATAAGCTGTTACTTCAGCTCGAGGTCAGATTGACTTGATTGGCTTAAGGTTGGCAGTTTGATTCCCGCTTTTCCCACAGTCCATACTGCTGTTGTGTCCTTGGGCAAGACACTTAACCCTCCTTGCCTCTAGTGTCCGTAGCACTGGTGATAAATGTGTGAGAATGTTTGGTGAATAAATGTGGTGATGGTTGAGAGTCCGTAGGCGCGGAATGGCTGCCATGTCTCTGTCGACCTGCCCCAGGGCAGCTGTGGTTACAGATGTAGCTTACCACCACCAGTGTGTGACTGCGGAGTGAATGAATAATGGAAATGTAAAGCGTCTTTGCGGCTCCTGAAAAGCGCTTTATAAATTTGATGTAATAATAATAATGGACTCGCACCACAACAGTGTGAGCTGACTTACTTTCACTTCTATAAACCTGAATATTCTTGACCACGCTGAACGCTGTTTCAGTTTTTGTATGAATTTGTGTTGCTACTGATTTGTTTTCTGCAAACATTGCAGGTTTCAGTATTTTGGTCTGCATCTGTAAAATAAGTCCAAACAACGCTCCTCTGGTATCATGCATCTTGTAACTGCACACTGGCAACAACCCACAGCAGGGGGGGGGACTGAGCATTAAGTGAGAAGAGAAACTAAAACTTAAGTATCGATCTCATCACTCTCTCATTTGTTGTTTTGGACGTTTTGGAGACTGAAAAATCTTTTATTACATCAATAGATACTTGAGCTGCTGCCTTTAAATGCAGTAAAGGAGCACTACAGATGCATCCTGCGTGCCCAAGTCCTGTTTTTACTGGACCTGAACCTGAAGTCGGAGATATACTGGCTGATCGAAGGCTTATACACGACATGACATCCACACGTAGGTCTGACACGGGCCGGGGCAGAGCTGCCAACGTTAGCTGCAATATGTACTGTATATATGACAGCTTGACTTCTAGTACCGCAGTCGAGTTAATCTGGTCATGTGATCAAATATGTCAACATGAGAGCACACTTATGGTTTCAAAGGTTTCATAGAAAGACTGATGGAGCTGCTCAGCTTTAGTAAGTAAGTTGCAGTTTGCAGAAGCAGTACTTTGGTGTCATACATTGTGTTAAAGCCAGCGCTGTGCCCTCTGAAGGAGTGGAGCAGGAACAGGTTTTGTGTGGAGGTGTTTATGTGGGTGAGTCTGTGAAGAAATATGTGACACTTACACACGGCTTCACAAAGTGTATCTTCACCTTTAATGTTGGAACACAACTGGAGAAAAAAATATGAAAGAACAGAAAGATTTAAAACTTAACAACTTTTAATTTGGTTTTTTAATTAATTTTTAAAACAGACACTTTACCTGTAGTTTTTTAGCTTTTAATAGTTTTATTTTGTATTGGCAGCTCTTCGGCAAACTGGATAGCACTCACAGTTAGAAAGTCTTAAGTTTGACTTTCAGGCCGGGCCTTTCCGGCTGGATTTCCCCATTAACATGAAAAACATCACTGTTGTCTCCAATTAGTCACATGACCATTTGTGTCCCTGCTCCACAAAAGTTAAAACTCTAATGTAAACGAGGATATTATTGTAATTAAGCCACTGCTCCGATTTCCTTTTTACTTCACTTCTGTAATAAATAAATTAAAAAGCTCTTGTGTTCATTCTGTTTGTCCCTGACTCTCCTCTTTCTTCTTCTTTCTGCAGTGGAGGAGTCTGACATTATAGACTTGGAGAAGCGTTACTGGCTGCTGAAGGCTCAGTCCAGAACCGGACGCTTCGATTTGGAAACCTTCGTCCCTCTGGTGTCTCCTCCCATCCACGCCTCGCTCAGTGAAGGTACCACTAAACACTCGGTTTACACAGAGCTGGTCCTGAATATAAATGATTTTAACTGTTTTTGCTCCAGGTTTGTTTCACGCCTTTGACGAGAATCGGGACAATCACATCGACTTTAAGGAGATCTCCTGTGGACTGTCGGCCTGCTGCAGGGGCCCCGTCGCCGAGAGGCAGAAATGTGAGCAGCTGTCCCTTCAGTTCAGTCACTGAGCCTTGTTATTGTTGTAAAAACGGTATTTCTCTCTGCAGTCTGTTTCAAAGTGTTCGATGTGGACCGTGACGGGGTTCTGTCCCGGGATGAGCTCCATGAGATGGTGGTGGCCTTGTTGGAAGTGTGGAAGGACAATCGCACAGACACACTCGCCGTAAGAAACCACTCACAGATCAGACATTTCAGCTGAAGGCCTTATCTATATGTGCTCCTAAACATATCTACGTGTCCTAGATGCAACTGTTTGTCTCTCAAAATCACTTAAACCAGGGACTCTTAAACGTTTTTTGCCGAGAACCAACTTATAAAATATTTTTCTTTCTCAGTACCGCCTTCTCTTCTGAGTTTTTTTACAGAGAGGCAGGTGTTAAATCTACAATAGTTTAAAGTGGGTTAATATGAACATTATTTATTATGACAACCTTTAGAAATTTACCAACTGCACTTGTTGCTATTAAGAAAAATAAATTGTACAGCATTGTGTACAGTGCAAAAATCCAAACATACTATACACATGTTACTATTATATTACACATGAACACACACTTTTAACTCGCTCAAAAAGGAGTAGGAAGAACTTATTTACTCCCACTCCAAGTTCCTTCCAAATATTCCATCATATTTTTTCAGACATTTACAGTTAAGTTACTATTACAGTAACTATTAAAATGGTCTAAAAAAGGACTAAGGTGATGGTTAAACAAGGATTAAAGGCAAAACTCAACATGAAACCAGTCAAAATGTACAGTACAACACAAAAACATTCATATATATACATAGCTCCCAAAACAAACTGTAACAGACAACTCTCCCTGTGCCTCCAAAGGTCGGACAGGTCGAATATTAGAGTAATTAAATTTCTTTTAAAACAGCCTGAAAGGTTTTTACCGGTTTTAAATGGTTTTACTTTGCCCAGGTTTTAATGTTACACATAGTAACTGGTTCTAAGTGTTTTTTTTTAAGGTTTTAGGATTATAAACAAAATGTGTCTTAAAAACAAAATAAAAAAGACGCACAAAAATTTTAAAGTTCGTTCAAGAAAGTACCAGCAGTGGTCCTCATCCCACAGTTTAAGAACCACTGTTTTAAACATATTCTTGAAATGCAATAATCCTTTTCTTTTTGTTTCAGGAGCTGCAGAGTAGTGTGTCCGACATTGTGGAGGGGATTCTGAAGATGCACGACACAACGAAGGTGAGACAGCCAAAGAATTTAACTTTTTAAAACCAAATTATCATCAGTCTCAATAACTAACATTTGTGTTTTCTTCACGTCCTGTCAGCTGGGTCACCTGACCTTAGAAGATTACCAAATATGGAGCGTGCAAAGTGCTTTGGCCAATGAGTTCTTGAACTTGCTCTTCCAGGTTTGTGAAACTCATCAGGTTATTTATTCTATGTACAAAAGAATAGTTTCTAAAGTGTTTATTTATCCAGGTTTGTCACATCGTCCTGGGACTGAGACCTGCGGCTCCTGAAGAAGAGGGGCAGATCATCAGGTAAGAGCGAGACCTCTGAGAACAAATATTAGTGAGTAACCATTGTTTCTGATGAGTTCTGGTCTTGTTCAGGGGTTGGCTGGAGAGAGAGAGCAGACACGGGCTTCAACAGGGACAGAACTGGTTTTTGATCTCGATGCAGTGGTGGCAGCAGTGGAAGGACTACGTCAAATATGTAAGTAACATTTACTAAAATACTGGCTGGTTTGAGACAAAGATACAGAGACGGATGGCAGTGTGGAGTCTTCTGTGTAAATGTTAAATTCAATACTAATCAGTGGATCTTAATGCAATGAAGACAGATAAAAATCTTTCTGAGACATTTATTATCAATATATATAACCTATAAGTAACATCCTCCTCCTTCACACAGTGATTGCTCAAGTATTTGTTACTATCTTCTTTCTGGATCTAAACCTGCCCCGGAGCAGTTTAGTGTTTCTCAGAAATTCTGAAACAGAAAACCCAGGGTTAACTCTGAAGATCACTTGTTAACCTCTCAGCTTCACGGAACAGGTTTTTGTAGTTTTTGTTTTTTGGACTGGCCTAAGTTAACTAAATATAAACCGAACAACAGACATCAATCAATCATCATTTGTCATTTTTGAAACGCAAATAAACAGAACACAACGAACAAAGCAAAGTCCAAGGAAACAAAAAGAAAAAAAGAGAGAAATATGGGGCCCACACCTCCACAAACCCTTTTGGAACGCACTAAAGAGGTCAACTCTAATGGGACAGGTTCCAGGACAAGTTTGTACCAGTTAGATTTTGTGGGGGGAATCAGTTTTTGTTCCATTTTTGAAAAATCTCTGTCTGCCTAAACTCCCAGAGCATTTAATGTGTTTAAAATACACTTCATCACATGACCCACCCACTCAGACTGAAATCCTACCTGAGTCACAACCGTTTATCTAAAATGGGACGGGCTTTTATGTGAAACTCTATTTTACTGATCCTCCTTCTATAAATCAAACTAATTCTTTGTGTAGAGTAGAAACATATATTAGTCTTACTTAAATGGTTGGTTATAAATGAGTATCTGCTTCTCTGCTGTCGCCTGGTGCTTCCTGATAATGGCAGGGCAGACTTTATACAATGACTGTTACTTCAGGGCTGTCCTTCACAGTCCACTCCAGATTAACGAGCTGTATCACCCTGAACACTGACAGGACGCTGCCTGCTGTTGTGTCCTCGTGCAGGAGCATAAAGGTATTGTGGTGGAGCAGCCGTCCGTCCTGAGCTCGCTGCAAACCCCAGCGTCCGGCGCCGCAGTGGAGCCGGCCTCAGCAGCAGCAGGGTCAGAGCGAACTGGAGCAGCCTACAGCCCCGTCAGCCCTACAGAGGAGAGGTCTCCGGACGCAGTCTCCAGCGCCTCAGAGGCCACAGAGTCCGGTCAGTGAGCAGGAATACATTCATGGATTTAATCATGGACACTAGTTTAAAGAAGGATGGGTTTTTACAGTTAGCATTATATTTGTCATTAACTAAAGCAGTTATAGACAACAGTAGCTCATTTACTTCTGACAAGACTTAAACCTAACCTACTGAGCTAACACACCGTTTGTTGTGATGAGAGCTGTTTGCCCCCCCACAGCTGTATTGAACTTAAGGCATTGATGGCCTTAAAAAAGACAGACAAGGTTCTTAGATCTAAATGTGAAAACATTTTAGTGCTGACAGTAAACTTTTAAGTCCAGCTTCAGCTTCAGAACAACAATAATTGTTAAACATGACATGATTAAACTGACTGTTTTATCCGTCACATGACAAGATTTCCACCTTTTGTCGAGCATGTGATTTTTGCAAACAACCTAGTCTGAAAATTATCACCTTTTAAAATCCTCTATAATAAACAGAAGCATCAGAAAGCCTGTTTCTTCCACAAATGATTGCTTTAACATTTTAAATCATTTCCCCTGAACTAGAAGAAAGAAATATCAGGTAAAGTCTGTTTAAATCAAAACTGGTTTTCATTAATAGAACCAGTGGCTTATACTCAACAAACCCTGGCTTTAAATATGTCTTTGAATGATTAGATCAAGTTAATGATTAGAAGCTTTTCCAGTGAAATGTCGGCTGCATATAACTTCTGTTTTGTCTCCGCTGCTTCTCTCTGTCTTCATTGTCTCCTGCAGCAGCTCTGAGTCCCCAGGCCACAGAAAGCTGCTTTGCCCGACAGCACAACGTCTCGGACAACAACAACCAGTGTTTCTCCGGAGCCAACGGTCCACCTTCCCTCCCAGCTCTCAGCCCAGAGACCGGGGGCCATCGACAACCAGCCGCTTGTCAACACTGACCCTATGAAGGCAAGGAACCAGCACAGACCCCTCAGACACGCTTCAGGCAGCTTTATATAAAGTGAACAGAGTTTTGACTACAGCTGCACTCACAATCCGTTTTCATCTGTCTTCCTAAAGTAAAGCAGCAGCAACTTTAAAGTCCACTGTTTCCCAAAGGAGACCAGCTTTTTAATTAAGGATCAAAGGGAGATTTAACAATGCACAGACCTCAAAAGTCTCATAGCTCTTTGATTCAGCTAAAGCTTTCAGTCATTAAAGCTTAGTACTGTTACAAGTGTGTGTTTTTACTTTTAACTGATGTGAGATGGATAATTAGTGGGAAGTCTTTCTTGTGCTGTTATAAACTCATCTTTCTGTCTGTTGCCTTTTAATAGAAGCAGTTTTTTTACCCACAGGCTCCAACGTTAACCATGGAGGGCGGCAGGCTCAGGCGCTCGCTGCAGCTGGTCCCAGGTCGAGATTTTGAGATCGTGCCGGAGCCGGTGTGGAGGGCACTGTATCACTGGTACGGGGCCAACCTCAGTCTGCCGCGACCGGTGAGTCTAGGCCAACACAGGCAGGTTTGACGATGAACTGAAGGAACTTAGTCAATTAATCAGTTTTTATGATTTTATGTTTCTAAACAAATCAAGTCAAAACCTCCAGAAGATCCTCTCTAAACATGTTCAAAATCCAAATAACCTTTAAGAACAAGGTGTTATGTAAGAATAATCCAGAAAAGTGGCGATAAAAAGGGTTTATGCATTTTAATTTGTGACAGTTTTTAGTTTAAAATGTACACAAACCCTAACTCACATTTATCTTGCTGCATAGACAAGACAAGACATTTATTTTAGTAAAACAGCTGCTCAAAGGCTTCTAAGTCTGCACCGGACTACATCCCTGTTTCATAAAAACTGATATTTTTATTATATATAGAACATAAATAAACATGTCAGGTGTTAAAACAGAGATATAACCATTTCATTTGATGCAGCAACACTTCAGGACATTGGGATGGGGCATAATTAGGTTTAAGACTGAGAATAAAAGGAGCATTTTAGAAAAACAGTCTCTCAGAAATTAAGATGGGCAGAGATTCACCGATTCATAAAAACTTGTGTCTAAAAACTAGAACAATTTAAAAAAAAATTACATTACAACGTAATATCATCAAAAGATGTGTCTTATACTCACATTATTCTTGTTTTGTTGTGAAAATGAGCCTTAAAGGAGGTAAATATAACACTGTTCTATCCTGTGTCCAGGTGATCCTCGAGTCCAGGACGGGCCGACCCGAGCTGGAGTTGTTCCCGCGGTACCTCCTCTTCCTCCGTCAGCAGCCGGCCACGCGCTCGCCCCAGTCCAACATCTGGGTCAATATGGGTATGACCAGCCTGCGAATGTTCCCACCGTATTTACCCCCCACCAGAGGTAACGTAAGCCTGCAGCAAGAACCCCTCCCCCCGCATCTTTAATCCTGCCTGAGTGGACTGATCTGACCCGGGGCAGTGCTCTCTCCTGTGGGCAGCGGGAGAACAACTGCTGACGATGAGATCTAAATTAAAACTTTTCTGTCTTTACAGCCTGTAGGAGAGTTAGACTTAAAAGAACGAATGTGCTGAACATAGACAGTGGAAAAGGTGGATAAAGGCATTGTTATTTCACCAACAGGAAGTAGAACAAGATCTGTAAACCTATGAAAGATGCCCTGATACAATACTAGTATCTGATACCAGCCCTGATATAGACACAAGATAAACCTTTAGCTGATACAGGGACGAGACTTGTGTTGCAGGATGAAACTGTTAATCTAGTGTTGAACATAAAGCACCGCTACATATGTTTACATTAATCATATTGGAAATATCATTTTACTAACAAACACAAGCCACACATTTTATTTATGTTAAAGATGGATAAAGTTGACAATTTATCAAAAAACACATAAAATTCATAGTAAATGTATAAATATTGAGTCTAAGAGGATTTAAATACATTGCTGTGGCGGTGGTTAATACACATTTTCAGTCTAGCTCAGGTTTAATGGTTGAACTGAGGCTGTGAAGATGGAAAAGACCAATCACAAATCAAACTAAATTGACTGGTTTGGAATCCATAATCACTAATTGATTGCAGTTTAACAGGACTAATATGGGTTGGTTTGTATTTGATTTTATCCAATCTTTGAATGCACTAAATAAAATGACCAATCACAGCTGCCCTCCTCTTGCTGCTTCCTTACAACTAATCTCTGGAAAAAGAAAGTGTGTGCACCTCCTGATTGTTCGCAGCTGTGGGCTTCTGGGAAAGGTTTATAAATGTGATCAGCAAAGTGAAAGAAATTATAAATGTGACTAAAGCCTAAGTCTGCAGCTTCACCAAACTGTTTAGATTTTTGTATTGTTTTTAGTTTAATGTAAGCCACCCTGAAATGAACCATTAAGTGTGAATATAACTATTAATCGGACTAAAGACTAGACTGATGCTGGTTTATGTGCTTTATCACTAGTTTTGGTCTCTTCAGAAAATAAATAGTTCACAATGAGTTTATATTCTCTTTAAAAGACAGTTACTGAGTCAGGAATGTGTTTTTTTTTCCATCTCTGTTGAGTTTGTGTGTTCTTATCTTGTAAAGGTTTAGTGTTACTGTTGATATTTATAAATGACTCGGGGGATTGTATAGTGTAAGGTAGCTTCGTGTATTAGCACCTGAGGCTACGAACGAGTCAGGTTTAACGTTCTCTTTTAACAAACACTGAATGCTGATGGACACAGAGACAGAGCAGAGGAATTTGATTTGGACAGAACTTTTTTCTCGTGTGGTGTTGGAGAACTATTATGTGATTGGTCAGAAAGTCGGTGGTTAAATGGGAAGTTCTTGAGTTTTCGTGAAGTATGAAAGGTCTTGGCCACGACTAACTTTGTGGTTGTTCCTGGCACCTCAAGAAAAAGAACACATTTCTCTGTTCTTGCTGAGGATGTACCAAGCTTTAGTCTGAGCTTGATTAAACTCCAGTTAGACGACTTAATGAGCAAAGTCAAAGATGAAAAAGTAGTGACTCTTCTTTTGTGTCTGGTCTAACGCTATAGAGCAGACATAACAGGTCTCTAATCACTTTTGTTACTTGTCTAAGACTGTGTCCTGTACTGTTGTCTCAAACCCCAGCAGGTAACGTCCCGTCCCCGAACGCCCCCCTGAAGCGGGTGTTGGCCTACACTGGGTGCTTCAGTCGAGTGGGGACCATCAAAGACATCCACCTGTATCTGTCCCAGAGACTCCGAATCAAAGAGGAGGACATGAGGCTGTGGCTCTACAACAGTGAGGTCAGTGCAGAGGTCACACGGATCAGGTCCCAAACACGAGGGACTCTTTTCACTGACGGGAACGACTTTTTCCTTTTGGATTCAGTGGAAGCAAGGGTTTAGAACGCAATTACTAAAAAGTAGTCTATTGAGTATGTTTTTTTAATTATTGGAGTAACAGAGACCTGGGTTAGTCCTGGGTTAGTCCTGGTTTAGACCTGGGTTAGTCCTGGTTTAGACCTGGTTCAGACCTGGTCTAAACCAGGTAATTTTAACCTAACCAAAAAATTTTATTATTTGACTCTTGCTCCGACAGAACTACCTCACTCTTCTGGACGATGAAGATCACACTTTGGAAAGTTTGAAGATTCAGGACGAGCAGCAGCTTGTTATTGAAGGTAAGGAAAGAAAGATAAGACCCTGGCAAATTCCCTTAAGAAACATACTATTACATTTTTATTTTATTGTAAGTGATCTGAAAGTGACAGAAAAATGCTCATTTATTTACTTGTTTTTTTTTTTTCAGTTCGGAACAAAGACATGAGTTGGCCTGAGGAAATGTCGTTCATCGCTAACAGCAGCAAGATGGACAGACACAAAGGTACGCTCCAGATTTATTAAAGATACAGTCATCTGATGTAAGCGTTCTCTCAGGGTCCAGCTTCTACTGTCCTGGTCTAACATTCTGTCTCTGTTTGTCCCAGTCCCGACAGAGAAGGGGGCGACTGGCCTCAGTAATCTGGGGAACACCTGCTTCATGAACTCCAGTATCCAGTGTGTGAGCAACACCAAGCCTCTGAGCGACTACTTCATCTCAGGGACACACCTCTATGAGCTCAACAGGTAATGTTTAACAACCCCCTTCAGTAAATACCCACAGATCTCTCCTAACAGGCCCAGGAAAGGAAGCTGCCACTAGGAGGCAGTGTCAACAGGGAAACCTGTCTTTGGCCTGAAGCCAGCCTGGTCTGCTAAAGTTCAAGGACAGAGTTATGTCCCGGGTCCAAGGACACAGGTGCAGCTAGACTCGTGTCAAGTCACGCGCAGATGGCATGGGAGGGGGCTTAACCTATGGACTGTTGGTTGAGTGTTATTATTGAGTAAAGAAAAACGGCTGCCTGCTGTGGGAGGGTAATCAATACAAAATATCAAAAGTCATGATTTTCTGTGTCATATGGAACTCCGTTTGTTTTGGATTTTTCGCAGTAATTTTTTCCTTTTGACTGTTTTGTTTTAGTTTTGGACTTGGACAATAACAAGAAGAACATATATAGTGAGAATTTACCACCTTTTACACATTTAGGATAAAAAAGAGGGGGCCAAGAACTGAGCCTTGTGGGACGCCTTGGGTGAGGGGAGCAAAGGGGGATTTGCAGTGGTTTATGTGGATGAAATGGTGTCTGTCGGTGAATTACTTGTCTGCCGTGCTTCTGGAATACGTAAGACTATAAAGCCTCGTACTGCGTCAAAGATCAGGTCATGCCATGTGTTTATTAGTGTCTACAGGCCCATTTAGTCATATAGGACATATAGTAAAGAAATCAAAATTATAAAACAGGCAGACGCAAGATGAGCAAACAAATATAGCAGAAAGTATCTCCAGACTAAGGTTCCTAAATAAATCCCTTCGTGTTGTTTCTACAGGACGAACCCCATTGGGATGCGTGGACACATGGCCAAATGCTACGGCGACCTGGTGATGGAGCTGTGGAGCGGGACGCAGAAGAACGTGGCTCCTCTGAAACTCCGGGTCAGTAACACTGTCCCATTATCACAACTGACTGCATTGTGGCCCTGTATTAAAGACGTTGTTTCTTCCTTTTCCCGTTCAGTGGACGATAGCAAAGTACGCACCGCGCTTTAACGGCTTCCAGCAGCAGGACTCTCAGGAGCTGCTGGCCTTTCTGCTCGATGGACTCCACGAAGACTTAAACCGGGTTCACGAGAAGCCCTACGTGGAGCTGAAGGACAGCGACGGCCGACCGGACTGGGAGGTGGCCTCGGAGGTCAGTTCAGGATCAGAACGTTCTACTTTTTACAAACCAACATAAAAATAAAAAGATAAATGGTCGTCATAGCTTTACAGGATTTTAGCCCCTTCATGATCTTTTCTGTCATATTGGTTGGTTGAAATTACGTGGATAAATACTGTCACTTTAATGTTTAGTAAGTAATGTTTAACAAGTATAATAATATAATTGTCATCCTCACAGCTAAGCATATATCCTCTGTTTGTGTCTGTCCGTTGTTTAATAGCATTAAGGTTTGGATTGTTCGGAAAGTAATTTCTTTGCTCTTGTGTGTGTTGTGATGGTTAAAAATTGTGCTTAAACTGTTTAGATTTGGATGCATTTCCTGGTTTGGTGTGGTCTTGGTAAATGGTCTTTTAGAGTTGTTATGCTTCACGTCGACACAAAAAGAAGCATACGTTTTATACTTATTAAAAAATAAAACCGGACCAAACTGAAGTTTATCATAAGAGTGAAGCAGGAGAGGTCCCTCTGCTTCTGTTGGGGCAGAGTGGGTCTGTGACAGGGACAAAAAGAACATCAGGTAGTGGAGCTTTAAGTCTGTATGTGCCTGTATAGATGTCCGTCTCTTTGTCCTGGAGATCAGTCGGATTAGCGCTGCGTGCCTCACCTCTCACCTGTCTTTGTGTCTCAGGCCTGGGAGAACCACCTGCGCAGGAACCGCTCCATCGTGGTCGACCTGTTCCACGGTCAGCTCAAGTCCCAGGTGAAGTGTAAGACGTGCGGCCACATCAGCGCCCGCTTTGACCCCTTCAACTTCCTGTCCCTGCCTCTGCCCATGGACAGCTCCATGCACCTGGAGATCACAGGTGAGATCAGCAGCAGATACACCTGATACACACACGGAACACAAGTTTTTTCTGTGGTGTAAGCTTAATGTGTTTGTGTTTGTAGTTATTAAACTGGACGGCTCGACTCCCGTGAGGTTCGGTCTGAGGCTGAACATGGACGAGAAGTACACAGGGCTGAAGAAGCAGCTGAGTGAACTGTGCAGTCTCAAACCTGACCAGATCCTTTTGACTGAGGTCCACTCCTCCAACATCAAGGTAACCACACATAAACACATGTATCTGGTCTTGAGCACTAATTCCTGTGGTTATTTAAATGAGGAACAGAATAAAGTCAGTCATTTGTCAAAATAAAGTCCCTTCTATGTAACGCACTGTCACTGAGAGGAGTTTGTGAAGTTGTAGAAGCAGAGGTTAGTTTGTTCTAAAAGTGTGGACACATCAGCAACATACAGAATATAAAGCCTGTGTCATTGCTCCTGTCTGCTTATCTTTTAAAGAACAGAGCTTTCGAAACAGTGTATTCTATCAGAAAATAGAGAAAAAGACAAAAGATTAGTATATATTTAAACAAAAGAATAAAAGTTGTTTTCTGATGTGTGAATGTAGTTTTCTCTTTCCCTTTAAGAGTTTTTGCTTATGAAATGGTCATAATAAGGGCTTATAACCAGGAACCAAAACAATAGACATACTTTGAAACAACTGCCTTTAAAGAAATACATCTCTTCAACACTTTTTATCATTATTTTAGAGAAAATGTTGTTTATGTCTTTGTGGCTCCATTGTTTTAGGTTCTTTTCAATATTAACTGTACAGCAGTTATATGTATTTAAACCTTTGTAGCTCTGTTCACAGATGGTTTTCTGGTTTTGATTAGTACGTTATGTTGTTGTGATCTTTGTGAAAGTGAGTTCTTTCATCTAAATATTTGAACCTAACCCATGTGTTTCGTAATTTCTCACAAAATTTGGTTTTAACCCCTCGATATAAACATTTAACTTTTCTTCTTCTGCAGAACTTCCCTCAGGACAACCAGAAAGTGCGTATGTCTGTGAACAGTTTCCTGTGTGCGTTTGAGATCCCTGTGCCTGGTTCACCGACGTCTCTGAGCTCTCCGACCCTCACCGGTGAGTCTGACCCCTCCTCTTGTTTTAGCTCCCACCTCTTACACCTCTCTTACACCCCCCTCTCGTCCTGTTTCAGACATCACACCTATCGCTAACGGCACAGCGCCAAGCGGGCATCTGGGTCATCAGCCTGTACTTATCCCTAACGGAGGACCCAGCTCTCTAGTGCCCTCGAGTCCGGAGACGCCCCTGACAAACGGAGTGGCCAACGGACACGTCACTCCCATCCAGGACAGCCCTTTCATCGGATACATTATCGCCATGCACAGGAAGATGGTGAGAGGAGGTACTGTAATGATTGTAATATATTCATTTGATCTTAACTTTTCTGTTTCCTGTTTCAGATGCGCGCAGAGCTGTACTTCCTGTCCTCTCAGAAAAACCGGCCCAGTCTGTTCGGGATGCCTCTCATCGTCCCCTGCACGGTCCACACCAGTAAAAAGGACCTGTACGACGCCGTGTGGATCCAGGTGTCGAGACTGGCCAGCCCTCTGCCGCCGCAGGAGGCCAGCAACCACGCACAGGACTGGTACGAAGGAAGAGAGCCCCGTTTATCCTCAGCTTATTGTGGAGAAGTTTGGGTTTTTCTTACCACAGTCTTAATAGTCATTTTCCAGTTATGATAAAGAGTTAAGAGTTAAATGTCCTGATCATTTGCAACTGTACTTGTACCCCACATTTTTAGGGTTGCTTTTTACATAGAAATCCACTTCCCCTTAACCTAATGTGATTTAAAAGTTATATTTTTAACTTTCTGAAACCAGTCAAGTGAAACTTTGATCCTTTTACGCACTTTTAGTTTTGAACCATAAATACAGTTTTAGTTTGAGTAGTTAGAAAACTACTGTAGTTTGAGTTTTGACCCTCTAAAGCTGCCGTAGTTTAAGTTTTGACCCTCTAAAGCTGCCGTAGTTTGAGTTTTGACCCTCTAAAGCTGCCGTAGTTTAAGTTTTGACCCTCTAAAGCTGCTGTAAATTGAGACTGCTGTATGACTGAAAAAGACAGTATTCTGGCCACTATGACCAAAGTAACATCTTTAGACTCTTTTAGTTGTTTTTTTTTTTTTTTTTTTTTGCCTCAGAGATTAAAAAAGAAATCAATTGTATAATTCAACAGTATCTCACCTCTCATTTAATTTTATAAAGAGTAAGGCTTTGACATTTACTCTTGTCACTGACACAGTTTTTGTATTACTAAAACACCTGTGGACATATCCTTACACAACATTTATATGTGAGAATGAAGATTAGGACACTGCAGTGGAGAGGACATAGACCTCACTGAAGGTTTGTCCTGAGGCGATCTTTGCCTTCCAGAACACGGATCGCAGCTTAGGGGCTTAAGTTTAAGTCTGATCCAGTTTGTGTCAGTATCTGGACAACTCTTAAATCATAAGAGTTGATCACTGTTAGATGAAGAAACACCTAAAATGCATCAGTTTAAATGTTAGTGTGTGTCTTTTGCAGTGATGACAGTATGGGTTACCAGTATCCCTTCACGCTACGGGTTGTGAGTAAAGACGGGAACTCGTGCGCCTGGTGTCCCTGGTACAGGTAAGACCGGTTTAGAAGACCTACCACCATGGCATTAGGAACACAAACAGAAATATACAGAACACTGAAGAGCACAGCACTGGCTTTAATACAGTCACTACAACTAGAACTCTTTCTTCCAGATTCTGCCGAGGCTGTGTGATCGAGTGCACAGAGGACAGAGCCTCAGTAGGAAACGCTTACATCGCTGTGGACTGGGACCCCACCGCTCTGCACCTTCGATACCAGACCTCACAGGAGCGGGTGACACTCACAAACCTTTTTATTTTCGTTTCATTTTCAACTGTTATAGATACAATCTGTTACAGCAGCTATACTTTGACCATAGTGTGTAGTTCAGAGTCAGTTTTTGTGCTTTCTGTCAAACTAACGGTTTAATATTTACAAAAACTGATAGTTTAGTCTCATCACTCAGTTCTTTGAGGAACCAAAGGGACATACGCAGATAGGAAGGCTCTATAGAGCTCTGTACAGCCAAAAACCTTAGATATTTTTATTATTATTCCTAATCAAATTTTGGAACCACTTCAGACATAGTCCAGTCTAATCTAGTCTAGTAAAGTCTACCCAGGGGCGCAGTGGTAGAGCGGTCCTTCTACAACCAGAAGGTTGGGAGTTCGATTCCTGCTTTCCCCACAGTTTATACTGTTGTTGTGTCCTTGGGCAAAACACTTAACCCTCCTTGCCTCCAGTGTCTGTAGCACTGGTGATGAATGTGTGAGAATGTTTGGTGAAGGTACTGACCTAAAGGATTATTAGGAACACCATACTAATACTGTGTTTGACCCCCCCCTTTCGCCTTCAGAACTGCCTTAATTCTACGTGGCATTGATTCAACAAGGTGCTGAAAGCATTCTTTTGAAATGTTGGCCCATATTGATAGGATAGTATCTTGCAGTTGATGGAGATTTGTGGGATGCACATCCAGGGCACGAAGCTCCCGTTCCACCACATCCCAAAGATGCTCTATTGAGATCTGGTGACTGTGGGGGCCATTTTAGTTCAGTGAACTCATTGTCATGTTCAAGAAACCAATTTGAAATGATTCGAGCTTTGTGACATGATGCATTATCCTGCTGGAAGTAGCCATCAGAGGATGGGTACATTGTGGTCATAAAGGGATGGACATGGTCAGAAACAATGCTCAGGTAGGCCGTGGCATTTAATTGATGCCCAATTGGCCTCATTTACACCACCACCACCAGCCTACACAGTGGTAACAAGGCATGATGGATCCATGTTCTCATTCTGTTTACGGCAAATTCTGACTCTACCATCTGAATGTCTCAACAGAAATCGAGACTCATCAGACCAGGCAACATTTTTCAAGTCTTCAACTGTCCAATTTTGGTGAGCTCGTGCAAATTGAAGCCTCTTTTTCCTGTTTGTAGTGGAGATAAGTGGTACTCGGTGAGGTCTTCTGCTGTTGTATTGTGGGTAACGAGTGGGTATTTCAGTCAAAGTTGCTCTTCTATCAGCTTGAATCAGTCGGCCCATTCTCCTCTGACCTCTATCATCAACAAGGCATTTTCGCCCACAGGACTGCCGCATACTGGATGTTTTTCATGTGATTGGTTGATTAGATTGTTGCATTAATGAGAAATTGAACAGGTGTTCCTAATAATCCTTTAGGTGAGTGTATTAAGTGACGGTCGGAGAGTCCGGTGGCGTGGAATAGCTGCCACGTCTCTGTCAGTCTGCCCCAGGGCAGCTGTGGCTACAGATGTAGCTTACCACCACCAGTGTGTGACTGTGGAGTGAATGAATAATGGATATGTAAAGTGTCTTTGCGTCCCCAGAAAAGTGCTATTTAAATTTGATGTAATAATAATAATAAAGTCTGGTTGGGTTTAGACTAGGAGTAAAGCTAAAGCAAAAAATCTCCATTGTTTTCCACTACTTCTACAATTTATTGGACAAGTACTACTCAGGACAATACTACCATCCTGCGCCCGATAACATCTAAATGTAGTTGTATCTTCTTGAACAGTGACACTATCTTGACTTGCAGATTGTAGAGGAGCACTGCAGCGTGGAGCAGTCCCGTCGAGCCCAGGCCGAGCCCATCAGTCTGGACAGCTGCCTCCGAGCCTTCACCGGCGAAGAGGAGCTGGGAGAGGACGAGCTCTACTACTGTTCCAAGTGTAAGACCCACCGACTGGCCACCAAGAAGCTGGACCTCTGGAGGCTGCCCCCCATCCTGGTCAGTACTGCCCCACCTCCGTTAAGTTTGAGTTTTTCTCCCGAAGAGGCTTAATTAATATAAAAAAAGTTCATAAATACTGGTGTGTAGGGAGAAGAGGCTGGAGGACGGAAGAAACCGTCAACATAAAAGACTTTATTTTATTGATTTCTGGGTAAACTATAATTTGGGGTTTAAAGTTTCTGCTCCTGTTTAATGCAATGTAGATGATACATTTAAAGTTTTAATTCAAGTTCATTACAAGAACTCTGCTAAATAACTAAATGTAATGCAAGAACAAGTTTCCTTTTATCTACTGGTGTTGGTCTTGTCATGCCTCCTCGGTGTTATCTCTGTACTTTCTGTTCCTGTCTCTAAGATTGTCCACCTGAAGCGTTTCCAGTTCGTGAACGGTCGCTGGATCAAGTCTCAGAAGATTGTGAAGTTTCCTCGGGAGAATTTCGACCCCAGTGCGTTCCTGGCTCCCAGAGACATCGGGCATCACTGTCTTCACTCCCGCAGCGAGAGCGAGGACCTGCTGAGGATCGGAGAGGACAACCTGTCGTCTATATCTGCTCCGGCCGGATTTAACAACTTACACAAAGGTATGACACGGATTAAGACGTCTTATATCTGTGTTCGGTCTTTGAGATATATTATAATAAGTCCTACAGTTTGTCAACTTCATATTTGTATAAATCACTTTTTATTTAGAATTTCCCGATATCTTTGGCAAACATTTAGATCAAACTAGATTTAAATTCTGAAGTTAAAGTGCACTCCCAGTTGTAATAATGTCATTATAAATACATGTCGCTGCAGATGACTCTCCTCCTTATCCTCTCCTCTCTGCGTCTCCTCTGTCCCTCCTCTCTGTCTGTGTCTCCTCTGTGTCTCCTCTGTGTCTCCTCTGTCCCTCCTCTCTGTCTGTGTCTCCTCTGTGTCTCCTCTCTGTCTGTGTCTCCTCTGTCTCCTCTCTGTCTGTGTCTCCTCTGTCCCTCCTCTCTGTCTGTGTCTCCTCTGTGTCTCCTCTCTGTCTGTGTCTCCTCTGTGTCTCCTCTGTCCCTCCTCTCTGTCTGTGTCTCCTCTGTGTCTCCTCTCTGTCTGTGTCTCCTCTGTGTCTCCTCTCTGTCTGTCCCTCCTCTCTGTCTGTGTCTCCTCTGTCCCTCCTCTCTGTCTGTGTCTCCTCTGTCCCTCCTCTCTGTCTGTGTCTCCTCTGTCCCTCCTCTCTGTCTGTGTCTCCTCTGTGTCTCCTCTGTGTCTCCTCTGTCCCTCCTCTCTGTCTGTGTCTCCTCTGTGTGTCTCCTCTCTGTCTGTGTCTCCTCTGTGTCTCCTCTCTGTCTGTGTCTCCTCTCCTCTCTGCGTCTCCTCTGTCCCTCCTCTCTGTCTGTGTCTCCTCTGTGTCTCCTCTGTGTCTCCTCTGTCCCTCCTCTCTGTCTGTGTCTCCTCTGTGTGTCTCCTCTCTGTCTGTGTCTCCTCTGTGTGTCTCCTCTCTGTCTGTGTCTCCTCTGTCCCTCCTCTCTGTCTGTGTCTCCTCTGTCCCTCCTCTCTGTCTGTGTCTCCTCTGTGTGTCTCTTCTGTGTCTCCTCTGTCCCTCCTCTCTGTCTGTGTCTCCTCTGTGTGTCTCTTCTGTGTCTCCCCTGTCCCTCCTCTCTGTCTGTGTCTCCTCTGTCCCTCCTCTCTGTCTGTGTCTCCTCTGTCCCTCCTCTCTGTCTGTGTCTCTATATTGACTTAAACTGAACATTGATCTTTCCACCAGCGTCTCCAGCCTCCAGCAGGAAGTCCGCTCCCTCTCTGAGCAGAAACAGCAGCCCGTCCGGGAGCCCCAAGGGTACGGGTCGTCGTCCCAGCAGACTGCGCCTCCCTCAGCTCGGCAGCAGGCACCGTCTGTCCAACAGCAAAGAAAACCTGGAGGGGAGCAACACAGAGTCGGGGGACGGGGCTCCTCAGGTGGAGACTGAGGGGAACAGCAGCACCTCAGCAGCTGCTGGCGGGACAGGGCTGTCTGGGTCCGCTGAAGTCCTGATGTCGGAGTCTTCGTGTGGGACAGAGGCGTCCAGCAGTCACTGTGACGTGGTGCTGATGAACGGGAACGGGCTAATTCGGACTGCAGCACAGAGAGCAGCTTAGACCAGGACGTCCCGGGGCTGCACAGAGACGTGTGTTTGGACGCAATCTACAACCTCTATGCAATATCAGTGAGTAACACATGGGGGTTTGTAATGAGACTAAAGTAAGAGTGGGTCTCTCAGAATGAAAATAAACATGTCCTTTGTTCAGAGTACCTTTACTTCGGCACAGATTTGTACTTCTACTTTAGAAACATCTTTACAGTTTGATTTTAGAATTGCATCAGGAAAAGAGAATATAGCCTTTCAAGAGTTGGATGTGGGTAAAAATATATTTACAAAAACTAAAATAGAATTGTGTCTGTAAAACACTTTTGTTTGTCTCTGCCTCCAGTGCCATTCAGGAATCATGGGAGGAGGCCACTATGTGACATACGCCAAAAACCCCAACGGGAAATGGTACTGTTACAACGACAGCAGCTGCAAGGTAAGAGCCCAGGAGACCATCTACAAAAACAGTTTAATATTTTACTCAGATATAAAGTAAACATATTAGAAGATCAAGGAAACATCAAGTAGCTTTAACTTGCATTGTTAATAATCTAAGTCAAGTCTTGTGTTATGGCATTGTTTACTATTTATGGCCTTATTTAATAATGTTTAATCATTTTTAGGAAATACATTTAACTTGACATGACTTTAGCAGGTTGTGCTAAAGTCAACTTTTGAAAATAAACAGGTAACTCACGTTCAAGTTTTACCTGAATTGGGCAAACATCTTTCCTTGTTACATTTGAAAGGCTTTTTAACCTTTGTCCTACAGAAGCATGACCAGACTTGAACAATCAATACTCTGTGTTTAGTGTCCAGTGTCTCCGGGTCGGTATTGATGGTCAATAAACCTCTTCTGCCTGAGAGCATCGTCTTTTTAGTCTGACTCCTCTCAGCTCTAAAGGCAGCTCAAAATTCACCAACAATTTTAAGGTTTAATCAGACTACATTTGTGTGGACAGGTGTACAATTGTACAGACTGTTTCTGGGGAAAGACTATTAATACACGTAAAGATCAATTTTACATTAATGCCACTTCTAAGGGTTTTGACCCATCACAAGGTTTTTTTTTTTATATATATGGGGACATCAGACTGGCTTGCTTGGCTCCAAACAGTGATACAAAAAGAAAAATGAAGCAGAATCATTGCATGTTTAATTGTAGTTTAATATTACAATGAAAAGTTGTCATCAGTTTGAAAGTCTTACAAGCTTTTGCTGTGAATGAGAGAATATATACATATATTCATAAAAGATATCTGTGTGTCCAGGGCCTATTAGACCGTCAGTAAAGTTAAAAAAAATGGTTTTGTAGTTTATTAAGAACCAATCTCCCCGCTCTCACTTGTCTTTTACAGGAAGTGCTCTCGGAGGAAATCGACACAGACTCCGCCTACATCCTGTTTTACGAGCAGCAGGGCGTCAACTACTCCCAGTTCCTGCCAAAGATCGATGGCAAAAAGATGGCCGACACCAGTAGCATGGACGAGGATTTTGAGTCCGACTACAAGAAGTACTGTGTCCTGCAGTGAGACGTCTTCCTCTGCACTTCGCCCCTGCGCCCGACGCTCACTTCCTACAAACTGCTTTCAGCCGAAACCGGACTTAATGTTTTAGGGAAGCGTCGCAGCACTTTGATCCAGATTAGTGCACAAAAATCCCGGATGAAAAGCACTAAAGCGGTGCACTTTGCTGAGCCGGAAAAAACAAAACACTTTTTGTGAGCAGCCATCGTCATAACACACATGTAACATACTCATGAATGTACGCCGTTCAGTGATGTCAGTCATTATTGTGACTTTATATAACGCCTGCAGCTGTCCATAACCGGATCCTTGACAAACTGATGACCGTAATTTTAGACGCCAAAACGAGAAGAATAGTTGACCCTTTGTTGAGCACTAACTTACTAAAGCTTAATTCAGACGACAAAATGTTACTTTTACTCAACTTTTTGAAAAATATAAATTGGTAAAGTAAAGATTTTAGCTCTAGAGACTCACAAATGTGCGTACGCAAGCTTCTACATTTGCTGAAATGCAAAAAAAAAAAAGCTCAGTCAATGATGTAGAAAGGATTAAAACTGACACGTATCTGTTTAAATAACAGCATTTTACAAAGTTGTTTGGAGAAAAAGTGGCTAATAGCATAAAAACACACACAAGGAAAGCTTCACATATTCAGACTTAATGCTTGGTGCTTCATAGAGTTGTTTACTATATTTATTATTAAAGTCAGGTTTTAATGGCACGATTGTACATAAAATCAGAAAAGACAATGATCCAAAGATGAAAGAATAGAGGGTTAAATTGTAAATTGTAGCCTCCGTAAAAAGATATGTAAAGACAGTTAATATGTAAATAATTTATAATACTTTAAATTGAGTGCAGTCGTCAAAAACGTCCAAACCACCTTTTTCCACCATTTATCTTGAGGGTGAATCAAAAATGACCCATTATTGTACAGACATGGGACATGTAGCCTACAGTCAGCCTGGGAATAGAACCCACAACCCCTTGGCCACTCTGCCACTGTATACTTGTCTTACTGATTTGACGATAAATAGGCTTTAAGAATAAAATCTTACAGTACACTTACAAACATTAACAGCTGTAGGTTATCAAAAAACATATCCCCGCTAAACTAAAACAAATTATGCTAATACTAGTGCTATAATGCTAATATAAATGGCAATGCTAACTAAATTTATGTAAAAAAAAAACAAATGAGAATAGTTTAACATTGTTAAGCTGTTACCCTGACGACAAATATGATATGAAAGATTAACAGAAAGTATTAGCATTTATTCCTTTATTCTCGACTTTTATCTGAATAATATTATTTATCAGGAGACAATCCTCTAACAATTAAGAGTTGCCTTAACTTTACTTTTTTACAGAACAGAAAAAAGGAAGTTCTCTGATTGGTCAAAAACAAAGGGTCAATTGTTCTTCAAAAGTCTCTCGTCTGTAAAACGCTACAGTCTTTTCAAAAAGCTCGTCCAATAGGTTTTAGTGTAAAATCCACTACCTCATCTGTTTCTTTTTTGGCCATATTTTTTCCCCCAAAATCTCAACGTCAGTATTAAAAACTATTAATGAAACGCTTCCTTGACGCATTTCAGATAAATTTTAACGAGGCATTCGGCCAAAACTGTTCCTGTTTTCTGCCAAATGTCGTTGACGATTATTGCAGTGATGCCCTTTGTGTGGACCTACCGCTAATTCTCCCCAAAAAATAAGGATTTGGAAGAGTTTAGGACAGGTGCCATTATTTCAAAAGAGAGTTTTTCTTTTCTTTTTTTTATTACAGAAATGTTTTATAAGAGATTTATTTTATTGTTGTAATTGTTTTTTTGTTCTAGATTTTCAATTATATAATGGGAAACGGTCGGGAGCCAAAGTGTGAAAGTACAGTTTAGCTAAAAGTATCCATACCCAGAGAAGTTTATGGGACATGTTGCCATGTCCTGCCTCTAGAGCTCTTATATTGTTATTTATTTAATAGGTTTATCTGTGGAGTCCTGGTCTAACCAGTCGGCTCCACTGAGTTTATATGGATGATGTCACAGTCTGTTGGTTCATTATTTATACAGGCTAATCTCAATTACATGCTTACCAAGAGATTATTGGCTAGAAACTGTTTAATGCAATGTAACCCACTCTGTTTAAAACTGGACACGGCTGTTAATAATGAACGCTACAGGTACAACGTTTAGTTTTCTCTTTAAATATGACTTTACATAAAAAGAAAGTGCTATCATTTTAGACAGGGCCGTTTCTTGGCTGTGCTCAAAACTTGTAGCAAAGGAAAACGTTTCTATACAAGTACACAAAACTATTTGACAATCCATAGCTTTTTTTTTTTGAAAAAAGGTTAAATTTGACTGAATCCAAACAAAAACTGTGCCAATAACTCAAATGTTATGCATACTTTTTTCCCCTTACTTTATTCCCTTAACTTGAATTTTTCACTCCAGAGATTTTTCACAAAAATCTGGGTATGAATATTTTTGGGCTACATAGGTGACTGTGAACATTTCTTTAACATTCTTCTAGCATAAAACATCTAAACACATTTGTAAGTTGTGGTTTTGATTTTTGGTTTTATTTTATTTTTTTGAACTCAAGAATATTTAATTTAATTTCACTTGAAAACAAATAAGACTATGAGTTGCTATTACTGTATGTTGTTCGTCTGCTTCACAACCTGCAAAGCTAATCTTTTCTTGTGGCTAAAGCTTTGCTAACACAGTTTCACAAAAGTGTTTCAGAGCAGTCTTTAGTTTTTACATAAATGTAGAGCCTAGTGTAAATATATTCAAATAAATATACTTCAGTCAGGTTTGTTAACTGCCACAGACTGATGACTCCTCTAAACTGAACTCCGTAATATTACTCAAAGAAAAAGGCTGCAAAACGCATTAAAACCCAACAAAGTTCCGCAAAAAACGTGTTGATCTGAGTGTTAAACATGGCCTACAAATTAGTTTTAACATTAGCTTTCACATTTAGCTTCAAGTTAGTAACCCAAGTTTCCGACTTTTCCATTGTTAATCTATAAAAAAATTTCAACTCAGAAGTATTTTTAGATGTTTCTTAGGACCACTTTAATGCAGTCAAGTGTAGCGGCTCCACTGTGAGTTTATATGAATGATGTCAAAGTCTGTTGGTCCATTATTTACACAGACTAACCAGATAAATAGGCAAGTATAGGCTAGAAACTCTTCTTATGTTGCTGTTGGTTTAGTAAAGTTGTGGACCCGCAGTCTAAACAGTTGGATCCATTCATTGTGAGTTAATATGGAAGATGTCAATCTCTTGGTCCATTTTTTTAATACAGACTACGCTTTAAACTTTACCTTATCTCAATCACATAGTTATCCAAACTCGGAATTAGGCTTATATTTTGGACTCTTTAAAACACTTTTGTAAAACTGTTCCCTTCGTGTTTGTCTTTGTCGAAGTTCGGTCTAATCACTGTGAACTGCAGATATTCATCCATTTCAAACATTTCCTGTCTCTCTGTCGATCACAAAATCTGTGCCCAACCTTTTGTCACTGAATGAATCTTGCTTTTTTTTTTTTTTTTTTTTTTAACAAATGGGTGATGTTTGTTTCTCTTATTTCTGACTCCTTTTAATCGACCTGTTTCCGTTTGTTTGTGTCGAAGGGAAACGTCATTAAAAACTCAACTCAGAGAAAACTCAAAGGTGCAATAACTGGCAATTACACTCTTCTTTCTTTAAATACTTGTTGAATATGACCACACTGCCCTCTTCAGGCACAGAGCAGTAACTACATCTACGTCTTAGGCTTCGTCCACACTAATGCAGTTTCATTTTACTTTACTTTTGCAGCATTTTAAGTCTGATTGAAGTTAATGCTATTGTAATGTCATTTATTTATTATAGTAGATGAAGTAGAGCGATAGTGTTTTAATATTGTTTATGCTCCACAATGTTAAGTGAAAACGCATTAGTGTAAATATAACCTGAGAACTCTCGTTATTTTTTGCCTTTCTTCCTTTCCTTGATTCCTCCCTAAATACTACAAACCCAGTCTCTCTTTTTTGATCACTAAGGATGTCTACACTAATGATTTTTTTCATTGTTTGAAAATTTTGGCTTCATAGAACGTATTATACTCTGGCGTAGGGTTGAACGTAATGGCTTTGCCAACACAAAACAACAGCAGTAGAGTGAAAATAAAGCAGTTTAGGTTGCATACTTTTTAGTTTGACCCCTCTCTGTCTCCATAGACCCGGTCTAATAAATTTTCAATGAACACAAAGCCTTGTTAAAGGAAGTTAAAGCACTGCCCAAAAATCAAAACTTTAATTTAATTTGATTTATTGCCCAGTCCTAATCTGACTTTTTAGGGAAAACCCCCACCCCAAGAAATTACACTTTTAAAATCTTGAATGCGGTCTGGTGTTTGTTATTGTAGTGTCATGACTTTACTCCCAATCCTTTTTATTTCTTCTTTTCTAAATACTGTGAACCAATGTTGTCCCTTTCCCTGTAGTACCTGCTCTCTGCCTTTAGGGGGTAACGTGTCCGTTGTGGTCATACTTTTTTTTGTTCTACAAATCCGTTCTGAAAATAAAAAAGCATCAATGTGAACGTAGCCTCGTACTGGTTTTCTTCTCAGTTTTTGTTGTAGTTCTATCTCTTTGTCTTTTTTTTTTTTCTTCTCGAGTAAACCATCTTCATTACAACATAAAACTATCCCCTTTCCTTTAAACCCTTTTTTCCGAAAAATCCAAGCGGTGCAATCTACTACTGAGCGTTTGTCGTGCGTAGCCTCTCTTTATTTAACTGTCGGATCAGAACCAGACGTGTTAATAATTTAAGAGCCTTTTTTGTAAGGTGTGTAAAAGAACGTGACTTGCACTGACATGAAAAACAAAAACAAAAAGTGTATATATAAATAATGTGTTTTGTAAATAAGCTGATGAAAGTTAGGTATTTGAATATGAACTGTACAAAATGCTGTTCTGGTAGTTGTATATGAAGTGATACTGTTGATCTGTGACAAATACTCGAACTACAAATTAAATTCTACAGATGAAACCACACAGCGCTGCTTTGTCCAATTTATTTTTCATGTTTATATTTAGCACTGACTAAAATGAACCTAACATTTAAATGGGGCTGTATGTAGTTTAGACATCCATCCAGCAGGGGGAGTTGAGTGATTTGCTTTAACGTTCAACAGACGTTTTATTTGGAAATTAAATCATTTTAAGCAGTTGAAAATGTATAAAATTGACATTAAACCCACAGAGCTAATCTTTCCTTGTGGCTAAATCTTTGCTAACACAGAGCTCAGTTTTACAAAAGTGTTTCAGAGCTGTCTTTTTTACATAATTATGTTGTTGGTTTATAATTCATTCCATGGACACGCTCCAGACTATCTGAGTGACATGCTTTCTTACAAACCAGGAAGGTCCCACCATCGAGAACAAAACCCTTTGGTGACTGCTTCTAACGCTGGAACAGCCTCCAGAGCATCTGAGCCCAAAGCACTTCATTTTCAAACATAAGCTCAATACTTTATTTATTTAGTCTGGCTTTTATGTTGTGTTTTTAAAACGGTCATTCTATTTTTCTGAGTGAAACATGTTGTGTTTAATGGTTTTATGTGAAGCCCCTTGAGTCACATTGAGTTGTATATATATATATAATCTATAATATAAGTTTGATTGATTGATAAAAGTAACGCAGCAGAGTCACATTTGGGTTGGTGTCGGTAACATTTAAGTTGCACTTCCTGATAAATGTGCATATTATTTTCACTTAAACAACCCATTAACAATCAAACATTAACTCTGTTTTAAGAGCTAGAAAGAGTTAATGCAGTAGCTGAATTTAAAAGAATTAGAAAAAGGTTTGTTTTGTGAGCTCGGTTTAACTTTTATGGCACAGGTTCTCAGACCGAAGACTGTTATAAATGTAAAATAAGCCAAACTCTGTAGAATTCCATATAATCACTAGTTTCTGGTTTGTTTGTGCATCATCAAGCAACCTTTTTGTGCCAATTTCTAAAAACATGTTAAAATCCAACAAAATAAGAAATTAATGTTAAACATGTCACGTCTGTTTTGATGTTACCCTTTTCACCTCTTAAAAGTTGAATGCTATTAAATACACAAATATAGCTTAAGGGCTAAACATTGTAGTCCTATTGACTCCAGGTCACACTTTGTAGCTGAAAACAGATGGTAACCTAATGATCTGAACTGTAATAATGTGCAGTGTTTAATGTTGACGATGGATTCAGGCAACGGCTCTTTCTTTTTTTATTTTTGCACTGATTAAAATAATAATTAAACTGTTAATTGTTGAACGTTTGTCATTAATTGATTTGGGCCACTTTTCTAATCCGTCAAACCATTAACAACCAAATATTCACTTCAGTGTCAGACAGGGTTACTTTTAAGCATTAAGAGAATGTTCTGAAGAAAGAGTTTTCCTCTCAGCTCTTCACCAGACGTCTCTTTTTCATTGTGGCCTACGTAACAAAGCTCTTCTTTCAGGTCATGCTCTTCCAGGTTTTATTATGAGGCTAGAACATGGGAAGCGTACAGCCCAGAGCCTTAAATATTCTGTTTCATGGTAAAACACTGAAGTTGTCCTGCTGTAACCTGTCGAGCTCGTGTCTGTAGATAAAGGGGCTGGATGTCATTGTTAAACTTGATGTGTGTTTGAAGCAGAGCAGAGGAAACCACACTCAGGGTCTGAACTTCAATTTCCCCGAAGTAAATACTCGTCCACCCTTTCTCCCCGCTTCTGTTCTGACTTTGTTCAGACGCAGCTGAAAACCACTGTTTAAAGGTCTCAGTCGTGCCTCAGACATTATTACTCGCTCTTTTCTCTGAGAGGTCCTGGGATTTAAAATAAACACCACAGCTGGTTTATTTTTGACATTATTCTTCAAATAAATTAATTTTATTACAAAAATTTGTTACAAAAAATAAGAAAATAAACACGGACACCTGAAGGAAAATCTCATTGCGTTGTACTTTAAAATGATCTTGAAAGAAACGTTATTAGCCTGTGTCAATAATCACACAGCAGTTTGTTGAGGTGCATATGTTTTCCAGCTTAAAAAAAAAGTCCAAGTTAATTTTTTTGTATTTAATTTTTTTTAGTACATAGTGAAGACATCTAACCAATACAAATGGTGTGTTTGTTTGATGGACGAAGATGCGACAAATGGACCGGAAATGCATCTGAAACCTGCTGCTGCTGTGCACTTCCTCTGCTTCTGTTGTGGTCGACACTCGTTCAGACTCTGGGCCTTTACTTCAGACTCACACGGAGCGTTCACACACATCATCTCTTAAAATAAATGCTTTTAGCTGTTTTTGAATCACACTCTTAGTTATGTTTTCAGGACTTCATCATTTGCATTTTTGGACTTCTCCTCTTACTTTGTTGAAAATCGGTGACAATAATGGCGTCCAATTGCACTAATCCAGGTGAGTCTCTGGTCATATATACAACTAATTATTCATAGAGACATTTATGAATTACCACAGATTATATTTTCTGTCCAGATCTGTTGTACGGTCTCGGAGGATCTTTGACCTTCACCGTTCTCTTGTTCTTTTTGCTCTCGGCTGTGTTTCTGACCAAGTAAGTAAACATTTTAATGTTGTTTTTAATTTTTCAGTTGTAGTTACTTATTGAGATTATAGGTTCAATCAATCACATGGTTTTCAAAATAAAAAATGAACAGTGAGTTTATTGTGTAGAACCAAAGCCATGTGTTGCTCAAAGTGTCACAAAGAAGTTTAAAAAAACGCAAGTTCCAGGCAATTAATTGGTTTGAAAGTTAAAAAAAGTTTTTAAAAAATCGGTCGCATCTTATATTGCAGTTTGGTAATATCATGATAATAATGGGGTTATAAGGAAATTGTATGATTATTATGTTTAACTATTAAGTAGTTTCCACAGAATTGTCACCAGTTTTGTTAAACTGTGTAAACACTAGGAACTCATACAGGGATGGAAACTACTTTATAATTAACCACAATCACTATAGTATTACCTATTTATTACCATATTATTACCATGCTATTACCATGCTGTTACTGAGCAGAATTATGAAGTGCTGCCAAATAAGTCCTAATTCCATTGGAGAGCATAAAAATACACCTTGTCTCGGCTTGTCGTATTTATTTGCAGTTATGTTGAAACGTTGTGGTGACACGTTAACAAAGACAGTGTCATGACTGAGAACAAGGCCAAGAACAAGATCAAGAGCCGACGGAACTCCAAAAAAGTTCTGTTCATGAGAAAAGGTTGTGTTCAGTTCTGTCAGGTTTATTCTCTTAACATAACTTTATAGTTTTTTTTCAATCAAACCAAATTTTCAACTGCTTCAATGGGTTTATCAAACTGGTCACTATTTTTTCAAAACCACAAACACAATTTACTGTTTTCACAGGACCTCAAAAAGAAAACAGAAACTAGACATATTTAGCACACTGCAGTAATGACAGAAGCTTATATAAAGACAGTTCTGAGAAACAAGTGAGCGACTTCATCAAGATTCTTTGAAAACGAGGACATGGACTCAAAAATACCCACAATTGTATCTTTGTTGCTCAAATATGCAAGAATAACTTTACAGTAGAAAAGAGATTTTGTCGACAAAATCTGAGACGTGCATTTGTGAATGTATTTTGTTCTGTACAAATAATGAAGAAAAGGTTAAAGCAAAAGCATCTGGACATAGTTTTCAAGGTGAAGACGTTTCATCTTGTGTCACCTTTTTCAATTCTGAGTTCAACTGATAACAAGTGTGTATCTGTGTAAATGTATTCTCTGAACAGAAGACCTATTTACAACAGTGTTCTGAAACCTAAAGAAACAGAGACAGTCTGGTCCATCAGGTTTAGTTTCAGGTTAAACTCTTCCCTCTAGAAATAAAGCTCAGCTCTCCTGCCAGTTGAACTCAGAATTGATCAAGTCTCTTGGAATTAGAGACGAAACGTTTTCACCTTGAAAACTGAGTCCAGATGCTTTTGTTTTAATCTTTTCTTTAAGACAACCTGGATGAATGAGAACCACAGACATGTAATACTAATGGTATTCACACACATTGACACTGTGGTGGTGGTAAGATGTGTAGGACGGACGACAGGCCTCTCTGACCACCACCCCACACCCCACACAGAGCTGTCGTCACCACCAGCACCACAGTGTAAACCAAGAAGTGCTACGTATATAAATACTATATAAATACATGCCCTTTACTATTTACCATTTCTATTAAAAATACATAGACATATTATTAAAAATACATACATTTGCCCAAGGACACAACAACGTATGAACTAGGATTTGAACCACAAACCTTCCAGTTCTATGACACCCTGATGCTAAGGACTTAGTGTAGTAAACATTTATTTATGTAGTAGTGTTTATTTGTTTAATTTTCTTGAGCTTGACTCAGTTTTGTGATTTTGTTGCTAATGATAAACTGACAGTTGTGTCGGGCTTTGCTCTGTGTATGTTGTGTATGTTGTGTATGTTGTGTGTGTGTTGTGTGTTGTGTGTGTAGTGTGTATGTTGTGTGTGTGTGTGTGTGTTGTGTGTTGTGTGTGTAGTGTGTATGTTGTGTGTGTTGTGTGTGTGTGTAGTGTGTGTGTAGTGTGTGTTGTGTGTATGTTGTGTGTGTGTGTAGTGTGTATGTTGTGTATGTTGTGTGTGTAGTGTGTGTTGTGTGTATGTTGTGTGTGTGTTGTGTGTGTGTGTGTAGTGTATGTGTGTGTGTGTGTGTGTGTGTTGTGTGTAGTGTGTATGTTGTGTGTGTGTGTGTGTAGTGTGTGTGTGTATGTAGTGTGTATGTTGTGTGTGTGGTGTGTGTGTTGTGTGTGTAGTGTGTGTGTTGTGTATGATGTGTGTGTAGTGTGTGTGTTGTGTGTATGTTGTGTGTGGGTTGTGTGTATGTTGTGTGTGTTGTGTGTGTAGTGTTGTGTGTATGTTGTGTGTGTTGTGTGTATGTTATGTGTATGTTGTGTGTGTGTGTTGTGTGTGTGTGTATGTGTGTGTTGTGTGTATGTTGTGTGTGTTGTGTGTGTGTGTGTGTGTTGTGTGTGTTGTGTGTGTGTATTGTGTGTAGTGTTGTGTGTGTTGTGTGTATGTGTGTGTGTTGTGTGTGTATGTTGTGTGTGTGTGTGTATGTTGTGTGTGTGTGTGTGTATTGTGTGTGTGTGTGTGTGTGTATGTAGTGTGTATGTTGTGTGTGTTGTGTGTATGTTGTGTGTGTGTGTGTATGTTGTGTATAGTGTGTGTATTGTGTGTAGTGTTGTGTATGTTGTGTGTGTGTGTAGTGTGTGTATTGTGTGTAGTGTTGTGTATGTGTGTGTGTGTGTGTATGTTGTGTATAGTGTGTGTATTGTGTGTAGTGTTGTGTATGTTGTGTGTGTTGTGTGTAGTGTGTGTATTGTGTGTAGTGTTGTGTATGTAGTGTGTGTGTTGTGTGTATGTTGTGTGTGTGTGTATGTTGTGTATAGTGTGTGTATTGTGTGTAGTGTTGTGTATGTTGTGTGTGTTGTGTGTAGTGTGTGTATTGTGTGTATGTTGTGTGTGCTGTGTATGTTGTGTGTTGTGTGTATGTGTGTGTGTGTTGTGTGTGTGTGTGTGTATTGTGTGTAGTGTTGTGTGTGTTGTGTGTATGTAGTGTGTATGTTGTGTGTGTTGTGTGTATGTGTGTGTGTGTATTGTGTGTGTGTGTGTGTTGTGTAGTGTGTGTATTGTGTGTAGTGTTGTGTATGTAGTGTGTGTGTTGTGTGTATGTTGTGTGTGCTGTGTGTGTGTGTGTGTAGTGTTGTGTATGTAGTGTGTGTGTTGTGTGTATGTAGTGTGTGTGTGTGTGTGTGTGTGTGTGTGTGTGTTGTGTGTGTGTGTGTTGTGTGTGTTAGTTTCGATGACAGAATGAGTTAAATATGACTGTTGTCAGGGAAGTCAGATGTGTTAATTCAGTTTCAGTTGTTGGAGGTGTATTTTAAGTTTCAAAGGGTCATAGAACAAGCTTTACAAAATTTCTTAAAAATGAACATTATTTTTGCCTTAGTCTTTGGTCGAGTGATAAAACATTGCAGTATTAAGTTATAAAGATATAGATATTTCTGAAAGTTATGTTTGTGTGAAACAGATTGTTGAGTACAAGTAAAAATTTGTTTTCTAAAGCATGTTGTTGTCATAACTTTATGTGATTGTATTTATTATTATATATATTATTGTACTTAAATCACCAGCCACACATAAAGTTCACCGATCTTCTCTGATTTACACTGACTGCCATCAAATAGAAGTAACATCTCATTTATCTGCAAACATAAACACTCAGTCATCCATAAAGTCACTGTGACATTTACAAATAACTGTAATACTTACATAAGTATTACTTCTTAAACAACTCAGAGGAAAAATGGAAATAACTTAATAGTAACTTAATTAAAGCGTCATTAGAAAAACTAAATAGATCTAACTTAAAATCAATCATTCAGAAATTCACTCAATGACTAAACCTAAGTAGATTGAACAAAAAAATTGGTTTAGTGAGTCAAATAAATTTTTATATTTAGTAGAAACTTGAGTAGAAATGTTTTTAATCAGTGTGTCCCGTTCCCTCAGATATCGCAGGTTGCTCCGTCGACTGCGGGCCCTGTCTGTGTGTAAGTCTGTGTCTGAGACTGTCCCAAGGCCGGAGCCCCTTCATCTGCCTCTGATGCCTCTGCCCCGGCTCCAGGAGGAAGAGGAGGAGCATGAGGAAGGGGTCGTCCAGCTGCAGACTCCTCTCAAACGTAGTAGTGCCGTCCGCAGCTCCACTAGGAAGATGTGGAAAAGCCTTCAGCAGGTATCAACATTTTAAACATTAAATACCAGGTCTATAGGTGGGACTACAGGGACTTTTCAGGCAATAAATCCTTTTTAACATTCGAACATTTGCCATTGGTGATGATTACACCTGAATTTTCGGTCAAAACAAACTCACCACACGTTGTCGAGAGGTTCCTCTGTGGTTTCTTGCAGAGAGCGTTTACTGTCAGTTTGTGTCTGGAGACCTGGTTTTGAGCGTTTGTAGTTGAGCTCTGTGCTTTCGTGCGGGCAGAGATGTTTTTATAAAAATATTATGTAGCCAGTGCTTCTGTCAACAAACCCACCAAATGTAGTCTGACTGTCGCTGTCCACACTAACATCAAACCCTACAGTTTATGTTGCAACCAAGGTTATTATAGTTTTGCATTTTTGACTTGTTGTTTTTATATTCAGTTTAGTTTGAATTGTGGGTTTGCTATTTTAGTTTTTTTTAATAAACATTTTTAATGCTTAGTTTTAGTTCAGTTTTTATCAGTTTTAGTGTTAGTTTTAGTTATTTGTCAGGGGCAGAAAAAGAACTTGACGGAGACTAAAACTAAGGACATTTACTCTGTTATTTTATTTTAGTTACTTTTGCAAACTGACAATACAGTTTTAGATATTGTTTTTTTATTTGCCTCATTTTTATTTTTATTTCAGTTAACAATAATGATTTTACTCACCATTATTTTGTCTATTTTTGTTAACAATTCTAACCATGGTTGGAACTAGAGGTTTTCTGGCCTTTACAAAGTTCTGTTCTCGATGAGTGTTATTCACAAAGCAACATGGACGACGCTGTGTGGCTCAAATCCAATGTTAGGTCAGGAGCCAGACTCAGGAGCTCTTTCAGGGCTCAGTGTTTGTCAGTGCACTATAAAAAACTGCTCTGATCTAATGTTTGCCCAGTAATTAAAGTGCTATCTTTTACAGTAGTACAGCTGAGTGTGTACTTATAGAATAAAGACACTGGAATGGAGTCGTCTATTTTTTCTCTGCTCATTTGGGAAAACAAGCATCTCCTGTGCTGCGTTTAACATTCTTAACGTGTTGCCATTTGAGCTTTTAATTGTTATTTTTGTCTCTTTTTGCCATATTTGCTGTGAGCCACGTGTCTCACAGTCAGTATTTACCCTGCATTGTAATGCTTTTAATGAAACAGACATATGTTAAATCATTTGAAAGAATGAAATATTTGTTTTGTGTGTATAGAGTCCACGTTTCACAAAGTCTGACCTGAACCTGCTGCAGCTGATCAAAGCGGGGAAAGAGGGGGTTTTCTACAAGGCTCGGATGAACAGAGGAACCTGTAAAGGACACAACATGGTCACCTGCAAAATCAGCAAAGAAGGTAAACTCACCTGACGTTATTCTGGGAACTATAGAATGGTTTGTGTTTATTTATAAAAGTAGATTAATACATGGCTCTGCACGTTCTTTGTCCGGTTGGAGGTGTCCGAGTGAAGCATGTGGACACAGAGGTGGCCATTATGAGAAACTGGGGCATCACAAGAACGTCCTGCAGCTTCTGGACTGGAACACAACTGAGGGTTAGTTATTTTAATTTAATTTATTCAGTCAAGAAAATAGACGTCCATTTAACTTTTATAAATGCCCTCCCTGATGTGTTACACAGAGCCGCTGGTGCTGATCCTGGAGTATGTGAACTATGGTACTTTAAGGACCTTCCTCCAGATGAATCGACAGCAGCTGATCTTAGACCCCGAGCTGCAGAGTCTGCTCACCATCGCCTCCTACCACATCGCTCTGGCACTGCAGCACCTCCGATCCAAAATGGTATTAGTCTTTAGTATTTTTGAATATATAATAAAATAAAAACCACTCACACACTGCCACTGAGAGGAGTTTGTGAAGCTGTAGATGTGTGTTCACTGCAGATCGTTCACTGTGACCTGGCTCTGAGGAACGTTATGGTCAATAAGTTTCCGTGGGAAGTGAAGCTGGCTGAGTTCGGTTTGGCCCGAGACTTGACGAAGATGACGAGCCGCCGGAGCAGCCGCTGGAGGAATCCCAGGGTCAGAGAGGAAGATGCATTTAAACATTCATTCATTCATAAACATATGCAGTATTGGCCCAGGTTGAAAGCACATTTGGCAATAAATCAGACCTTTGTACAAACACAAGAAGTTACTGACAATTATCAAGAGCAAACAGAAGAATTTAAAAGGGGAAATAGGCTTGAAATATACTTTATGTTAATGCCACCTGATGTGGATTGAAAAAGCTCCATGTGAAAAAAGAACAGTATATTATATAACAGGAATCATCTGAAAAAACAAGACTTTAAAATGTCATCTAGACTGTTATCAACGATTTTAATAAATGAGAAGAAGATTTGGCCAATCACAATTTGCTTTTAAAAATAGGAGTGCTCCCATTGGTCGACACTGATGTCAATAAGGAAGTAAGGGCAGCAGATAAAACAGAGAAAGTGTATATTCATCTTTTTTTACAGAGAAACAGCACAAAAACAAAAAACAACAGAGAAAATGAAGGCAACGTGAAACAGGGATTAATAATGTCTTCAGTCACGTAATGTTTACGTGCTGCACATAAATATATAAAAGCAATAAATAAATACATTCACTGTTGTTGCCCCCACTCCCCCCACACACACATTAAAATGGCTTCCACTGTGGAAACTTTTATGTCTCAGTATGAGAGTTGTGTGGTTAGACTACTGCCCCCGCGACCCGGCCCCGGATAAGCGGTAGAAGATGGATGGATGGATGGATGAATGGATGGACCCCGTTAAAGTGGAAAAGGTTAAGAGCCAACCAAGCCTTGACGTCACTTTAACATTAACAAAGTGTCAGGCAGCCGCTGTTGAGAGGAAGATAGATTTGATAGTCATCAGTGTAAAATTAAGAGTAGATGCCATGCTTTTTAAAAATCCCAGAGGAAAAAAAAAGACCCAGAGGAAGAAGATAATAGGTAAAGAGGATGGGCCCAAGAATAGATCTGTGGGGGACTCCACAGACTAAAAGAGCAGTGGACAAGGAGGAGTCCCCAGTTTAACAGCATGGCATCTCCTTGAAGGATACGACAGCCACAGAATTGTCCAAACGAGATAAAGAATTGTGTGGTCGACTGTATCAAAAGCAGCAGTGAGGTCTAAAAGGATCAGCACAGCAGGATCGTCCGGTTTTACTTTTTCAATAAAAGAAAAGCAGAAAAAGTCCTTGCTGTTGAAGGAGAGTGGCCCTGACACATGAACAAAAAAAGAAAATCAGGAAGTGGAGCGCTAATAACATATTTATTAATGCTTTTCTACTGCTCAGTAGTGTCTAGTTTTTACAAAGTGTTACCAAAACACTATTGTACTTCTCCTCCATCAGCACCTGCAGGACATAACCAAACACACCTCCTTCAACTGGGTTCTACAGAACTTCAAATCTCTATTTTTCCAAGAAATATGCAAAGACAGTTATTTTGATTCATGCGTCTGAACACTTTCCATTCTCTTACCCCCGCTCTCCTTCCTGCTCTGTCGTGTCAGACTCAGAGAGTGACAGTTTTGTTCCGTTCTGTGTCTCTCCTGCAGAACCGAGTGCCCCTTCGCTGGTATCCCCCCGAATACTTTAAGAACAACTATTACAGCTTCAAAGGAGACGTGTGGGCGTTCGGCATCGTGCTCTGGGAAATGCAGACGTTTGGTGAGCTACCGGAGAACAACACCTATGAGTCCCAGTGTTTTCAGACAGGGCCCTCCTTTTTCATATCGTACATGTTATTTTTCCAAATGCCAGGGTAAAGAACAGCACATCAATCTATTGTTTATACGGAGGTCTTTTTTCCAGATTAATCTTTTTAGGGCTATTACACATTTTACTAAAATGAGATAGAGGTTGGTTTCTCAGAAAAAGAACAAATGAGGGCATATACAGTTGTGCCTGTTTTTTAGAGAATATAAATAATAACACAGAAACCTTTCTTTCACTCATAGTTAGTGTTTGGGTGAAACCATTTATTGTCAAACAACTGTGTTTACTCTTTTTAAATCATAATGACAACAGAAACTACCCAAATGACCCTGATCAAAAGTTCTTAATACTGTGTATTTCCACAATTGTTTTACAATAAATGGCTTCACCCAAATATTTTTCTTTAAGCGCAAATTCTTGTAGAAAGAAAATGAGGGTTCCAGTTTCAGAGTTTACTTTGAGTCATTTGAAAACCGAAACAAACCAAATGTTATGAAAAGAATCAATAATGGTTGTTTGTGCTAAAGCAGTATTTTTTATGACATTGTCAGGGACTTTGCCGTATCCGAACCTGGAGACGTCAGAGTCAGTCGTGTATCACATCTGCATCGGACACAAGAACGCCAACCCTGAGGGCTGTCGACCCGAGATGTGAGGGACACACACTTTCAGGAACACACACACCCTTTAACTCCAATTCTTTTATTACGAAATTACCTAATGTCTCAATTGTCACGTTTATGTCCAGTCACTTTTTATTTTCTGGAGCTAAAGGGGATGGTATTTGTAATTAACATTGTACAATGCATTTTCATGTCCAGTTTAAAACAATAATAATCTACCGTCTTTGAATGGATATCTTTAAGAAAAGTGTTATTAACAAAAGGTACTAGGTGAAATGAAAACTCAGAAGCACATGGCTAATTTGAGCATTTACTTAATACATCATCTGTCTCACCTCTGTTACTTCCTCCTGTTGTGCAATAAAACACGGCTAAATAAATGCCGGCTCAACACAAAATAAAAAACATGAGAAACAACTAAAAAATAAGGAGCTTATGTTAAGTGCTAGATGTCTCTCTGCAGCTCAACAAGAGCTTCAACATCTTTCATCTTCCTGTGCATTTGGAAGACTTTATTCCAAATGGAAGTATGAACCTTAAATGTTGACGTCCTGATTCCCATATCTTACAGACTCCATGTGATGAGAGACTGTTGGCTGGAGCCTTACACTCTGAGACCGTCCTTCACTGATGTTGTGCGGATGTTGGAGAACATCATCGAAAACGACGCGGTAAATCTAGTCTTTTTTCAGTGTAATCTACAAAACATTACGGTTAAGACGAGTTGTAAAAGTGCATTTTCTGACTCTAAATCTCATGAAACACTTGTCTGTCCTTTTTCAGGATTATGTGGATGTTGAAAGTCCACGGATCATTCCCAAAGAAGAGCCTGACTATCATGAAGCTAAAAGTCTTCAAGGAGCGAGTTCCACATTTAATGAAACCTGCATTTAACACTTAACCAGCTTCAGAATAAGCTTTGAGTCAATCTTTGTAATAATATTTTTGTAAATCATTTAAAACTAATTTAATTTTTTATTGTAATATATTATTGTTCATAGAATGGATTACAACAGTGTATAAGATCTATATCAGCCATTACCTGCCTTTTTCTAGTTTTACGTAACACATTAATGTCTTGATTACCATTTTTTTTCATGCATTTTTTTCATGAGTCAAAGTGTTTATTAATAAAGAAGTGTTAAAGTTGATTGTTAAGACACCAGTCACAGCAGTGAACTAGTTAGAGCACAGGTGTCTAAACCGTCCCACCAGAGGGTACGATGCAGCCCGCAGAATGGATTTGGAAAGTTAGAAAATTACATAGAAGGTATCAACTGCAGTTTTAAAATTAAAGCAACTGCTGTTCCTGATATGTCCACTTGGGGCCGCACTGTTTTATTCAGAGTAACAGACAAAAAACAAGAATGAGACCTAGAGCTGAACAAAACATGGCTGCAAAGTTTTTCACCTGTAGCTGAGAGCTCCGTGATGTTAGCTACAGTAGGCTATTGCTAGCAAAATAGCATTAGCATCAAAGTCATATTGTGAGGGTGCCAACATTAGCTATTTTTGGTTGTGTTCGATGAGCGCACTGACATTATCATTTAATGATCATTTAATTTGCACGAAAACAAAGAGAAAAGATTGGACTCATCATTATTTATAGGTTATTATTTTACTGAGCCGGCCTGCTTCAGATCAGATATGTGCCCCCTGATCTAAAACGAGTTAGACCCTCCCTCGTTTAATTAAGCTCTTTTGTTACACGGTTATTAAGCTACATGCCACAAAACCTGGGATTGTTGGTGTTTTTCTTTGCTTTCATTTTGACCATACTCGGATATAAAAAAGAAAAACATTGTAAATTTTTTTATCAATGATTCTGTTACATTGTGTATTTTAAGTTGTGTTAAATAAACCTATCCCAATAAAAAGCCTATAAACATATATTCTTACAGTATATAGGTAAAATAAAACTATTGGACACAGAACACACTCTTAAATGTCTGATGTGTCCTAAACGTACCACTCTTGTCGTTTGCCCTGGATGGTGCGTTCAGGGACACCTCGTATTTCTCTGGAGGCCAATAGGATTCTGTCTGGAACCACGCGTTTCCACGACACGCCTCAGTCCAGACCTCAGACCTGGGACCTTCTTCTGTCACTAAAAACCCTGAACCAGACCTGAACATGTCTCTGCGGCTTTTAGAGATTATCTTTTTCCTTTACTTCGCTTCTCACATCCCCATCACTTTATTTATTGATCTACAAGCGCTGCTGCCTGAAGAGTTATACCCTCAACAGGTAACACACCTTTAATTACCGAGTTTACTGAAGCTTTTCTCTGTCAGGGAGAGAAAGACAGGCACGTATTTTAACTCAAACCTGGGTAATTCAGTTTTCTGTTGTAGTTTTTATATAGTTCTGCTGCAGGATGAATGTATGTATAGTGAGAAACAGTTGCTTCATAAGGCCTGTAGATGGCGCCAGGTCCTTAGACACTGTTTAGAAATGAGCGAGGTCCATAATATTTCCTCTTAAAGCTATGGTAATAAGTTTATTTGTTTGTTGTTATGTTTAAGGCGTAAAATCAGTGCAATTATATTTTATTATTGTTTGAACATGTTAAAGTAGAAAATAAAGAATCAGAAAGTACATTAAAATATAGTCACTTGATGATGTTAAGGCTGTCCATTTTTTGTTCTTGAGTCTCTGTCAAAGTCAGTCAAACTTTATTTTCAAAGCACATTTAAAACAACTGGATTTGACCAAAGTGGAGATTGGAGCTGGAGATTTAAAACAAAAGTAAAAGAGTAAAATATGACAGAGCAATTAAATACAACATAATCAACAGACAACAGTAAAGTGCACTAATATAAAGCCAGGGTCTCTGTCTGAACCAGTAACACAAGCCAAAGTGAAAAAGTCAGTGTATAGGTGATTTTCTAAACTATTGTGTGAAAAGCAGTGTTGACCCTGAGGTCTGCAGACCAGCTGTCCCTGACTGGTCCCAGGACTCGACCTAAACCTTTGAAAGTTTAACACTTAAAATCTGTGTTAAATACCTACCTTTTTAGCTCAGTGTATTTTTTTATGGATATTCTTTTCAAAGACGGGTATTGAATATTAAAGTTTTATTTGTTTTAAGACATGGACTCCTGTATTAAGTTAGTGCTTATTGTTCTGTCAGTAGGATATTCATCCGGTCTACGGCTGATCCAGGTCACACACTTCTGTCTCTGTTTATTTGCATATACTTTCATATTCTTTTCACTTTTTATATTCTTTTCACAGCTGAAGGATCTCCTGAGGTGGTACGCAGCGGAGTTTAAAGATCCCATGGTGCTGGACCCTCCTGAATGGTTCCAGTCCTTTATTTTCTGTGAGGCTCTTCTTCAGCTGCCCTTCTTCCCCATCGCAGCCTACGCTTTCTTTAAAGGTTGGTCAACTCCAGTTTTTACAGTGTATCTGAAGATGTGAAGGTTCTGAGTGGAGTTTTTATACCAACCTAACACTGACCTCTTGTGGTTGTTTGATGCTATAACAGTCAGTTTTGTGTAGCTTTCCTTCTGCTACGTCATGTCTTTCCTCTTCCACTGCAGCCTGTAGGGACACTCAAAGATACATCATTACTCTTGGACACTCTGTCCTCAGTCTGACTGAAACTGCTCATCATCAGTTGTGTTCCAAACACATGAATATATAAGAATATAAGAAGGAACAATATCTTATAAAACTGTAGTGACTTCCAAACAAAAACTGACCTTAAGTAACTGAGAGGATGTGTCCATTAATCACTTTATACTTTACACTTTATAAAAGGAGAAGCTCTGCCAGAAGACTATGACGTTTAAAATGCATTTAATAGGGTTTTTAATCCTGCATTATTTCATTTAGGGGTGCACAGTGCATGTATAGGTTGTCTGGTAGTGTATGTCTCTAAGTGTTAACCCTGCGACTAACAGTCTATTGTCCAGGGTGAACCCCGCCTCAAGCACAAAGTTGCTCCATTCACCTGAGACTTAAGTCTGAATGAATTAATGAATTATTTTAAATACATGCAATGACATTGACGTTAGTTTGTTGGGGCGCAGTGGCTCAGTGGTAGTTAAGCGTTAATATTTTTGAGGAGATATCTAATAATACTGTAATGACTTCCAAACATAAACTGACCTTAAGTAACTGATAGAATTGTTTACCATCACTTTACTTTAATTGTACTGTATTAACTTATTACTGCTGCAGTTTCCTGTAGACACTGCAGTTCTTACACAGTTCATGACAATAAACCATAAACCACCTTTTGTGCCATGTTTTTACAGTACACTTTGACCCTGACTGGTTTATATCTGTTGTTTAGACAGGTTTATACTCTCTGTTGTCCATAATAACGTTCACACCTGGTGCTCACATAATGGTTAGTCTGAGCTTTCACTGCACTTTTTAGGTTTCCTTTCTATTACCTTTGTCCTTAATTGACTTTATTTTTTTATTGCCTTTTTTATTACCTTTATCTTTGTTTTATTTGATCTGAACTAAATTGCGTGCTGGAGTGCTTAGTGGCAGAGTGGTCCGTTCTCCTGCCTCACAGCAAGAGTTCAAACCCAGGCCTTGTTAGTTTTATAACAAACTAACAAGGCTCTACACCTGTACAAACTGCTCTCAGTGACAGTGTGAAGGGATTTACACAACTTTATTTTGACACGACTGCATTTTCATATGTCCTCGTCTGTCCAGGCGGCTGTAGGTGGATCCGAACTCCCGCCATCGTCTACTCCGCTCACGTGGCCACCACTCTGGTCCCGATCCTCGCCCACGTCCTGTTCTCGTCCTTCCCCCTGGAGCCTCACCCCGGGCCCCAGACCACACAGGAGCGCTGGTTCCTGGTGTCCATCTACGCCCCGTATCTGATCGTCCCGCTGCTGCTGCTCCTGACCATGCTGCTGTCCCAAACCTACAACCCCTACGTCCAAACCTGGAAACACTACAGCGACCAAGAAGAGGAAGTGAAACAATACCAGTCTTAGCTTAGAGTAATAATGGTATATTTGTTTGATAAATTTATACTTTTAATTGTTGGGTTTCAAGATAAGCCCTGTTTAGCACATTTCATACAATCTCACAATCTTTTTATTTACAATAAATATTAGCAATAAATAAAAGAGAAGGTAAAACACATCTTCCATAGGCTGATTAGTTCAAAGTTTCTTTATTTGGGAGAAATTGGTTTTGGATAAATATATATATATAGATATATAATATAAAAACAAGAAGCATATTTAACATATAATAAATTAAAAACAATGTAATGGGCAAAAGTGGCACCCTTTATTGCAATATCTGTAAGAATGAATTTTATCCAAAGCAACTAGAATGAAGTTACTGGAACAACACTGGAGGCAAGGTGGGTTAAGTGTCTTGCCCAAGGACACAACGGCAGAATCGAACCACCAACCTTCCGGTTATAGGACGACTGCTCTACCATTGGGCCACTGTGTACTGCCTGAATGCGTCTAAATAAATAAGTCCTGGTTTAGACGTGTTTACTCCTAGTTAAGTTTTTAATATTGATTTAGCTCTTGCTATTGTTTCACAATAAACTGAAGAAGGTGAAATGTTATCAGTGAATACACCTGGTACATGAGGTCACTGAGTGTGTGCGGTATTCTTTATAATTGTTTTGCATGAAAACTGAAAAAACAAAACTGAAAACCTATTAAACCTTAAAAACCTGAGAATGCTAATGCAGGTTTTTCATTCCTTTAGTCCCAGGCCTGTCTGCAGTGCGTCATGTGTGAATATAAATTGTCTTCATAAAACTCTAATGAACATTTTAGAGAGTGACAGATAACTGTGGGTCATTACACAATTTAATACTAAATGATCTTTCAGAGAGACATGTAGGGGCATGTCCCCACTGAAGTAGTTCATTTGCTTTTTTTGTTCAGCAGACTCAATAGAACACCTCAGTTTTTGCCTCCAGTGGGAACCAAATCTGAACAGGTACATTATCAACATCAAAGATAATTATGACAGTTTCGATGTCTCGATTACATTTTTAACTTATAATTAATTCGTAATAATTAGTTGTTTATTTTAGTTCGGGTTTTGACAGCGGACTAACTGACGCAGCGCATGAATCCTGTCGTAAGCAGTTCTTCGCGGACGCATCGAGTATAAAAGCGGACCTTGGCGCTCGTTTCCAGTATTATTTCTCTGCGGCAGGACGTTAGCACCTGCCTGTGGTTCATCACAACAAGCCGTACAGTCCTTACACTGTACATATTTTTATAAAAACAGGATATTTACTAAACTTAACGCAAAAAGGACGTTTAACCGAGTCTCACGGCTGCTTCCGCCGCCAACCGTTGTCCGCGTCCTGCCACATTTTACGTCGAAGGAAACTGCGAACTGTCATTTTGTGGATAAATATTCCTTTTCTGGGTTAACAACTTATATATTTAACCAATGAGGATATACAAACGCACTTTGGATTTTAAAAGAAACGATTAAACTAACAAATACGCCTTTTACATCACGACTCAAGACTGTGTTGACATCCTGGAGATATGTTAATAGCATACTTGCTTGCTAATATTTGCTAACTAAGTCGTTTGCACGTTGGAATATTGTACAAAACGTGCTAAAATTTTAAAACCAAAGGCTTTATTTGCATATTTAACCTGTTATGTTTGCAGAAATAGTCAAGCAGCAGCTATGCCGCTAGGAGCAGCCTCAGGGTTGTGTCACTGCCAGGCGAAAAGATAGCTCTTTCTTTGCATCTTTTTTCTCTGTTTTTACGTCTGCAAGGCCTGGCATCATGTAGACTACTCTTATGGACAGCTTATATGACTGGGGAAACCGGTTTGAAGAGTAATGCAAAGCGGGGTTTGCAGCTAAACGAGTCAAAAAAAGCAGACTAACTAGCTCCAAGATTGTGTGCTGATGTTGTCCTAGTCTTGTTTCAGGGCACCATGTCCTGACTGCATCCCTTCTTTATGCAACATCAGAGCAGCCTGGCATGAAATAAACCAGAATAGAGTGGACCATTTGCCCCAGTAAGAAAGAAGAAGAATCCATCCATCATTTATTCATCCAGAAGTCTGTCTGTCTCGCCATGATGGACACTGTGGGTGATTTTGAGTACAGCAGGAAGGACTTGGTTGGACATGGAGCCTTTGCAGTGGTGTTCAAAGGACGACACCGAAAGGTACATACACACTGCAGTTTATGCTTCATCTGTGAATCTGGGTCATTGCAGCAGCAGCAGAATATGGGATGGGACTGTCACATTTTTGGGGATCCATCAGAAGCTAGAAATTTACAACATGTCATTTAACACTTGCACATTATCAGGGTCTAAGTGGGCAATAAAAGAAGGGTTGGAGTGACCCCAAAGTAGGGCCGTGCAATTAAAAAAAATCTATAGGTAGAACCACATATAATGATATTCTATATGCATGTTAAAGACGGACCTCGGTACTTTATCTTATGTCTTCAGTGATCGGGACCATTTCAGCTCTTTCTAAAAACTTCAAACTAGCTTAGATAAGACTCATAACTAGACCCCTACTTTAATAATACTGTCTACATTTACTTATGTGTGCTTTTATTATTTTCTAAAAGGCCTTGGGTTGTAGTTGGAAGGAGGCCCGCCTTGTTTTAGATAAACTGTTATGATTGGTTTGACACGAGTTGAAATTACTGTAAAAGGAAGGGATCCCTTTTCTTTCATTTTGACTTTGCAAAGAGAATGGGTCTGACCGGCCAGGGTAAATGTTATGGAAATTGAAATCATTGTAAGTTGTATCCACAGTAACGTCAGACTCTCTCACTGTCCCAGGCCTGACACTGGAGCCATATTAAAAAAATAAAGTCAAATAAAACGCGACCCATCTTCATGCTCTGAGCTTGATTTTTTTATTTCATTTATTTCCTTTTTTAATTCAATGCTATTTTGGTCAACATTATTACAGGTTTATGTCCTTTTGATTATGAAAAAATAATAGTTTCTTTTGTGTTTTTACTGATACGCTTTCAAAAGGCAGATTAAAACCTTTCTCTCATTGTTTTTATTGATAGACAGTAATTTACAACCACATTTAACCCTAGCATATCATTGAGTGTCAATGTGGACAGTAAAAATAGGGTCAATGTACAATAAAAATACAGCTGAATCTACAATTATGGACCGTTTCTCAGGCTTCTGCACAAAGCATAATTTTGCATGTCATCCCAAAATTCCTCACTTTCCCATGATTCATATTTCCTAAACCATGAGGCATGACATCTGTCGACCAGTCCAGATTTGTCGAGTGTCCAGCTGCTGATGTTGCTTGTATTGCTGTGTTTCTGCCGCTCGCTCCATTCATGAATCCGATGACTCAGACATCGAGACGAGGCAGAAACACGGAGGTGCAGCGCTTTTCCCTTTTTACCGTTTAAAGAAGAAGTCCGCCTTATACAAGAGCTGCAGAGGTTCATTCATTCGTTAATTCACTGACGTAACACTGAGGGGTAAAGGCATTGGCTGATATTTGATCGGGGCGTGGGCAGAACGTTTATCTGTGAGAGAGAGGAGAGACAGCAGGAGCTGACATCATTTCAGCTCCTGGTGTGAAGCAGATGGCTGTAATTCCTCAATGAATAAACACGTTGGTGCTGCCTTCTCACTGTCCGACAGGCTTCTCCTGACCCAATAATCCACTCCTACACTGTTGTGGTGAAAGTGACTGGAAACATGCGATCTTCTTGTATTAAACTCAGAGGAAGATGACTCTGGAGAATTATTAATGCATTAATCAAACAAAATTTATCAATCAAAATTAATGAACTGTTTGTCCATGCTCATCCAGTTTCAGAATAAATTCCCTGTTGTGAGTAAAAGAGTCGATTTTTCATGGAATTGAAGACTAGTGGCGTTGACATTGTCTCCGTCTTAATGGACATTATTTCCTTTTTAAAACTTTCAGCAACATTGTAAACTGCTAACTTGCAGATGACACCAGATGCAACAAATGGGGAAAAAGAAGGATTGTACAGCACAGTGAATATAATTCTGCGATTTCCAAAGACCAACATGAGTCTTGCTTTAAGACCTTTGACCGTTGACGTAATCAGACGACGTCTGTTGATAAGATAAATATTCAGGTTAGCCGAAGAAAATCCCTTTATAACAGTCACTGTCTCTGCTGCAGGAAACTGAAAACACTCTTTATGTGGACTTTTGTCTCTCCCTGAGCTGCTTGTCTGCAGAAAGTGTCTTTAAAAACATCTGAATATCACAGAGTCTATTATCAGCGGCAATGACACAGCCTTTTATTGTATTTGTCTAGTTTTAGAGTCTATTGTGAAATTAAAATAATTAAACGGCCTGTACAACTCGGTCCAAACTGGCGTTCATTGCCCACTAACACATCACATGCAGCACACGTCTTTGTAATTCCCTAGTGCCTCATTTTGTACCACTGTGTTTTAATTACAGATAATATAAGAGAACAACAAGCAAAAAGTTAGTTAGTAAAAACGTTGTCTCACTGTGTTTGATTAAGTGACTTATATTCATCCACAGCCTGTTACTGATTAGAGTTGTTTGAGTCACATTAAAGCAGTGAAAGTCCATTTGAGCAGGAGCTGTGGTGTGTTCACTGACAGTGACACAGCTATAACTCAAGTATACAAGTAACATGCGACTATTCAACCAATGACATTTTACCAGAGTGACTATGTAATCGAGATGAGGCTGTCCTTTTGTAAATACACAGTAACTCCTCTAACAAGGCCAGCATTAATTCTTTTTTTAATGTTCAGTGTTGACAGCCTGAACAGTAAAGCCTAGAACATGAGAACACATGAAATGTCTATGTCAGCATAATATAAGGTTGGCGAATAAGTACAGTTATTATATATATATTTTTTCCTTATGTACACACGTGGACAAAATTGTTGGTACCCTTCGGTCAATGAAAGAAAAATTCACAATGGTCACAGAAAAAACTTTATTCTGACAAAAGTTATAATAAATAAAAATTCTATAAATGTTAACCAATGAAAGTCAGACATTGCTTTTCAACCATGCTTCAACGGAATTATTTAAAAAAATAAACTCATGGAACAGGCCTAGACAAAATTGATGGTACCCCTAGAAAAGACTGTAAATAATGTGACCAAATGGACATGTTAATTCAAGGTGTGTGCACTAATTAGCATCACAGGTGTGTACAATCTTGTAATCAGGCAGTGGGCCTATTTATAGGGCTTCAGGTAGTCACTGTGTTGTCTGGTGACATGGTGTGTACCACACTCAACATGGACCAGAGGAAGCGAAGGAAAGAGGTGTCGCAGGAGAATAGAAAGAAAATTATAGACAAGCATGATAAAGGTAAAGGCTATAAGACCATCTCCAAGCAGCTAGATGTTCCTGTGACTACAGTTGCACATATTATTCAGAAATTTAAGATCCATGGGACTGTAGCCAACCTCCCTGGACGTGGCCGCAGGAGGAAAATTGATGACAAATCAAAGAGACGGATAATCCGAATGGTAACGAAAGAGCCCAGAAAGACTTCTAAAGAGATCCAAGGTGAACTCCATGCTCAGGGAACATCAGTGTCAGATCGCACCATCCGTCGTTGTTTGAGCCAAAGTGGACTACATGGGAGACGACCAAGGAGGACACCATTGTTGAAAACATATCATAAAAAAGCTAGACTGGAATATGCCAAACTACGGTTGACAAGCCACAAAGCTTCTGGGAGACAGATGAAACAAAAATGGAACTTTTTGCCAAGGCACATCAGCTCTATGTTCACAGACGGAAAAATGAAGCATATCAAGAAAAGAACACTGTCCCTACTGTCAAACATGGAGGAGGCTCTGTTATGTTCTGGGGCTGCTCTGCTGCATCTGGCACAGGGTGTCTTGAATCTGTGCAGGGTACAATGAAATCTGAAGACTATCAAGGGATTCTAGAGAGAAATGTGCTGGCCAGTGTCAGACAGCTTGGTCTCAGTCGCAGGTCATGGGTCTTGCAACAGGACAATGACCCGAAACACAGCTAAAAACACCCAAGAATGGTTAAGAGGAAAACATTGGACTATTCTAAAGTGGCCTTCTATGAGCCCTGACCTCAATCCTATTGAGCATCTTTGGAAGGAGCTGAAACATGCCGTCTGGAAAAGACACCCTTCAAACCGGGAAACAACTGGAGCAGTTTGCTCATGAGGAGTGGGCCAAAATACCTGCTGAGAGGTGCACAAGTCTCATTGACAGTTACAGGAATCGTCTGATTGCAGTGATAGCCTCAAAAGGTTGTGCAACAAAATATTAAGTTAGGGGTACCAACAATTTTGTCCAGGCCTGTTCCATGAGTTTATTTTTTTAAATAATTCCGTTGAAGCATGGTTGAAAAGCAATGTCTGACTTTCAAAGGTTAACATTCATAGAATTTTTATTTATTATTTTAAGTTAAGTTTAGGTTTTTTCTGTGACCATTGTGAGTTTTTCTTTCATTGACCGAAGGGTACCAACATTTTTGTCCACGTGTGTAACAATGAATAACTTGAAAAGCTGCATTTACTGTATATGTGCTTTTCTACCTAAACTGGCTTTCAGTGGATCAAGAGAATGAACAAGTTAATGTTAAAATAAGACTGAAAATTGGGATGCTGACTGCTTTGCTGGTTTATTTGTGTTTATTGTTAGATTTGGTTTAAACAAAATAAATAAATAATCCATACATCACAAGCTTTGGATTCAAAGTACGGTTCGAACCACCAACTTTTCAGTTTTTAGACGACCCTCTCTTCTGCTTGAACCACTGTCGCCCCACTGTCGCCCCAATGTATGACCATAACACATCACAAGACACATCTGACTACTGCATTTAATTTTGATACGTCATTGTTGGTTAAAAGTTTTAGCTCTATGTTAGCGTTTAACAAACCGTCACATTGTTCTTTCATAAAGCTGAATAACATGCTTTAGATCAGGTGAGTCCATGGCACCACAAAGCTCCTTTTAATCAAACATAGTTACTTCAGGGTTTAGTGGATATACTTCAGGACATAAACTATTATCACTGCTTCTGTATCGGGACTAAAACCAGGAATTAATTTGTTGTAAAGAAAGACTAAACTCGTGACCGTGACAGAGAGGAAGGTTTATTTGGCCGACATCTTGCTCTGGATGTATTAGCATTGAGAGCACAGTGTGTCATAACTGCATAAATAGGATTAGTGGACATCATTTTGTAAATAAAAGCTTGTCTTTTTGTCTCACTAATGGCTCAGTGGCGTGATACTCAAAGCAGCGCTGTGTAAAGCAGCTCTATTCTTTTGTTCAGTCATGCTGCAAAAATAGAGCGCAGTCCATTTTCCACAATAACGCATGATCTCATTGATGAATCACAGGCGATCATCGAGGCTACAAACAGATTAGCGTCAGCCTGGCTTCACTGACACAAGGGTGACACGATACAGAGATCGGACCATGTCTACGTCAGTCTGAGGTCTGTCCCACTCAGATTATATTATCAACGGCCTACAACATTACTTTGATAACTTGATGGATTGACGAACCTAACAGACCCATTTATGGGACACTTTAGTAACTGGGTTTTGAATACAGACTTGTGCTTGGTGGCTTTATGCCTTTTTCCTTTTGCTTCCTGTTTCCTGTTATTGATCATCAAGAAATATGACGACACTTACCTTAACAAAGTTATGTTTCTAATTGGCCCCGCCTAAATGTAACTAAGAAATTAGACAATATTTTTCATTTAACCCTATAAATCCCAGAACTGGATTGACATTTCTCATGACATACTTTTTTTTTTTTTTTACTCTGACAGTTATTGGCAGTTGGCCACCAGACCTCCCTTGAATAAAGCTGTTTTTCTCACAACTTATCACATGACCACTAACTGCGTCCATTGTTATTTGAAAATATATGTATATATTTTTTAATTTAGAGATTTTATGGCAAATGTGATTGTTTAACCCTAACTCAAATGCTGTTCATAAAGACACTAATAATGACCAGAGTTATGGCACATCTGTTATGCACTGGTTTGGTGACATAAACAGTAGCATATGTGGAATGGAAATAACAAATACATTACAATAACCTTTTTAACGTCTGTAGCAAGAAGGTTTTTTTAGTTTTTTATATTTTAGCCCTGTTTCCCGTTTTATAAGTAAAGCTTTTAAACAATTGTAATTTGGGAAAGTCATGCGTCAAACAGCTCCTTAGTAAACCTTTAGTCGTATTTCTTTCTCTCAGTCTTTGTCGCTATCATGAGTCATCATCAAAACAAAAGACAAACATTAGCAGTAGACTTGACCTATGTTTGTTTGGGATCAGTTGACCTGAGTGTTGTGCCAAAGGAGCCACTTATTCTTAAGCCTGTGGTGTTAACACTCGGCCGGTCCCTCTGTCACTTACCGAGGGCCGGTGCTGAGCTCAGACTACGCCACGCTGAGGCCGTCTCACTCTTGTGCTTGATTCTATGCCAGCCTTGAGGCGCTGTGCATCCACCGACCAAGAACATCTCTTATTAACCCAGATTCACTGGGAAACCACCCCCTTTATTCACAGTCTTCCTCCTGTAGCTGCTCACAACAACTGTTATATTTATCTCACAGTGCCATTCTCATTTATTCATTGAGTCATACTTCATTGTGCATTACTGCTCATAAACTGTACAAAATATTGGATAATGAGACAAAACAGGTGAGGGCTGGCTCCAGAAAGCTTAAACCATAGACTTCCATTAAAATATAAATCCTTACCAAGTCAGTATTTGCATTATTACTGTTTTATTAAGTCTATCTTAAACACAATTTGTTACAGTCAACTAGCTTAAAAGGATACTTGATTGTAAAGTATGTGAACAGCTATGGCAACCCTGCAGGGACATGTTGTCTTTGAACGCCAGTGGAAAAAGGTTTGATTGTGATTTCACTTTTTATTTTATTTTATTTGAAAACATAATCAGTTTACAGTGTTTTCCACAGATTGACTTTGGTTGACCGTCGTAAACTAATTGGCCTCAAAGACTCCACATGAACCACAAATAAATTATAATGTTCGTGTTAGATTATGCAGTTGTAAATTACGGATTGCGTGTTATATTTTAAGGCCTGCTGCATCGACCGAGGCCTGTGTCCTTTCTGTGAGTTTTCTAACGTCTCTGAGAAGAGCAGAATTTCTGTAGCAGTTGCTGCCGTTGACGCCGACCGAGGTACACTTTAGCGTTTATTCTTGGTAATAGCTGTAGTCAATTGTACAACTCACTAGAAACCCCAGTGCTGTCTTGTCTTTTGTTGCTCTGTAGAAACAGAAGCAACGAGCGGTGGATACAAACAGTCTAAAAGATTAGAAAAACATTAGCAAAGTCGCTAAAGTCCCTCTCTTTGTACCAGCTGTCATTTTTAGCTGTTACACCTTTTAATGTTGAATACTAATAATACGATACTAGGCAGATTTATGTGGGGACAATGTTGAATATGTCTATATCCGTTTTTAGAAACACAGGAACAGTTTTTCTACATAAAGATTGTTTTATTGTGAATAAACAATTAATAAACATTAAAGTCAAATGGATTAAATGGATTTGAACTGACAGACCTTTTTTCTGAATATTGTCATAATTTCTGTCTCAAAAATATTCCACTTATTCAGTCGGTCCCTTCATTCCTACTGTTTATGGTATGACTTACAAAACTACGACAATGGCTCAAGAAGACGAGGCAAATTAATTTCTTTAGCAAAGTTCTTTCATAAAACGCCAAAGGATGAGCCCAGATCACAGTTGAGCCTTAAAACAAGAGATAAGGGATCATTTATCATGTACAGCCAGGTCAGTGAAAAACTGTGCTTACTCTTCAGAACCTAATGGTCTTAGTGTTATTTCAGTTTGTCCCGTTTGTATTTGTCTTTACTTGTAAATATACTGCTTGTTCTGGGGAATAATTTCCACTAATGTGAAGTTAAATTGAAGTTGATCCTTTTTTGAGGTGTATTATTTGACCAACATTAGGTTCAGAGACAGGAACTATAGGAGCTGGAGTGCGTCAATAAATTACTTAAATCTTCATGACAGTTGCAGAACAGATTTTAAGTCTTTTCTTGTTTGCCATAATATTTTTATTGAAGGTTTAACTGTGTCAAAACAGCAGTTTGTACATAAATTATATTATCACATGTTTTTTAGTTAAAATAATCACAAACACAAACATGGAAAGAAAAGAACTGAGAACAATGCTTCTCTTAAAATCTTAAAATCTCTAGGAATCAATTTCAAAATACAACCCAAATATTATATTGGCGCACAAAAACTGCAGTACCAACCACTTGCTCTGCCGTTAGGATTAAGTCCTTGACGGAGTTGATAAAATGCCCCTGAATCTTTTTAAACTTGTTAGGTGTGTTTAGCATGAATGCATCACAAGACCTGGATCTTAAATAAGGCAAGTTTCTGATCAGTAGCCTGGTCATCCTAATTGTTTTTCTGTTCTATACAAAGAATTAGTCTGGTCCCATCTCAAAAAACACCAAACTTTACTAAATAATAATCCACTGGTTTATATAACTGTTCGTGTCCACTGCAGATGATCAGTGGCGTTTATGGAACAGGACAATATTCTGGAAATAGAATTCTGTCCACTATGCCAAACTGAACTAAGTAATATTCCTGTGGCTGGAGGCCATGCAAAACCTTAGAGTATTTCCTTCACCTTGTTTTTGAAAAGCCACATGAATGGAACAGAATGAAAGCTACATGACGATGTCAAAGCTAACTGTTTTTAACCAGGAGCTTATGATGCTGCTGCTCCTTTTTTTATCTGTCCTTCAGAGTCTCGTGCTCAGTGTGTGTCACGAGAGCCTCTCCTCTCACGTGAGCTCTCAAAGGCTTTTTATACTCTTCCCCTCCCCAGCCTGTCCTCTGTGAACATTATCCCAGTCAGACTCGAGTAGCTTGCTTCTGATCCGCCCGTTGTTCAGAGCTTTGACAGAAATCCAAGTGTGACCCAGTGTTATTGGGACAGGGCTAAGGTTATCACTGCTCTTTTTATTGGCGCTCTAAGAGTGATGCTAAACTATTCCAGCTAAACATGATCAGAAAATAGATGCCATCTGAATACCTGATGTCAGACGCATGTACAAAGCTCTTATTGACAACCTCCCAGCCTATGAGAGAGTCTTAATAAAACCAAAGTGGGATATTCAGATGATAAAGAGAAGGAATGGAGGAATCTGTTAAATATTATAAACCAGACAGAACTACACAACAACAACAACTTCATTTGGTGCGGCTACTTCTAAAGAACTGGAAATCTGATGCATCTCTCACAGAAATATTGGATAAACTCTTGCTCCTGAAAAGATCCTTTGCTCTATGACAGAAGTCAGCAGACTCTATTCTGACACAGCTGAGACTTGTTGACCAGGAACTGCATTCATTTATGTAATAAGAACCATTTCTTTTTCACTTTCATAACAACAGAAACATTTCCTTATGTCCCGTCTCTTCAATCTTTACAGTTCCAACAACATTAACATATTGTATATTTTTCAACGTTTTTGCATCGTGTGTGGTTACTGCGTGACTTTTGCAACGTTAGAACATGAATTTTGGATCGAGTCCTAGTTTTTTTTAGCTTTATTCCTACTTATTACATTTGTTCACACACGGCAATCAACCTGCTGCAAACTCAATTATTCAAAAGAAGTCTGAAATCATGCCGGTGAACGTTTTAACACATCCATCGACTGCTTTAATTGGTAGCAGCTCACTCACTTTGGAAGATGTTAGAACCTTCAAAAAAGCCGTTCTGGGGCTGTGTCAAAGACTAATGAAGCTCTAAAAAGACCCAATATAGTTCAGTGCAAAGATATGTTGTTGTCCAATGAAACCTTTTAAGTGCAGTTTAATCAGAAGTCTGTCTCTTCTTTGTCCTTGTCTCGGCAGAAAACTGATTGGGAGGTTGCCATCAAGAGCATCAACAAGAAAAACCTGTCCAAGTCCCAGATTCTTCTCGGCAAAGAGATCAAGATCCTGAAGGTGAGATGACTTAAACCTGGTTTCTGGTTAACTGTGTCACCAACTGCATATATTGCTTCTGAAATTAAGCAGTTCCCAGGACTGTGTCTATTTCTGACAAGTCCAAAGTACTTGATAAGAAATATTGACCGAGCATTGATTTTAGTACAAAACAACTAAGATCTTATAAAAGTTCAGGATCTTTCCCATGGGCACTAAAACCTTTATATGTCTTTATTTTATATACTTTATTGTCCCAGGAATGGAAAATCTGTCCTGGGCACAGTTCATACAATAAGGACAGACTAAGAAGTTCAAACTAATACATTCTTACAGCAACAGTACTCGAGTGTAAAATACAGCATCTGAACCAAAATATTCAAAAAATAACACTCAATTAAAACCAGCTAAAGTCTAATCCAAGTAAATAAAGTCTAATCAGTGAGCTTCTTTATTGAGCAGAGTGATGGAAGAGCACTTTTACATCAATAATATCTGAAGCATCAACCTGAGGGACGCTGCTCGGACTCTGTGAATACAAAACCAACAAATCTATCTTTGTGCAAGGATTTGGCAGCAGCTGAAAGACAAAACCTCTTTTACCATTTCTAATCCACACAATCAAATCTGTAATTGTCTAATAATCTACTTTAATACATTATAACGTGACGGAAAAGCTCAAAAACAGGCCTTGGAAAAAGTATTTAGTTGATTGACTGCTGTTATCTTGACTCTTGCTCATGTTTGTTTTTCTGCTCTTGTTTTTCTTTAGGAGCTGCAGCATGAAAACATTGTGGCTCTTTACGATGTCCAGGTACGTCCTTATCTGTGTCCGAGAGCGAGATTAGCTGAAAACAGTTGTGTAATATTTTATTGTGCAATCAAAACAACTGTATCTAAAAATATCTCTTCAATGAGACACTGGCAGCTTTAGAGACTCACAGGCCTTTTCTTTTTCTCAATCAAAAGTTAATGTCATTCTGCACAAACTCATTTCTGTTGTGAGTTTATCCAGTGTTTCTCGTTGAGTCTGTTGGAAACCCTTCGACTAAAGCCCAGTTGATTCAGGGTCATTGTGTCCGGTCGTTCTGTATCGCCTCCGAACGCCCAAAACACTGTTTAATCTTTCTATTCAAACAGCCTTTTGACATGTACTGGCTTTTATTTGCTGTAGTCACGTTTTTCAACCAAAAAGTCTGCTGCCTTTCCCTGGGCTTGTGTACGAGTTCACAAACTGCTCCTGCAGAGTTGTATCAGGGGTTTTCTTCTTTTGACGTTAAACAAGTAATAATTTAGAAGTTATTCGTCAGAGAAAGGCTTGATAAAGGTTTCATAATTTGTAGTTAAAGCTTCAACTCTCCAGAAAACACAGTGCTGCTTCTTGTGCAATTGTTGGCTGCAGTGAGCTTGAGCTAGAGCCAGGCTTTTATAATATTATAAGAAAAAAGATTATTGTGCAAAATGTAGTGAATCATGGAGCAAAGTAATGTTGTCAACAGGGATAGCAGCTTAATGGACTCATGCATCAGATGTAGGTGTTAGGTGTTGTTATGTTTGTAGTTTACATTACAGCCTGGACAATCCTGGTTTCATTGTTTAATATGTTGTCAGATTAAAATAAAGCTATGTAGGATTTGATCTGATACAGCCAAAGATGAAGCCCCTGTTTAAGGAAGTTTAAAGAGACACCTGCCGTTTCTACAATTATCTAGTGTTGAACATAAAACACCCCTACGTGCACATTATTATTAATTAAAAATACTAAACATCAGGTCTGAAGGGTTCCTCGGAGCCTCTCTTAAAACCTCCTTTCTGTACGGACTGGAAACTGCAGCTTTAGTCACTTCTAATAATACATTTTTACAAGACTACATCACCCAAACATAATAGTTTTAAAGCTCCAAAGAAAGTGGAAATAGTAAATCTAAGCACAAAGCCACATTTGTTGGTTTGACCATTATGTTTTATATCATTCTGTCAAAGCAGAATGTTGCAGAAATGATTAAAAGGAGGCTTAATCTTTAAATGAGGCTGATTATTTCACACCTAAAGAAGTTTTTTGGTGTTTTTTGTGATTGCATTATTGTTGGAGCATTTCAGTTTGGATCCGTGGGTTTATTTTGTGCATTTGGACCAGTATGACGGGCAGAGTTTTGTTTTGTGAGTTTGGGTTTTAATTTGAGATCCAAAAACAGTCAGCGGGCAACAATAATTCAGGGTTCGTACAAGGTGCTTAAAGTGCTTGAAGTACTTGAATTTGACTTTTTGAAATTTAAGTCCTGGAAAACCCTTGAAAACAGTCATATTAATGACGAGGTAATTGAAAAGTGCTTGAATTATTTAAAGGCAATATTTATGAATTTACAAAGCAATTTTGAAGTGTATATTTTTTTTCTATAAAACATAATTAACGCTCAAAATTAACGCTCAGCCCATCCCCTCCTTCTACCCGCCTTATACGTTAACTCGCTGCTCTGACATCACTTACCTGGAGCACATTTACGGAATGGTAAAGAGTAAGACGAAGAAATGCCGGGGAAGTGTAAATTTAATCCAGCTTGGCTGGAAAAGGAGCCATATAAAAAGTGGCTTCTTGAAGACCCTAAAAGTGTGCATCGTGCACATTGTAAAATATGCCGCAAATCCCTCGAGATTTCAAACATGGCGAATCGGCACTGAAGAGTCACATGCAAGGAGCGTCATGTCAGTGCAGTTGCACGCACTGGACCACCATCCGTCCGAGAATATTTCACCCCAACAGTCACAGAGCAACACGGTGCACAGAGTACCGTGACTTTCATGTTCTCATACTTAGAGTTGCCACAGTCATTGAATACTTTAATGTGCTGTACCTTATTTGTACAATCTTGTTTAATTTTTATTCATCTATTTTCCTTTTTTAGAATTTAAAGTAAATAAAGTATATGTTTGATAAGTGAGACCTCTGATTGTAGTCCTTGAAAATCCCCAAAATAGTGCTTGAAAAGTCCTGGAAAGTCCTGGAATTTCATTATACAGTATCTGTACGAACCCTGATAATTACATGTCACTGATTTGATATTGGTTGAATTTACAAAGGAATAAACCTCCCTTTTTCAACAGAAAGAGTATTTTTTTGACTAAAAGCAAGTCTCTGTGGATCCAACTTTCTTTCTGAGTCATTATCTTTTACTCCTAGTCCATGTAAAAGTATCTAATAATGGAGTATATTTGATCGAGGTTTTTAAGCCTCGAGACGCAGCTGCTGTTTGTCGAGTTTGTTTTTTTGTGTGAGTCTGGCTCAGTTTCTTCGATCCCGGCCTGTTTCTTTGTCTGTGTTTTCTGTCTGTCACCTCTGAACGCTCCGGGCACAGTGTCTGCGTTTGTCTGCAGGACTCTTTTTACTCACCAGCTGCCTCTTCTGGTGCCTGTGCTGCAGTGTGTGTGGCTCCTGTTTGTGGACAGAGACTATGAGCGTTTCTGTGTGTTTCCACTCTTGGCTTGTCTCTAAACTGTTAAAATAAAAAACATGACTCGCGTGGTGGGACTAACATGTGAGGAATATTTAATGCTTTGCCAAAATGGGCTGAATCTGAAGCTCTACATTTGGTTTTGGCTGCATTTCTGTCTAAAATGGTAAAATCTCCGGTTTTGTCTGAGAAAAATATATTTTGGGGTTTCCTGTTAAAGGCACAAAACAGAATTTAGACTGGAGTTGAGCTCTGGGACCATAACTGACCTCTGTCAAGTGTTTTTTTTATGTGTCTTAGGTCTGAATGTATTTTGTGTCTGTGCACTAGTTTTGGTGTTGACTTGTTCTCAGTCTTCCTTGGCCTTGGCCTGGTCTTTGTCTTGGTTTACTCTAAACTCAGAGAAGTCTTGGTCTTGGTTAGCGTGGTCTTGACTATGACGCTACTATCTACTGTAGGCAATAATTTAGCCACATTATTACAATATCGTAGCCCTTTAACTTGAATAAACCACTGTTTTTGCTCTACTTTCCGCTGTTCTTTCAGCTGACACACTCCTCCAGCAGCTGACACCAACAAAAAGGGGTTTGTCTGATAAATGTTGATACATACTCTCAGTCTCTACGAGGGAGGTATAATTTCTGACATCTGAAGGGACATAAACGATACAAATGCACAAAGAATAACGTGGATTGGCTATTGTAACCGTCTAAAAGTGGATGTTCTTTTCTTTGTGGTGATGTCATAGGCTGGACATATACTGCCCCTAATAAAGAGTGAACGATTCTGTCAAAACTCAAATGTCACTGGTGTGTAATTCAGCAATGATGGAAAGTAAAGTGGTTTAGTTCTGAGAAGTAAGAGCCATAAGACGATTACTACACCCTTTGCTTAAAATAGAAACGGCTGATGATGTGTTTAAAGGGAGTTTCCTTTCCTCTTTGTGTGGATTATATCTTACCTTTTAAAGGGGGACTTCAGTTTTATATTTGGCTCCTAAGATGCTTTTGGAGGTACGTTTTGGAGTATAGTCAGTGAAATGTTCAGACAAAGGCCTCAGGGAGGAGCTTGTTGGTTGTATATGTGCAGGGAATGAACTCTATATTAATGTAATAACAGATCTCTTTTAGGCCCTGCTCCAGTCTGATTATTATATTTGTCCAGTTCAACCTTAAAATGAGCCTCTGCAGAGACACTGGCCACAGTGAAAACTCTGAACAGGAGACAGAACGACAGTGAACGCAGCGTCTTTAATGAACTGTAGAGAAACCAAAAGGTACTAAACCAAATGAATTCTGGGTAACAACTGAGTTCTTAGTGAGGACCCTGGTGCAGACTTTCAGAAGAGAAAAGAAAATATCTTTTTTCCTTTTATTTTTGCTACCTTTCCCAACACTTGAACAGTGCTGGAACACATCATCCGACATTATGTTTTTATTGTTTGCACATTTATCCTGTCACAGTTCAATAAATCAGTTCATCTGCTGTTTATGACTGGGACAAGGAAAATAGTGCAATAAAACCGCTTAAACAGAGCAACAGAACTTTAACGAGACGTCCTGTTCTTTTCAACTTCTGTGTATTTTATAACCACACAAACAATTCTGAAAACATGCTCCTCCTTTAAAAACTATATAAACATCCTGCTCTGCTTTTGGCTCTGACCTTTTACCCTCTGTGTGTGTGTAATTACTGTTTTCTTTGCTGCTGACGCTCCTCTGTCATGTTCACTCCTGGTTGACTCGGGACACAGCGGATTACACTTGCGTGACAAAATGATGTCGACTTAACCCAAAGCCCATCTACGTCAACACCCCACCTCCCTTTTTCTGTTCCTGCTGCTGCTGGGGTCAGTTCCCATCCCCCACAGCGTTGCATAATCACGAGAAGACCCTTACGTGACGCAGATGTTTCGGCTCCGTGTGGACTCCTGGGGTTTCTGTGTTTGTGTTGAAGTTGTGGTCTGCTTCTAAATGTTGACCGTATGCTCTTTAAGTCAAAACCAGGAACTACACTCACCTAAAGGATTATTAGGAACACCATACTAATACTGTGTTTGACCCCTTTCACCTTCAGAACTGCCTTAATTCTACGTGGCATTGATTCAACAAGGTGCTGAAAGCATTCTTTTGAAATGTTGGCCCATATTGATAGAATAGCATCTTACAGTTGATGGAGATTTGTGGGATGCACATCCAGGGCACAAAGCTCCCGTTCCACCACATCCCAAAGATGCTCTATCATCAACAAGGCATTTTCGCCCACAGGACTGCTGCATACTGGATGTTTTTCCCTTTTCACACCATTCTTTGTAAACCCTAGAAAATCCCAGTAACTGAGCAGATTGTGAAATACTCAGACCGGCCCGTCTGGCACCAACAACCATGCCACGCTCAAAATTGCTTAAATCTCCTTTCTTTCCCATTCTGACATTCAGTTTGGAGTTCAGGAGATTGTCTTGACCAGGACCACACCTCTAAATGCACTGAAGAAACTGCCATGTGATTGGTTGATTAGATTCTTGCATTAATGAGAAATTGAACAGGTGTTCCTAATAATCCTTTAGGTGAGTGTATGTCATATGAATAAAGACTGGAAGTTAAATAAAAAGAACTCATGCTAAAGGATTGAAAAAATGTTCAACAGCCAACACTTACAATGTATTGTATCAGATTCATTGTAAACATTTGAAAAGTATTAACAGCACTAGACGTCTGTTGTCGAGCTCATTATAAAAACACTTTTCAAATGTGTCTGTCGTCGCTCGTTTATATAATATCCATCTTCTGTAAAACGACTTGGCCTTTATGTCAGGTGCTTTTTAAACTCTCATAACTTTTCACATTTGCTCCAAAAGTCAAAACTATTATATGAGCTTTTATGCTGGTTGAGATTGTGGTTCAGTTTTGTTTAAATCTAACACGTTATATAAACTAGAACATAAAAGGTATAGTAACTCACTCAAACACACAACTAACATAAAATGAATGAATGACATGCTTAATTTCCTTCCTCATAGCAAAAAACCAAAAGAGAAAAATTCAAAAGTGTTCAGTCAAAGGATAAACAACACCTGAGATTAGAGATAGTGTTTTTTTATCCCTTTTGTAACCCTCCCCTTAAGTTACACCCACAAGCTTTCATAATATAATTTTAATTGAGCGGCTGCTTGAACGTTCCCAGAGTCTGACGAGTGAAAGAAAAGACATACTTGACATGTTTGTTGTGTTTTTTTTCCTGTGAGGTGGGGTTATTTCGACACTCAGCCCTCACTTCTCTCTCCGCCTGAAGTCTCTCAGTTCTGTCAAAGTATTCTAAACATTTGCAGCGGTTGTCTCTTTCAAAACTCTGAGCTGCTACTTCCTCTTGAACCTGAACAAAGACTGTCCTGTCCTCGATATGCAGCTCACTTTAGACTAATTAACCACTCTGGCAACAACACAAGTCAACGACAACCGACAAATGTGAGAGAGATAAAAGCCTCAAACATGTGACTCATTTAAACTGTGTTGTTCTCTTTAAAATGTAAATGATCACAGTTTAAACTTGTTCAAACTATTATGATTATGATAATGTGAGTTATTAGAGCTGCTGGAGCAGGAAAACGCAGAGAGGACGCCGGCAGAACTCGTCTAATCAACAACACACTGTGGATGATTATAAGTCAGTGTTCTTTAGATTCAGTGAAACACAAAGTACGAACACTGCATCTTTAACAAAGGGTTGATTCACTGATTGTTCTCTTTTTATTCTCTTTAATTTAAACCCGAAAAAGGCACAAAGGGATCACAAACAGGTCTGAAATCAGCTCTATTCAAACACATGCCTTTGTGACTCTTTCTGTTTATTCTCCAATGTTTTTGTAAAGTGAGGTGAAAAAATACCACGAAAACTTCCACTCATCCAGATATATTTAATGTACAAAGAAAATTTAAATTTAAACCACAAACCAGTGATCCTTCAGATTTAATGAGCCCCTGAAAATGGAGGTGCTTTAATAAAAATGCCATTAATCCAAATGTGTGTTGCTTAAGTGTTATCCAAACTCTTTTACTGTTACTACCAGGTGTCTTCTCACAGCTGCTCCGTTTCCTGATCGACAGTAACACTGTTCTTCCCTGACGTTGTCCAGACCCTGTGTCCTGCTCCTGCTCTTTCCTCCTGATTACACAGCACTATCTGTCCTCATTATGTAATCCCCACATACACAGAGTACAGCCGCCCCATCCCCCTCCGTCCCCCTCCGTCCCAACAGAGGCACCATCACCACCATCTGCCCCAGTTTAAAACACAACACTGGAAAAGCTCCTTAACAGCACAGAAAGCCCACAGTGTTGCACTTTTCAGCCTGGTTTGTGAAAAGGCCACACGAGCACCGTCAGCAGTGTTCAGTATATTTAAGTGTTGTACTATTGAAGCAGGAAATTTAAAATTTACTTCTCATTAGGTGTGCTTTTTTTTAACAGATACAGATTTGTACACATCCACAACCACAGGGACACTTTAACGTGTCCCATTAATAATTTTAATAAAAAGAATACGGGAGATAATAAAACTAACATCTGACAATGTTTTAATAGTTTTTTTTTTTTTTAAACTGGTTTAAGTTTGCTTTGAACTAATTTTAGTTGGATTTTCACAGGTTTCACTTGGATTTGAACTGGTTTTAATTGGATTTGAACTGGTTTTAGTTGGATTTGAACAGATTTACGTTGGATTTCAACAGGTTTACGTTGGATTTCAACAGGTTTACGTTGGATTTCAACAGGTTTACGTTGGATTTCAACAGGGTTACAATGGGTTTTGAACAGGTTTCAGTTGGTTTTGAACAGGTTTCAGTTGGTTTAGAACAGGTTTCAGTTGGTTTTGAACAGGTTTCAGTTGGTTTTGAACAGGTTTAGCAGCGCTAGGTTTTTGACGTACATTTTATGTGTGTAATTCTGTGTAACTCCGTGTAACTCTGTGTAACTCTGTGTAACTCTCCTGCTCGGAACAATCCTTCTCTGATAATTTTCTCTCTTCTCTTTCAGGAAACTCCCAGCTCTGTTTTCTTGGTGATGGAGGTAAGACATGCATCATATGAATCAAAAGCTCTCATGAGAACGTTTATTATTAATCCGACTCATTTCCTTTTGGCTCTGACTGAAAGGAAACATTTCACTTCATAAACCAACATTAGTCTTGGCCTGGCTTTACAGATTTTCTTTTGTCTTGTATTTCCTTTTCTTATTTACCAGGTAAAAACCAGGTCTAAACCGAGTCAAAACCAGGTCTAAACCGAGTCAAAACCAGGTCTTTAGACTCTAAAGCAACTAAAGAGTGTTGTGGGAAACACTGTATATATTTTAAGTGTTGTTACAAAGTGTGTTGATGACACACAGGAAAGTATCTACTGAATAAATCATAGGTGCTTTAAATATAGAGTTGAGACGAGAACAGATATACAATCATATTTCAAATCAATACTTAAGACACAACACTTTGAATCCCATAAAACAGAGGTTTGTTCACAGAGAGAAAACACGAGTTCAGATTAGGTTTGTTTTCAACTGCGGTGCCAAGAGAGTGTTACGAAACAGCTGCAAGAGAGCGACCTGGAAAAGGGTGAGACGTCTGCCAGAAGCTCAAGTGTTTTTACATATTTCTCATGGGTTTTTATAAAAGTCTGTGGCTCTTCAGAGAAAGAGAGAGCTTACATTTGAAACACAAAGCTGGTTAGTCAAGACAACAAATAGTTTCCTTGTACAAAAACAGCTGGTGTTTGTGTGCTTTTATTTTGAAGGAGATGTCATTTACTGCCACCAAAGTGCGTTATTTATGATTAAACGTGTGAGAAGCATCAGAATTAAATCACAATAAATCAAAAATACAGTGTATGACAGCTTTTCCAGCAGCTACACCATTAATTTATTCTTTTATTTGAAAGAAAGTCCATTTTTATTTATTTTTTATCTCCATTGTCGAATTCAAAGAGTGAGAGAATCAAACACACATTCATTTGTAGACATTTAGTTTGGACTTTTTCTTTGTCACTATGATTAGTTTGTGCAGCAGATGAACCTAATGTTGTATGGACCTGCCTTTTTACAGTTGGTGTTATTCTGTTTGTGATTGTTGAACACACAAGAAGACAAGTCTTTTAAAGCTCCACTACCTGGTTTTCTTTTTGCGGACCCTCTCTCAGCCCCAGTCTATACTAACCTTTTCTGGTTGTATTAATTTATTAGATTTTCTTTCTTCAAGCTCATTTAAATAAATAAGAAACACTGCTACTTTTTTTTCAGCAGTGGACCAGTGTTTTTTTTTAATGTCGCTTGTTAAAAACTCTTTATACATGAGTGATATTTAGTATTTCCAGGAAAGCTTGTCTTACCTGAAGAAATCTATGTCCGATGAAGGTTAAGTGAAAAGAATACCGTGGGCTGAGAACATTATGTCTAGATTTATGTCAGTGCATTTTATCTGATTGTATTTGGACCGAAGCATTGTCTGGGAACATTTAGTTAAAAAAAATAAAAATTACATTGTCTGAGAATATGTCGACCTCACTTTTGTTTGAGTCTGCTGTCGGTCCCGTTGTCCTTTTTAAAGAACAATCTGTGCTCGAGCAGAATATGTCAGGAGCATTTAATTGAGCTGCCTGTCTGGTCTTAAATCGAAGATGTGACACACAGCTTCTATTTGTCCTCACGACTTGTATTTGATCTAAAAACAAATAAAGGGGAGGCTTACAGAAAGTAACTCATCCATCAATTCTGTGACAAAGTTTTCATTTGATTTTTTATTATAATCCATCTCTTTAAATAAAAAGGAAAGTAATGCATTATTGTAACAGTATAATAAGTGTGTGTGCAAAAATCAGTGGATATCGTGGATCATTATCATAAATCAACAAACGTACGCTGTTGCAGAGACACTACTCTGTTCCTGTTGATCAGTTTCAGAGTATTTCAGAGCTAATATGGCTGCTTTCTTGATGGTTTATTAGTGTTTTTAGGCTCTGCAGAGTTTCCACAGACATTATTGGAGCTGAAACTAACAGCAGTGTTAGTCACAACAGAGCAAATTTGCTAAATTAGATTTAGCGATACGGCTATTTTTGACAAACTTTCTTTATTGCCCAGCCTTAGTCTGACACAAATTCATCTGAACTTTGACCTCCTCAGATTTTTCATTGTAAACGGTTAATTAGGAAAACGAAAGAAGAGAAAACTGTAAATAAAATCACAAAGCACAAAAAAATAGTCTCTTAAGGTCATTGACAAAAACAAAAATCTGAAATTAAAAAACTATGAAATCAATGTCCATTTCATAAATTATATATATAAATTTTTTTTTATTGCTGTTTTTCTGGGAAAAGTTTTGCTCAACTTTTAGCTTTTGTTTTAAATGTAATGTGTTTTTGTTTCCATTTGTTTCTAATAAAGTTCTATAAATTAAAATGGCTGCCCACAGTCAGCAGCTCTTCTGTCGACACTGAACCCAGATCATTTCTCCTTTTTCTAACATCTGTCTCTCTGTTTCCAGTACTGCAACGGAGGGGATCTGGCTGATTATCTGCAAGGTAAGCACCAAGTGTGTGCCCACACAATTACTCAAACAGCAGCTGCAGTGAAGAGCGTCATGTGACTGTAGCTGTGGGAGGAATTACTGCATGTGAATAATAATGCGTCTGTGTTGTAAATGCAGTTTGTGTTTTCTGTGGGGGTTGTGTGAGGAATCAGCTTTGACAAAGGGTTGTTTATGGAGTTCTATAACATATTCTATAATTATAACAGAAGTCTGCAGTGGGAGCATAAGCAGCAGAAAAAACACAAAAGAGCAAAACATTATTTATTCTTTAGGCACTTTTTCGTCTCAACAACAGGAAAAAGAAGATGGAAAGTGGACTGAAAATGAACAGAAACAGGCTCTAAATCTATCCTAGCACTAAAAAAAACACTGAGAAAAACAATTATAGACGAGACACACAAATAAAACTGACCAGATGATGATCCTACCAAACCACAGCCATTTTTAACATTTTAACCAAACGTATTATTTGTTTTTGTTTTTTTATGGTAAATCCAGGTTTAAATACTGTCAGAACAGTTTAAAAACAATTTATGTCGATTAAGTTTTTTTAGGCAGAAGTTGTTCAGTTCTTGATTTAGTTTTATGTATAGTCCTGGTTTAGCTCGTGGTTTAGAACTGAATTTCTAAAACCAGAACTAAACTGGGTCTAAACTCTAAACTGAGATAAACCCAAGATTATATGACAAACTAATATGGATTTGTGGATATGCGTTTTTTGTTTCTGTTAACTGGTCCGTAGCAGCTCAATAGTAATAACCACAGTCTTAGGTTGGTAGAAATAAAATAGTAAATGGTTATTATGTGAAACACACATGTGTTTTTAGTTTTTCAGAGAAAAGCTGTTGCTGTACTTTTGCGTAACGTCCACTGTTCCACATCCTCAGTGGGACGGGGGGGGGGTCAGGGTCTGTCAGTCACTGGGGCCTCTCTGTTTAAGTAACACTGTTATGAAACTTACCTCAGGGACAGGTTACACTGACCTGGAGTATGTACTAAGCCCTCACTAACGGTCAGATAAAGGAACGTCTTAAAAAAAGAAGATTAAAACAGATTTAGCTGAAAATGTATGGTGAGAATATTCTGGATATTTGTGAAAATATAATGTGTGGGACGTCTTTCTTACTGAGGGGTAACTACACACCTCAAGTTGCTTTAATAAAAATATTTTCTCATAAACACTTCTACCAGAAAATCCATAAGTGTGAGCACACTATATTTTCTGTTCCTCAGCTGAACATGAAGCTTTATCGGCTCATTTTAATGTCTACATAATTCAACTCGCCTTTTATTAAGCTTGTATTAAAGAAACTTATATTTATGAACAATATTCTGTCTTTAGTGTATTTAGATCCCGCCTAAAAATAGCTGTAGCCAAAAACTCCCCCCAATTCTTTTATGGTAAAAAAATAAAATAAGTAATAATGATGTTGGTCGTGGTTTGTGGGGGCGTCTTTACTTGAATACTACCCATAATGCATCTACAGCTTTCCTTGTACGTCTGCTGAGCGAGGACTAGTCATTAATGAGTTCATTAAGAAGCAGGAAGGAAAACGCAATCAATGTAGAAGCCTTCAGATGGTTTCCAGGAATATACTGAGCCCTCTCCATTTTCAGAATGAACCCTGACCTTTATCACAAAACATCAGAAATATAAAACAAAGCATGTGTTGTTCAGAATCTCTTTGACTCAAAATAACTAGTTTATATTTATTATGTATTTGGCCATGTCGCAAAATAAATATACATCAGTGACGCGTCATAAAGAAGATATTCCAATTATTATTATTATTATTATTCATACTAAAACCTGTTTGAATCCGACTAAAACCTGTTTGAATCTGACTAAAACCTGTTTGAATCCGACTAAAACCTGTTTGAATCCGACTAAAACCTGTTTGAATCCGACTAAAACCTGTTTGAATCCGACTAAAACCTGTTTGAATCCGACTAAAACCTGTTTGAATCCGACTAAAACCTGTTTGAATCCGACTAAAACCTGTTTGAATCCGACTAAAACCTGTTTGAATCCGACTAAAACCTGTTTGAATCTGACTAAAACCTGTTTGAATCCGACTAGAACCTGTTTGAATCTGACTAAAACCTGTTTGAATCTGACTAAAACCTGTTTGAATCCGACTAAAACCTGTTCAGATTCGGACACCCCTCTCATAAAAGACTTTAATTTACTTTTTGACTGCAAATGAGTCAATTATTCATACTTTGTTTGAATATGTCCTTATAATATTAATATTTTAGTAACCACAGACTTTAAATGTTGGTAACTCACCCACAAACCGTTGTCAAATGTCTCTGTTCTTGTGTCCAGCCAAAGGGACGCTGAGAGAGGACACACTGAGGGTTTTCCTGCAGCAGATCGCCGCCGCCATGAGAACCCTGAACAGCAAAGGCATCATCCACCGAGACCTGAAACCACAGAACATCCTGCTGTCGTACGCCGGACGCAAGAAGTCCAACGTCAGCGGCATCCGCGTCAAAATAGGTAATATTTCTCACTGTACTTTCATGGAATAAAGCAACAACACTCTCTGGGGTCTGGCTCCGTGGGAAGAGGAAGGCTGTACAAGCAGTGTTTCTGACCTTCATGTAATGTAGCTGCTGGTATTTTATACAAAAAAAGTCAAACAATCAATTTCCAATCACAAAAACTAAGGCTTAAATGTCTAGGCAAAAATGTAATTAAATAAAAGCAGGTAAAATGTGAAAAGCAGAGAAACTAAAGCTGACTGCTCTGATCAAAGGGCTCCTACAATTATCTCGTTAATCGTTAATAAGTTTGGACAAAAAGTCTGTCTTAAAGGTGGACGAGGACAATGGACTTTTATACTTGTATATTTAGGTTAGTAATATTTAGTAAATATATTTTAATTGTATCTGTAAAATGAGTTGTATGCAGAACTGAAGCAGATAACTGTGTGACTTTAAACTGATCTGACTGGACACAACATGTCACAAAGACATAAATAAAATACTTACTTTTCTTTATAGAATTGAGTTTATTATTTATTCAGTTTGTTCTATTGAGCCTGCCTTAGTTTTGTCTTTTTTGTGCTGATGATAAACTGGTTTTGTTCTGTAGTGTTTTCATTAAAAAAAATGAACAGGAAAGTCAGAGGTTTCGTTAACTTAGTTTCATTTTTAGAAATTGTGTCAGAGGTTTCAAGTTTTAGGAAATGAAAACTCCCATCCTGAGTGTCTCCTGTCTCTGTGCTGCAGCTGACTTTGGCTTTGCCCGTTACCTTCAGAGCAACATGATGGCGGCCACACTCTGCGGCTCACCGATGTACATGGTACGTGTGACCCTCACATGATGTGCATGTGTCAAGACTCACAGCTGAGGTCGAGTTTATGAGGAGCTTGTTACATAACTCTCTGTGTGTGCGCTGGTTTTGTTTATCCCTCAGGCCCCAGAGGTCATAATGTCCCAGAATTACGACGCAAAGGCCGACCTGTGGAGCATAGGCACCGTCATCTACCAGTGTCTGGTCGGGAAGCCTCCTTTTCAGGTGAACAAACACAAAAGCATTCTCTGTGGGTTTGAGTAGGATTTCTAAGAAGCAGAACAAATGGACACAAATAAAACTCTGAATGAACTCAGTGGAGCTTCAATGGAAGGGGTTTAGACTCACGTCAGGCTACAGCTTTTGTACAAGTTTAGTGTTATTTTGGCTTTATTTAGCAGTGTGTTATTGAAGGAGGAGCTGCCTTTAATGTTGTATTTTTACTGGTTTATTACAGTCGGCCTGACAGAGTTTACTTTATCTGTAATTTATCAGAAAGAAGAACAAAACCAGCTGTTCTTAAATAGTTAATGTGGTTTATTTGGGCTCATTAGCAGCCAATCAAGACTACTTTCACAAGAGCTTGTTAACAATGGACAAAAAATATATAGATGGCAACAACAACGTGGTCAGGTCTGGACAGCACCGCGAGGCCAAACTATAATTACACCGGCTCAGTTTGGTAAACAGGTGTCTTCTTTGGCATAGAGTCGTTTGGAAACTCAACAGACACAGTCAACATGATTCATCTTCACAAAAGGACACTTTCAATAGTAATTCATTTTGAGACCATGGTCTTTTCAAAGTGTGGCTCATTCAGAGCCTCTGTATCAATTTCCAGCGCTGCATTTGTTTTCAGTTTGTGTTTGAAAAATCTACATTATGTTGAGTATTAGTTTCTTTTCTTTCTGTTTTTTATCATATGTTTGAAATAAAGACTTATCTGTGTCAGTTCAATACTATTTCTATTTTTTTCTTTTCAGGCCAATAGTCCCCAGGATCTGAGGCTGTTTTATGAGAAGAACAAAAGCCTCCAGCCCGTGTAAGTCTGTGAACTTAAACTGGGAAACACTCATTTGGTTTTTTTACAGTGCGTTGTAAAACCTTGCTTTTACCGTTTTTTACCCAGAATTCCGAGGGAGACTTCGCCGCAGCTCTGTGACCTTTTGTTGGGGCTGCTGCAGAGGAACCAGAAAGACAGGATGGATTTCGGTGAGAGCTTTTACTTTCACACACTTTCATATTTGTCTTATTTAAGGTTGTCTTTGCAACGAGTCAGCCTCTACAAGTAAAGGTTTTAGTTAGATTTACACAGGTTTTAGATGGATTTAAACAGGTTTTAGTTGGATTTAAACAGGTTTTAGTTGGATTTGAACAGGTTTTAGTTGGATTTGAACAGGTTTTAGATGGATTTGAACAGGTTTTAGATGGATTTAAACAGGTTTTAGTTGGATTTGAACAGGTTTTAGTTGGATTTGAACAGGTTTTAGATGGATTTGAACAGGTTTTAGATGGATTTGAACAAGTTTTAGATGGATTTGAACAGGTTTTAGTTGGATTTGAACAGGTTTTAGATGGATTTGAACAGGTTTTAATTGTTTTTTACAGATGCATTTTTCGGTCATCCTTTCCTGGAGGCGCCGTCCACCATTAAAAAATGTGAGTTTCTTTTTGAGGAGGTATAAATCTGGATTATGTTTTCGGTCTGTGGTTAATGGTGTGTTTATCCTCGCAGCGTGTCCAGTGCCGGTCCCCAGTGCCTCCAACGCTGTGACAGACAGCTCCTGCGGCAGCTCCCCCTGCATCCGCTTCAACTCGCCTCCAGTGAGTCACATTCAGCTTCAGAAATCCCAGCACTTAACTCACACACAACCTTAACCACAGTTCAGTCTTTAGACTTGGAGAGAAAAGATGAGTACAAATACAAGCTCTGAAGGGAAGTCAGAGTAATGATAACTTGGCATTAACAGTCTGTAGTGGACAGTTTGAGTTTACACCTGTCTTCTGGAACAGCTTAGCTGATGTCTTCAGGTCTAATTTTTTTCCACAGATGACAATAATCTTTAGGAGATTAAACTGTCAAACTAAACACAAAGTAAAAGTCCCTTCTGTTTATTGATCTTGAATATCTTGATAGATTTTGATCTTCTTATTGTCTGCTACGTGACTAATTCTGGTCGTACGGCACATCTCGTCTCACTGCTGCAGAGAAAATACAGGACGCATCCATTTCCCCAGACCTCAGTGTTGTCTTTATCTGATTACTCTGACATCCATCCCTGCCCTGCTCTGAAGCTGTAATTGCATCATTCAATCCTCTCTCTGTGTCTGTGTCTCCTCAGTCTCTGCCCGACATGCAGACTCTGGCAGAAGACGGCCTGTCCTCGCCGCCGCTGGGGCCGCCCAACTTCCTGCAGCTGTCCAAGGAGTCGGCTGGAAGCACGAGCAGCAAAACCTCCTCCTGCGACACTGACGACTTTGTGCTGGTGCCTCACATCTCCACTGACAGCTGTAAGAACACACATGCACTTTACTCACCATTAGGACACAGCTGTTGGTCTAAGACCGGACTAACTCTGTCTTCTTCAAACACTGACCTCCATGAGTCTGGACCTGGTCTAAGACTGGACTAACTCTGTCTCCTTCAAACACTGACCTCCATGAGTCTGGACCTGGTCTAAGACCGGACTAACTCTGTCTTCTTCAAACACTGACCTCCGTGAGTCTGGACCTGGTCTAAGTCTGGACTAACTCTGTCTCCTTCAAACACTGACCTCCGTGAGTCTGGACCTGGTCTAAGACTGGACTAACTCTGTCTCCTTCAAACACTGAGCTCCGTGAGTCTGGACCTGGTCTAAGTCTGGACTAACTCTGTCTCCTTCAAACACTGACCTCCGTGAGTCTGGACCTGGTCTAAGACTGGACCTGGACTGTTTAGATTTTGTGTGCTTATCTAAAAGCCTTGGTCTTGGTGTGGTCTTGACTACAACACTAGGATTTACATTAAAACTGAATCTGTCCTGAGAGTAAGTCAGCGTCTGTTCTCAATGAAGGAGCTGCTCTGGAAGTTCTTATTCAAAACAAAACAAAAGCTACAGCTTCAGCGATGTGTCATTTAATAGATACATGTCCAAATGAAACTGTATGAACTGCTGTGACTAATTCAAACATTTCTGGGTTAATAACTGGGTGTGTATTAACATGGTTCCTTGTAAAACATAACCCAGAAACCTGTACAGGTGTGTCCAGACGTTCCTGTCATGATTGTAATCAAATTATCTATGTCACAAGGACTCTGTGTAATCTTTTGGCTAAAGGTTTGTGAGCCCGTTCCTGTTGCCGGTTAAACATCTGTCGGAGTTGAATACGTGCAGCTGATCCAGTAACTCTGTCTGTTGTCTCGGCACGTTACCAAACCTGCCGCCGGTAAACGAGACAGCTGCTCACCATCTCGCTGAGTAATTGTAGCCCTCGCTCCTCGAACAGCCGAGCCGTCGTACACTTATCCTTTGGACTGGAGGTAAAACGAGCCCTCACCTCTTCACGGTCTGCACCTGCCTCGCCGACACAATGAGCCCCGGCGCCCGGTTCAGTGAAACGGGTGTGTCAGCTGTCACCGTGAGAGGCGTTCAATTCCCCTAATGTCCTCTAAATAATCCCTCAGTAATCCTGCCGCATCGAGACAGTGATCTGGTCTTTTAGAGAAAAAAGGCACATATGACACTGAAAAATAATCCACTGGTTCAACTTAAATAAGTAATGTATGTGTGGAGTTTGATTTATGTATTTTTTTTTGTAAGTTGTACTAACTCAGAAATATTGAGTGCATTCAAGGATACTTTTATTGTTGGACTAATTCAATGATCTGGTCCCACCAACATAATTTGGATTATCCTTTAAAAATGTTACTTTGCTTTACTTTAATGTATTTTGAAGAAATGTATGTTGTTTTTAGTTTACATTGTTTTATTTTGTTACTTTACGCTACTTTTCTTTAATGTTAATTTACATTATTTTACATTTCATTGAAAGCCTACTTAAAAACATCATTTTGATTTAAATAATTTAAGATAAGCCTTTGTAAAACCTCTTCTTGTCTTTTACAGACGATCAGCCGATGGGAGTGTGCCGTCGACCGTCCAGCGAGTTCCTGATGTGTGGAGGGTGAGGACAGTTTTACACATTTCCTTAAATCGTACTCGTAAATGCTGCTAAAGGTTACAGCATGTGTCAGAGAGTCTAGAGAAGTGTTGGAAAGCGACGGTTCACAGTAAATCAGTCCATCTTCCACAATAACAGTCACCTTTTGCCACGCCACCATCAGACCAACCAAGTCTCATGTTCTTCTGCCTCATTTACCGCTCACTTCTCATTCGTCATCTGCACAGCTTCTTTTTTTTTTTTTCAAATCAGCACTTTTTTAACCGAGCCGTGAAGTAGAGCCAAAAAAACAAAGTGACGCATGTTCTATAAAAAGCTCCTGACCGACCGAGGGCTGTAGGATGAAAATAGTCCTGGACACAGGCCAAAACATGCCTCCAATAACACACTGTTATTACCGAGACTGTGATTAAAGGATCAGAAGATGGTCTTCACGTGTCGGGGTTTCCACTTCTCTTTCCATCAGCTTTGTTTCACCAGAGATCTTTCCCAGTTGAGCTCGGTGCATTAGCCACACAACTGGACACAGCATCGTCCTCAGAACACATGGATTATGTAGCTAAACTTTACAAATCAACATGAATAATTGAAAGAAAGATGAGTAAAGATCTTTCCCAGCTATGTTCCTGCATTTTACCAGAACAGTTTTCTGTGTGAAAAGAGACATTTACCGACATTAAAGAGTCAAGACCTGGGAATTTACTGATAATTTACTGGAAAGGCTGGGCACGTATTTATTTATTTGTTTATTTAAGGATTCCTGTTGGTCTTAAAAATAAAAGATACAGCCACAACACAAAAAGAACATAACACAGAAAACATGATACAGTTTATTACATTCTTTCAGGCTTAAACAAACTGAATTATTGCTTTCTTCAGTTTCTTTTTGAGAGTTCCATGGTTTAAAAGCAGAGTCAATGTTCAAGTCAGGTTTGATTCAGATTCAGACGACTTTGTTAATCCCACCAGGGGCAATTAATTTGAGCAACAAGTAAAGACAACAAACAGACATGAGCACAAATAGGCACAACAGCAGAAAGCAGTTGGAAGAAAATATTGAATAAATATATAAAATATGCAATAAAACAGATGAATAAAAAACTTTTAAAAGATAAGGAGCTGTTGGGATAAAATAATTGTGTTTGATAATGTTTTTTCACTTTAATTCCCATAAAAAAACATTAATTTTAAGAGAAAGTATGTTGTAAATTGAAAGAACGGCTTTTCTTTTCCATATTTTGCTCAGTGTTATATGCTTTTTTATAAACAAGGTAATATTTTTTATGCAAGTCAGATTTAATAAGAAGTATTTAAATAATGCTCTCTTCATAAAAAAATCCTAATAAATGCTAACATTTCAAGCAGGCTAAGACATTTTTTACAGTTCAAACAGTGAGTTCAGAAGGTATTTTTAAAACATTTCATCTAATGTCTAATTTAATTTCATCTGATGTTCTTTTATCTGTGAAATTCAGGTCCATCCACACAGACGATTGCATTATACAAAGACTAGTTGTCCTTTCAATCTCAATAATACGGACTATTGGACCCTGTTGGTCACATGTGTCAGAGAAACTCAAAAACACTGCCTGGGCCTGCACTTCTTCACCCTCTTTACTGTTTCTATGTTTACACAGCCAGAAGCTAAAGTGTCCACGTGTCGCAGCAGTTCCTCTTTTACCTGTTGTTGTCTGAGAGTCCTCCAGGAGCCCTCCCTGTTTCCTCTGCTGTGCTCTCACAAAAACACACACGTAACGTCAATAACCAGCTCTCACATGAAACAGTTAACCATTGACATCAGAGTATTTGTCTTTCATTTGAAAAGATTTAACCATCGCCTTATCCTTTGGACCTGTTAAATGAAGTACAGTTGGATTTAAATTATTCTCCTCGCTGTAATAAAAGACAGAAGAGTAGGCGGTGAATGGAGAGACAAATATTTTATGAGATGGTATTTATTTAAATAAGGACAATGCATATTAATGAACATCTGTAACAGTTACAGTTAGTGGTCACAGCGTTGGTTTTCCTTTATCCACTGTTTGAGATTTGAACATGACTAGAGTCTCTAGATACTGAAGGGAATAATTTACCATAATAGACCCCCTTTTACAAAATACTAGTCCTATCCTTTTAAGTTGCTCTGTTAAAATGTATGGCAACATTTACATGACCCAGTAAGGACTAAGCAGATGTAATGAATGAAAGAATAAGACGCTCAAAAGCTTGTGACTAAAGACTAAAAGAGGAGAACAGTCCCATCCCCCTTTCATTCAGCCCCGGTCTGCGTCTGTAAAGAAAAACCAGGTCAGCATCGAAGTGACTTGCAGATTCAGGCGAGTAATGCTCTAAGGGTTTTTTTTTTTTTAAAGCTCTTACATCGGCTGTTCACTGACCTACAAATTCTCCTTTTAGTGTTTTTCTTTTACGAGGCGCGTAACGAGCTATATTTGAAAACCAGAACATTTCTGTGTCAAATGTCTGAGAGGATAAAGAGGGAAAATAGATGCTCATAAGGTCCAGACTATTGTACATATTTATAGGGTTTATAATGGTGGTCAAAATCTTTAGAATTCCAGGCATTTTATTGTTTTCCAGAAGAGCTTTAATTATTGAACAAAATGCTGTAATATAATATAAAATAATGATAGAATTTCCAGGAATAATTCATAAAACTGCAAATTTAAGTTTATGTAGGTCAGCTCTCTCTTCATTTGACATTGCTTATATTCTCAAAGTCAGTGTGCTTCTTTTTTTAGTTTTGTTTTTACAGACAACAGGATCCATCATTAAAGGAAACCTGGAAAACAGTTACACAAGGCTGCTTTAAGATGTAACCAATGTAAACAGCTATGACTAGGCAAAACCTAAACAAGAACACAGAAGTCACTCAAACAAAGCTACTTAAAGAGAAAAATAAATCATCATACTCAACATATTAAATCAAATAAATCCAAAAACAACATAAGTAATAGCCCTCGAGTGGAAAAACAGACAGTTACTGATATATATATATATATATATATATATATTCTACAAAGTAAATCTAAAATATACTTAAGATACATTTAAAACCTTCTGGACTGAAAAATGCATACAATAAAAGTCTGTTTCACTGTTAAATGGCTTAAAGCGGTTCAATTTAGACAAAGGGAACACATCTATAGGTGAAGCCTCGTGTCTGAGCAGTGCTTTGTCCTCACGAGTCTTTCCTCACGTGTTTCCTGCCTCAGTGGCCTCCCAGTCTCCCCCTATATCCATTTTATATCCATCTTATATTATATTTCAGCTCAAACATCACATGCCTCACATAACCCTGGTTTCTGACGGTTTCCTTCGCTCCTCAAGTGTGTCCTGGAACATTTTGTCTTTTTCTCGAGTCACAAAAGGATGTAAATGTGAGCACTTCCCCCGTCTGTCTGTCTGGGCCCTGTGCAGCTGTCCCACACGTGCCTTTCCCTCTGGCCCCGCCCCTTTGGCTCCTGATTGGTTCTGAGTGTCTGTTTACATCCTGGCCATGCCCCCCTCAGTTTTTTTTTCTCCACTTTCTGACTCTTCCCACTGAACTCTACTTTCACAGTCTGCCTTTGCTCTGAAGCACACACAGACCTCGCAAACCCATTTTATTTTTGTTTTTCTTTAAATAATGGGCGTGGACACTCATGAGCACTGGTTAACCCACCTCTGGCCGTGTTCTCCGTCCAGGCAGCCGACCACGGGACAGACCCCGATGGCCTCCTCCCCTCGAGCGGAGACGACCCCCATCCCGGTCCCGACGCAGGTCCGGAACTACCAGCGCATAAAGCAGAACCTGTCCAGCAGCCCGACCACCACGCTCTACAGCTCCCCCAGGTCAGAACCCCCACAGTAAACACTTTTTATTTATGAAGTCTTAAAGATTTTAGACGTTACTTTGATTTGGATATAGTAATAAACTTCTGAATTCTACAAAATAATGAAGCTATAAAGTCAGATTACAGATATTTTAGTGATTTATTTGAGGAAAATGAATGTTTCCAGAAGCAGCAGAGCGTTTGGACAGAGGTGCACAGTATCAGAGGAGAAAGTGAACACATGGTGTTTTTGACAGACTTTTTGACTACATTAAGAGCAATGTTTTCTACTCCAATATATTTGACATTGGATTGTGTTTAAAATAGTTTGTTTTTTGTCTTTGTTCTAAATGTAATGTGCAGAGGTTTGTCAGTTTGTTAGAATATTTTTAACTCAGGCATGCTCGATATTTGAGTAAATAAAGACAGAAATAGTGAGACAGTTTCTTCTCCTGTTTGCAGTCGCTCCTGTTTTTTAGCCTGAACGCTGCTCAGTGTGAGACACTTCTTTAAAGAGAAATACTCTGCTGTGTTGTTGTGATTTAATTGGTTTTTAAATCCCGGACTGTTTTATATTATTTTGTTGAGTGTACCTCTTTATATTTACAAAGGAACGGAGTACTTCTTTTATAACTGCACAGCATTTACAGTTGGTAAGATCTACAACTGTAAACAGGACAAACCTGTTGGCGTCTGATAATGTAGATGCAAGTAGAGTGAGTGCAGGGCTGATACTAGGAAGTGCAGACAGGACAGTAAAGTCAGTAGGTTCACACTTTGGAATGAACTCAACAACCTGTAGTGCAGTTTGGTGATGGGCCAGTCGTCTTAGTCCGATTATAACTGGAGATACATATGTTTGTGACCAACACAGTTATTGCTTTAGGGCTTTCCTCAGACTAAAGTCAAACAAAGTCACTGAGCAGCTGAAAAAAAAACATGAAGAGCAGTGTTTATAGCGATGCTGATATTATGGTTCTTTGGCTGAACTTATTTTGTCTTAAATCGGAGTAACACACCTGGATAATGTGATTCAGAGTCGAACTATTGCTGCATGTTTTCTTCTTTCGTCAGCTCAGGTTGGACATTGTGCTCTGGGTTTGTTCCAGAGACACATGAGATAAACAAGGCCCGTGTTTAGAGACAGTTTAAAATTTACATTTGGGTTTGTCACTGGCTCCTGTTTGTAGGTCCACCGGTCTACTCCAGTAGGTCCACTGGTCTACTCTGGTAGGTCTACTGGTCTACTCTAGTAGGTCCACTGGTCTACTCTGGTAGGTCCACTGGTCTGCTCTAGTAGGTCCACTGGTCTACTCTAGTAGGTCCACTGGTCTACTCCGGTAGGTCCACTGGTCTACTCTAGTAGGTCTACTCTAGTAGGTCCACTGGTCTACGCCGGTAGGTCCACTGGTCTACTCTAGTCAGTCCACTGGTCTACTCCGGTAGGTCCACTGGTCTACTCCGGTAGGTCCACTGGTCTACTCTGGTAGGTCCACTGGTCTACTCTAGTAGGTCTACTCTAGTAGGTCCACTGGTCTACTCTGGTAGGTCCACTGGTCTACTCTAGTAGGTCTACTCTAGTAGGTCCACTGGTCTACTCTGGTAGGTCTACTGGTCTATTCTAGTAGGTCCTCTGGTCTACTCCGGTAGGTCTACTGGTCTGCTCTAGTAGCTTCTCTGGTCTACTCTGGTAGGTCTACTGGTCTACTCCGGTAGGTCCACTGGTCTACTCTGGTAGGTCTACTGGTCTACTCTAGTAGGTCCACTGGTCTACTCTAGTAGGTCCACTGGTCTACTCTGGTAGGTCCACTGGTCTACTCCGGTAGGTCTACTGGTCTGCTCTAGTAGGTTCTCTGGTCTACTCTGGTAGGTCCACTGGTCTACTCTGGTTGGTCCACTGGTCTGCTCTAGTAGGTCCACTGGTCTACTCTGGTAGGTCCACTGGTCTACTCCGGTAGGTCTACTGGTCTGCTCTAGTAGGTTCTCTGGTCTACTCTGGTTGGTCCACTGGTCTGCTCTGGTTGGTCCACTGGTCTGCTCTAGTAGGTCCACTGGTCTACTCCGGTAGGTCCACTGGTCTACTCTGGTTGGTCCACTGGTCTGCTCTAGTAGGTCCACTGGTCTACTCCGGTAGGTCTACTGGTCTGCTCTAGTAGGTTCTCTGGTCTACTCTGGTAGGTCCACTGGTCTACTCTGGTTGGTCCACTGGTCTACTCTGGTAGGTCCACTGGTCTACTCTGGTAGGTCTACTGGTCTACTCTAGTAGGTCCACTGGTCTACTCTGGTAAGTCCACTGGTCTACTCCGGTAGGTCCACTGGTCTACTCTGGTAAGTCCACTGGTCTACTCCGGTAGGTCCACTGGTCTACGCCGGTAGGTCCACTGGTCTACGCCGGTAAGTCCACTGGTCTACTCCGGTAGGTCCACTGGTCTACGCCGGTAGGTCCACTGGTCTACTCTGGTAGGTCCACTGGTCTACTCCGGTAGGTCCACTGGTCTACTCCGGTAGGTCCACTGGTCTACTCTAGCTTTTGAAGCGTTCATGAGCTCATTGGAAGGAGCAGTTGTTGTGTTAGGAATGTGTTTTCCAGATCTCGTAAAGTCATTGTCAACGTCGATATCTTCAAATTAATCAATAAGTTTATTAGCATTTAACTCTAAACTCTGAGCTGTCTTAATTGAGCTATGAGCGTCGTCCAATTAATGTGTCCATAGGTCCCACTGCTCGTTGGTGTTGTACAGTAAATTATATAAACAACATCTTATTAATACACGTTTGAGGTATTTGCAGGTAACATACTAGTGTTACTGTTGTCTAGTAAAGGGTATTAGATTTTTATTGATTATTTATATACTTCATTGTCTAAATTTACATTATTAAATTTTATTGGTTTATTGCGGCATATTTTCAACACTTTTCACCCTAGGTTTTGATAAAATATAAAAAACAAAAAAACAAAACAATATACACTTTCATTTAAATGCAGACTAGTCCTTTCTCATAGTTCTTTATTGTTATTCTTATGGGTTATTTTTTCCATGTTGTATATTTTCTGTACAGTTTCAGTGAGAGAGGTAGAAGGTTTCTATTTTTTCCAGTTTTGAGTCAATGTCATTATCCAGAATAAGTTACATTTTCCTTGTTGTAGTCTGAGCAGGAGCTTTTATTAGAGCTAAGCCAAAGTCAATAAATGGGAAAGTTGTCCTTGGAAAAAAACGGATTTTGTTGCGATAAACACCAGTGACTCATTTAAACTGGCATTAAACATAATGACATCCCTCAGAGGTGTTTCGTCAGGTAATGTTTCACAGGGGTTACATCAGATTCAGGTTGTGACCTCCCAAACCTGCTGTGAGGAGGGGCTCTATGTGAAAACAAACAAAACCTTGTGGTACTGCTCTTACAGGAAGATTAGTGTCAGTGTTTACAGCTGTCGACTGAAAAGAGGAGCACAAAGGGTAGGATTAACCTCTGCTTTATTCTGTTAATGAGATTTCAGTTTTTTTAGGTAAAGTTTTAATTACAGTTCATTAGGTTAAACCCTGTAGTGGAGCTAACAAACTGTAAAAATATTCCAATTAAATTAATTATATGCAGAATATGTCAAGTCAAAACACCTCAGCTTCGTCTCGGCAAAAGTGTCTCTGCTCCAATACACTAACTTCAGCTGTTTTTATGTTTTCATGTGTTTCTGTGTCGGAAAAATAATGTGAAGAGTATTGAACTGGAATCCATCTGGGTCCAGCTGTACATGTTGGCAAAGTATTTACCAAGATGGCGGCCAGATGTTTGGGTTGCAGTGCTGTTCCCAGGTGGAACAGAGATCGATCAACAACTTGGACCTACTCAAGCCTCTGTCCATAACAGGAGTGTCCAAAGGTTTTTGAAAGAGGAACACATTTGGTGTGAAGACAGTTTCCAAGGACTGACAGTCTCTAATGATGTTATTCCACAAGAACAGGTTTTAGTTGGATTTGAACCGGTTTTAGGTGGATTTGAACAGGTTTTAGATGGATTTGAACAGGTTTTAGTTGGATTTGAACAGGTTTTAGTTGGATTTGAACAGGTTTTAGATGGATTTGAACAGGTTTTAGTTGGATTTGAACAGGTTTTAGTTGGATTTGAACAGGTTTTAGATGGATTTGAACAGGTTTTGGTTGGATTTGAACAGGTTTTAGATGGATTTGAACAGGTTTTAGTTGGATTTGAACAGGTTTTGGATGGATTTGAACAGGTTTTGGTTGGATTTGAACCGGTTTTAGGTGGATTTGAACCGGTTTTAGGTGGATTTGAACCAGTTTTAAATGGATTTGAACAGGTTTTAGATTGATTTGACCCTGTTATTTTTAAAGGTGTTGCTGTTGTTTCCATAAACAATACCGTTTATCTCTGAAGCTGAGGGCCACAGAAAATCTGACTTTGGACTTGTCTGTAACCTTCTCCTCTCGTTGGGTCTCTTCTCAGAGTCTCGTAGGAGGTTCTCAGAGTCTCAGGAGGTGGTGTCCCTGAGTAAGCTGTTAATACTGGACTCAGGATCACAGTACAGGACTCTTTATTACAGCCCTTGTCACATGCACCCAACTATGGATTGAACTCTAGACTTATAATACAGTTTGAACAAGTTTTATTTAATACATTTTTATCCGTTCTGTGTTATCTGCGCAGGGCTGGGACAGTGAGGCGCTCCAACACCAGTCCTATGGGGTTTCCCAAAGTGTGTTCAGGGTCCCCCAGCTACGCAGACGTCCATCAGACCGCGGGCCGGCGTCTGTCCACAGGCAGCTCCAGGCCCTACTCCCCTTCGCCGCTCGGTGAGAACACGTCCACTCCTCACTAACTGTCTGACCACACTTGTCTTAATGATCCGCTGAAACGTCTGGCTTTTTTTTGCAGTGGGCACTATTCCTGAGCAGCTGGGTCACTGCTGCTGCCACCTTCAGAGCCACGAGCCTCGCAGTCGCAGCTCGTCTGGAGGTGAGTTAAACGGGTCTTTCACAGAAGAAGCATCAACACTAAGTTTTTTCATTGTGTCATTTAAGCCAGGGAGTAGTTTAGACACAGGCCACAGTGAGGAGCTTGTGACTGATCTGTTCTGTGGTAAATGAAAAACAGAATACAATAAAGAGCGTCTGCGTCGACCGAGAGCGTGAGTCACTCTGAGTCAAAGTCCACATTTAAGACTCTGTGACGCTGTCGTATTAACGCCACAGACGACGTCTGCCTTGTTTGTGTGAGGAGCTGTTGTTGCTGTTGTCAGGACGAGTTATTTTTAAGAGACAAGACTCGGGCAGATAACTCCACTTTGTCCTGGTTTTGGAAAGTTACTGACCAAACGTTTTAGGCCAAGAAACACAAGCTGACATTATTTATGACCAAGATTTAGCTACACATTATAAATATTTTTATAATTATATTCTTTTGCCTCTTATTTTTAACATACAAGGAAAAAGGGAAAGAGAGAAATGACGAACAAATGAAACTGAGCTTTGAGAATTGTTCACCTGAGGCTCTTGTAACTGTTTATGGATCCAGTTTCATAGATTAGGACATTTTTGGCATCGCACCTGTAAATGAATCTCTTAAATGTAAGCCTGGCCAGCCTTCCCTATTCTTTTTTCTTTTCTATACTTTGAAATATTCTTTGGAAACTATTCAGAGAAACTAAGGATTAGCATTTTTTGTAAATCCATCTAAAACCTGTTCAAATCCAACTAAAACCTGTTCTTGTAGAATAAGAACAAAATCAGAAGAGTGTAAAACGTGTAAAACTTTTGAACACTCCTGGTGTTTATTGTACCAAAGTTTTTGAATTCTTTCATTAGATTAATATTGAGTGTTTTTTTATGACCAAATATAGCTTGTTAAAGTTTTTTTTTTTTTTTCGATGTAGACAGGTCGGAACTGAGTAAATAATTCTTTCACATGTATATTTTCTTTATTATATCCTTTATGTAGAGGAGACCAGTTATCTTTACGTGTCTCTGTCTCCTCTCCAGGCTCCCCCGTCCCGTCCTCGCAGCTCCTTGGGGCCCGTCTCCAGAGCGCCCCGACTCTGACGGAGATGTACCAGACGAGGCAGAAGCTCCACAAGCAGCTGTCCGACCCAGTGCATGCCTCGTCCTCTCCTCAGCTGGGACGCCCCGCCGTCCTGGGCTCTTCTCCCACCAAACTGCTGGGCTCCTCCCCTCGGACGTCCGACTGGAAGTCACCGCTGCCCACCATCATCGGCTCCCCCACAAAGGTGAGGGATTTAAGCACAGGTGGCTCCTACATTATTGGGTAATGTATGAAGACTGTAACTTTTAAATATCTTTATTTCCAGACCATATCTGCACCGTTTAAAATCCCCAAAACGCAGGCGTCCTGTAACCTGATGGCGTTGGCCGACAGCCCAGCGCCCACCAAGACTCTGGCAGACGCTCGGGACGTCTGTATCCACCACTGCAGTCCGTTCACAGGGGGACGTCCCGCTGCACCTGAAGGCAGCAGGACTTTTGGAAGGTGGGTTTGGAATGAAATCATTACTGTATCTGAAAGTATTATCGCTCAAATCCAACTAAAACCTGGTTAAATCCATCTGAAACCTGGTTAAATCCATCTGAAACCTGGTTAAATCCATCTGAAACCTGTTCAAATCCAACTAAAACCTGGTTAAATCCATCTAAAACCTGGTTAAATCCATCTGAAACCTGTACTTGTGGAATAAGAATGAAAGTCTGGACACCCCTGGTCTATGTTGTGTCTGAATGGTAAAATATCTTTCCCGTCTTATAAGATGTCTTACTTTACTTTAAACATGTCTCCTAGTCTTCTGTCATTCATGTAGGATGAGGTTAGTGCAGTTTCAAAATAAAAGCCTGCTCTGTATTAGCTCCAAGGACATAAAAGCTACTATTATTCAGAAAGTTGGCAGGTGACTGAAACACTGCTGTATTAGAGCTATCCTCACCACTTTTAAGTCTTCACAACTTCATTTACATTTAGTCAGATAACAGACCAAAGTGACTTAGAAGTGAGGAAAACAATGGACGCAATTTTAACAACACAAGGAACAAAAAGTATAAGTGCACAAAAAACGAGTCAGTTTAAACCCAGCACAGTTTACAAAGCTACAGCTTAATGTTTTCTGCTTTTACTCTCCTCTACAAACACTGTACTCACATGTCACTAATGAAAGTCACTAAGGATTTATTTCCTGCTCCGTGTGTATAGGCTCTTCTAAGATGTTTTTTTTTAAGTTGTTTTCAGTCGTTGGTGTAGGTTTAAAAAGTCACTTTACATTTTATAACCAGCCAAATGCATGTGTTTGGATGTAGCCTTACTTGACTCTTAGTCCTGTAACAGTTAATGCTGGTCATGTGACTTAAGCCCACACGTTTCCATTTCCTCGTCTATTTCACGTTCACAGATATCAGTCCGACTTGTTAATGTGTCATTGTGAGCAGCAGTGACGTGTTTACAGTGCCCCGGCTCAGCAGGAAAAACTGTGACCTTTGTGTCCTACAGGTCGGTGAGCACAGGTCGTCTGTCGGAGCAGCCCATCAGGATCACTCTGGGAGGACAGGCCTACCAGGGCAGCACCGACAGCCTCAACACGGAGCGGCCCATGGACACAGGTACAAGACTCGAAAAGTTGTCTTGTTGTATTAATCCCAACATAAATAATGGAAGTTCTTGTCTGTGGTCTTTAAGCCCCGGCAGGTCCTTGTGGACTGGTTCAGGGCGGATCAGCGAGTCCCAGGACCGTCCTGTTCACTGTGGGCTCACCTCCCAAAAGCAGCACTCCTCCGACCTGCAGCCACCTGGGACCAGACCAAGGACCACCTCAGGTACAAACACAACTTTCAACCAAGACACAGAAGCTAGTTCTGGACAAGCCCCAAACCTGCTGGATCATTTATTTTATGATTCCTACTCATTCTGAAGTGCTTTGTTTTACATTTTGGGGATAAGACTCTGTCCAGAAGGAAGCAGTTGAAAGAGTGAATGTTTAAATAGTTCTAACTTTGCTGTAGCTGTTCTGTCATGCTTTCATCTCCCACAGATTTCTTTAACAGTTGCTCACTGGAGTCTGAAACAAGCTCCAGGATAGGGCTGTAGTAATCGAATATTTTAGTAATCGAGTATTCTACCGAAAATGTAATCGATTAATCGGATAAAATGTATTTTTACTTAATTAGAGTGCAATATTAAATATGCAAGAGAAAATAAGACTCTAGGTCTCAGTGGTAGAGCGGTCGTCCTTCAACCGGGAGGTAGGCGGTTCGAATCCCGCTCTCCCCACAGTTCATACTGTTGTTGTGTCCTTGGGCAAGACACTTAACCCCCCTTGCCTCCAGTGGTGTTCCAGCTGTAACACTGGTGAATGGAACCTTAATGTAAGTCGCTTTAAATGAAAAAGCGTCATCTGTAAAATGTAACACTGGTGTAAGTCGCTTTGGATAAAAGCGTCTGATAAATAACTAAAATGTAAATGTAAATGTAAAAAATGTCTCTTAAAAAGAACTACGTTTCCTTTTTTTTTTTAAAGAAAATTTAATTATTTTTTTAAATGCATAGAATGCAATGCATACATCAAAAATAAACATTTAGTCATTACCCATTGTTTCTCTGTCTGTACTTGTACTGTGAACAATTAAAATAAAGTGCATTTAAGTGCCATTCATTTGAGGTTTTAAATAAAGCATTTTCTGACATGCAAGAACAAATAAAATGAATTACTTTCAAATTACTTTTTAAAGTATCAAAACTAAAGCATACATTAAATTAATAATAATAATGGGGCGGCAGTGGCTCAGTGGTAGAGCGGTTGTCCTCCAACCGGAACCCCACAGTCCATTCTGTCGATGTGTCCTTGGGCAAGACACTTAACCCACCTTGCCTCCAGTGGTGTTCCAGCTGTAACACTGGTGAATGGAACCTTAATGTGAGTCGCTTTGGATAAAAGTGTCTGCTAAATGACTAAATGTAAATGTAATGATACAAAAACACTGCCTTTAAGTCATGCAACTTAACTTTCAGAACTAAAAGTTAACTAAACATTCTGAACATAAGTCTTCTTCTTGGAATGCTCTCTGAAAACCCAGCTGCTCAGTGGAACATGAAGTAGCTGTCCGCACATCTGTTCATAGGAAGCTATAATATCATTATTTTACAGCAAGTTCATGGCTGTGCATTTATAAATCCTATTCATGGCAATCAAACTAAATACTAGAATAATTTGTTTTATGGCTGCTCGATATTGAAGAAAATTGTGATATGCGATAACTAGCTTTGCAGTAAATAAAGTCCTTTGGTAGCTGTGGTATAAACTGCTGTTAAATAATCTGTTGGTGTAACCCCTCCGCATCCGCGTGTTTTCACATAATTGTACCTCCCGTTGTGGGTTGTCCATGACATAGTTAACATACTTGATTTAACAGCCTTCATCTTGACGAGCAATCACATTTATTTAATGCTGCATTGAATTTACCTTGTCCAGGGCGACGGTGCCCAGGTCTGAGTAGAGAGAAGGTTCTCTGTTGCTGCTGCGGCCCTTGTGCTGTTGTGGTATGCTAGCTCGAACTCACAATGGACACATACGCCACAATGTTCTCTTTACGTTTTAATATGAAACCCAAACGACACCAGTTTGAGTCGTTTTCTCCTGTTTGTTTCTTGGCTCATCGCTATTGTTATCAATCCCTTCCATTTTGCAGCTCGCGTGCAGCGCACCCTCAAATCAAAACACCGCTAACTCCTTCCGTCTCCTTCCGCTTTGTGGGTGACGTAAACGCGCTGTGTCACATTAAAAAAAAAGAAAACAGAAACACTGAAACACTGCTGCCTGGGTCCAGACCAAACCAGGACCACATTTCCCTCGTTTTAAAATCCAGATGATTTTAGCTCTCATTAGTTTTATCTGCCCTCTTCTGGTTTTAAAGCATCAGTTACAGAGCTGAGTATCTTTTGTTTCCATCATGGTTAATGTAAAGTTCTCTTCTCAGTGGGCTCCAACAGTTCGGGCGGCTCTCTGTGCTCCACCAGCGGTCGGGTCTACATGGGCTCTCCTCCGGGAGGGATGGCCCTGGGCTCGTCTCCTCCGGGGGCGGCGGAGGGGGCGCCCAGCAGCCTGCGGTACGTCCCGTATGGCACCTCTCCCCCGAGTCTGGAGGGGTTCATCACCTTCGAGGCCCCCGAGCTGCCGGAGGAGACGCTGATGGAGGTGAGAGACTAGACAGAGCGTGTTCAGGAGCCTTCTGTCCCGAGCCCGGACTCTGACTCTGTGAATCCTTCCGTCCTGCAGCGGGAGCACACGGACACGCTGATGCACCTCCGGATGATGCTGTCCTTCACCGACTGCGTTCTGGAGATGGCTGCGATCCGAGCGGGAGGCGCGGAGCTCGGGGTGTCGGCTGCGTCGCTGTACCCTCCTCAGGACAGTGTGGTGGTGGACCAGATCAGCCAGCTCAGCAGAGAGTGGGGGTCAGATATACTCTTTATTTCTTCAGTCACACGAGGTTTACCTGATCATGACCAACTGACCTTCTGTATGAGTTTACATGAGTCTTTGTTCAGTTCTAACCTGTGGAAGTTTACATTTCTGAATTCAATTGAACTTATTCCAAATATTGCAGCTGCAGATGATATTGTTATTCCAATGTTTAATATTGCATATTGTGTATTTTCCTAGAATTGTTCAGCTCTATTATGCGGGGGGTTTAATAACTGTTGTACTGACAGTAACATACATTATATAAATCAGATTATTGTCTGATCCATGTCATCCCGTTTGGTTTATTCATTTCTACCCTCTTTAATTGTGTGTATGCTACTAAATACTAAAACTTTAGAAAAAGGAAGCAGAGAAATAGTCATTTTGAAAATGAAGGAGAAATTGGGTTTGCGTCGAGTCATCTTTATAAGAAGCTGATATTTCATAATGACCTCTACATTATGTGCATTAGGCCTTTTCTCTGCAGTGTTCTTAATCTCCTGTGGTTGTGCTGCCCCCTACAGGCAGGTGGAGCAGCTGGTGCTCTACATGAAGGCGGCGCAGCTCCTGGCCTCGTCGCTGCATTTCGCCAAATCTCAGATCAAATCCTCCAAACTCAACCCCTCCTCCGCCGTCAAACAAGGTGAGTGTCTGTTTTTAAAATGAAACCTTCTCTGTTTCCTGTTTTAAATGTGTGTTTAGTTCCTGTTTGTCTTTGTTTCCTGTGCGTTGCTCAGTGGTGAAGAACCTGAACGAACGATACAAAAGTTGCATCTCTCTCTGTCGACGGCTCACGGACAAACTCAACCACTTTTTCTCCGATAAGCAGCGGTTTGTGGATGAAATCAACAGCGTCACGGCAGAGAAGCTCATCTATAATCACGCCGTGGAGATGGTGAGCCTCACAAACACATTAAAGCTCAGTAAAATGACAGAAATGTGGTTCTAATAAACGCTCGTGTGTGGGTTCAGGTCCAGTCGGCCGCTCTGGACGAGATGTTCAAACAGACGGAGGACATTGCGTATCGTTACAGTAAAGCCTCGATGCTGCTGGACGGACTTTCTAAAATCCTACAGGACCCCACCGACGTCGAGAACGTGGTCAAATGTGAGTTAATATTAAAGCCACACTGACAGAAAAACATCACACACGTTTGATAGGAACTCTTTCTGGCTCTTGGACTTCTCAAAAACACAAGACATAAGTTTACTTTTAAGGTTGATCGTTCAGAGCATTATTATTATAACTTCACAAGACGCTGCTCACTTTCCAGATGAAATAATGCAAACAGACTTTTATCAGTGAGCTTATGCTTTCATCGTCTAAAGAGTGTTTCCTCTGAGCTGTGTCCAGAGAGAGACGTCCCAGAGACACAAGAGTCTGTTTCTATTTGAGGCAGATTTTCATAAACGTGGCTCATTGTTAATATTGAATCAGAGTAAATCCAGGAAACATTGATTGAAAGAGCTGCAGCAGGTGCTTATCTCGATGGAAACATGACTTAAGAGTGTTTTTCTGTCAGAGCAGGACACAGACACATGTTGAATCCTTCTGCTGCTGACGTGCTTCCTGTGTGTTCCTCTCCAGACAAAGCCAGTGTGGACCGCAGGATCTCAGCGCTCTGCTACTGCACTGTCACACTGTACGAGTAGCACCTGTCCACTTCTCCTCCACAGAAAACCGAGGGACCACATCGGAAATCTTCCTGTAGCAGTTCAAGCACTTTTCTTCACTCGGTTTCACCACAAACTTTGTAACCCTTCAACCAAAGATGAAAACGGACTGTAGACATCAACATGGACGATACAAATGCACTGGAAAATGTGCAGGAGTTGTTTTTTTATTATTATTATTACACTATAACAAACTCATGAACTTGTACAAAACAATCAAACATTCAAGGTTTTTATATCACGAGAAAAAGAGACTTCATCTTCGAGAATCGTTTTAAATCCTGTTCTGTCGAGGCTATTTACTGTGTGTCTTATTTATTGTTTCAGAAGAATACGTCGTCTCCTGTTTGTCTTGAAAACCTGAAGTATTGCAGATATTGTTAGACAAAAACGTCACAAGAAACCAAGGATCACTTTGTTTTCTTTATTTTTTTTATGTCGTAAGCTCAAGCACTTTATCACAGATTGGAAAGAGGTGTCATAAAGTTTTGAAAAGGCTGTGTAAATAATAATCATTCATTAACAAAAGATTTGAAAGTGTTTAAATCAAAGCTTATCACAAAAAGACAGATTATTAGCTCCTGTAAGGCTCTGTCAAAGGTTATTTTTTATGAAAACACGGTCAATTAGGACAAGAAATGAAAAAGACAAGCCTATTATTGTGCATATATCCTCCCGAGTCCTGGGAATTCATTCTTTTGGCTTATTTCTCACACAATCTGCTTTTACTTTGTTCGTTTTTTTTTTTAGATAAATTTTAAAATGATTGACAGGTTTGAGGACAGCATACATTTATTTTTGTTAAAAATGTCTGTTCTGTCATTAGAGCTGAGAGGAGTCTGTTTGTGGGGGATCTCAGGCGTTCAGTCCTTCAGCTCGTGTCTGTAGCTCGTTCTCGACAGAAACCTGATGTAAATACCGTGTGGTGAGTGAATGTGTGCGACTACAATGGGACATCCTGCCAGTCGAAGTCAAAGAGCACAAGTCTTTATGTAAATAATGCTGTTTGATACGTTTAATTTCACGTCTGCCAAGGGTTTGTTAAAGAAAAACCTGTTCAGGCACAAATACAAAAATACGACACGAGGCAGCTCCAAACTCTTTTTATTGAGACAAAGTAAAGGTTCATGAATAAAACTCACTTTTCTTCAGAAATATCTTGAAAACTCATGACATTCTGTGAGACTTTTGCTGCGTCCACATTAACTCAGTTTCATTTTAAAACAGTGTTTATAGTTTTCACTTTAAACCAGGAATAAATATAATCCCATTTCAACCAAAGCTGTGAACCTGAGCTCTTGGTTTAACTTCATCTGTGACTGAGAGGGATCTGCTCACGGACAGTAGGCTGTAGATATTATATTTTAGAAAATATTTATATTACACTTAACATTACATTTAGTCTAGTCTCACTGGAGCTGGAAATAAAATGGTATTTCATTTAAATATCACTGTTACAGACTGATCCACTCTGATGCAATAAATCTATTAAAGATGTAAACGTCCCTTTTCCCTTCGTCAGTAAATCAAAGGTGTCTATGTGCGTTTTTAAAAGAGAAAAAACAGGTAATAAACTGTACAAAGTCCAAGCAGTAGTCCGTTTGTGTTTACTTTTATCAAACTGGCAGTCAGGGCTGGAAAAGGGACAAAAGACAACATTTGCCCTGTTCACATAGTTTTACAGCAGTTTACAACAGTTTTTCTCACTTTGTGTTCACTTATATGTGCTCCAGACTACAAACTAAACTTAAAATGAAATGTATTAGTGTTGACTTTTCCTCTTTCTAAAGTTTACCGTTTCAGTTTTAGATCCAAAACCAAAAAAAGCCCCAAAAGTCATGGCGTTTTAAATAGAAACTACATTCCTGTGGACGCCGCCTCTGTCCTTTTGCTCACTGCCTACAATCCTCAGATTCTCTGTCTCCTGTAGATACTGTCGGTGAAAACAGGCCAGTAGTGAGACTCCTGTGTACACATGTGAATATTCTCTGTAAATATCAGAAAATGCATTTCTCTGACGTACTGTTCCAGACACATCCTGGTTTGGTTTGGGGCTCTTTTCACGGCGAGGGTTGCAGGATGCTTGGGAACATATACAGTCCCCATCATTATCCTGCTTTAGCTGCAGTACTGCTGTTTCTGTTCAGCCTGTGGCTCACTGTATGTGTTCCTTTTGTCGTGCAGCCCGCCTCGGAACCACGAAGCCTTTTCTGACGAATAAAGTCAACACAAACCTGAGTCTTTTCCCAGTTTGTCTTCACACTTTGAGCTGAAGCATGTGCACCTGGTCTTGAGTCCTGAATGTATGTTCCCTCTGGTTATGGATCTGAATGCCTTTTGAAGAAATTAGTTGCTTTTTCAAGGAGCACTGTTAAACCCTTGTCTCTGTTTGTTCTTTATGGAGCTCAGATACTGTCTTTGTTTATTAAAAAGGATCATTTAAGACTGTTTTTTTTTGTTTTCTACTGTTTATCCTGTTTTCACCAGTTCATCGCAGGGTTAACACTTACAGACACCCTTCACTGTCACATTCGTCCACACTGGGACCTTCACCTGAACATGAAGTACCATCTCAAAATATTTGTCTCTCCAAGCACAGCCTACTTTTCAGAGTTTTTACAGCGAGGAGAATAATTAAAGGATAAAGAGAAAGTGTTGAATGTACAATAGTTTAAAGTGAGTCAATATGAATATTATTCCAACAGCACTTTATTTAAATGAGCTAAACAAGGACTAAGGCCATGATTTAACCAGGTTTTAGTTGGACTTTAAAAGGTCTAAGGCAGTTTTAAAGGTTTTTAAGGTCTGTGAAAGGTTTTAAGCATTGACGGTTGCTGCTTTTCTGTCGGCCCAGTCCAGTCTAGCCCAGTCCAGTCTAGCCCAGTCTAGCCCAGCCCAGTCTAGCCCAGTCCAGTCTAACCCAGTCCAGTCTAACCCAGTCCAGCCCAGTCTAGCCCAGCCCAGTCTAGCCCAGTCCAGTCTAACCCAGTCCAGCCCAGTCTAGCCCAGTCCTCTCTAGTCCTCTCTGCTCCTGCACAGCTGACACAGCCCAGCCTCAAACACTTTTTAAATTAAATCCACACGTGTCAACATTTACCTGGACCAAATATTTGTCCAGGTAAATTGTTCTAACGTGAAACAAAACAAAAGTATTAAGATTTTTTAATGGTCAGGCGGAGTCTCATTATAAAGAATAGGGCAGAATTTGGCATATTCTGGTACCACCTGTTTTTGTTTGTTTGCTGTTTGGTCTGTGTTTGTTCTTGTAGCTGAGTCTCAGAGATGTTCTGCTTTGCCTTTATTTTCTTCAAAAACACGTGAAATTGTCTCGGGCTTTAAACGTAGAAATGGATAAATGTCAAGACACGTAATTGTTTTTGGCAACGCTTAAACCTAAAGTGACGATAAAATAGTGTCATTGAAGGAAGCTACAGATTCAGATGGGACTTGAGGTTCTTCCGTGGGCGAGGCTACTGTTTTAACGAAAACAATTTGAAGAAATAAGGTTTCTTTAGTTAAAGAAAGTGGCCACGAAAAGTAAGTAAATAAACTTTAAGTTGATAAGTTGTGGTTTAAGGGTAGCATTAGTTTTAGGGTTAAACACTATTATTCAGTTTTGTAGCAGGACAGGGAAGTAGGTGAAGCTGTCAAAGTGGCGCAGAAATATGCGAATGTACATTATTATTGTGAAAGTAAAATATAGAGCATTTGCGTCAGACCTAACGGCTCAGTCCTATTTATAATTACAGATACACATCTATTTAAGTGTCATGTTTGACTTACCTTGAGATCTGTCAATGTGTCAGACAAGATCTATATTTTTATACTTTTTATTTTTATTGTTCAGCAATTAATTTATTACTTCACATTTAACACATTTTCAAACCTGTTTCAGTCTCAGTAGTTGGGTCAATAATTTAGATGTGCCCTTCATCTTTTCAGATTACCGTGGACTGATTTTCAAAGTCATGGAGGCTGCATCTTTTATCAGATTCGTGCTTCTTCTGGTAAGAAACACAGAGGATAAAAAACAAATCTGAAACAGGATTGATTTGGGACTAAAATGTGTGACATTATACTTGTGTTAGCTGTGCTTGTCTGTTCCTGCGGTGACACTGTTACCAAAAGAGGGGCCAAGTGTGTGTGAAGAGGGAAGGGAGTTTCTGACTGAAGACTTAATATGCTGCGACAAATGCCTCCCTGGTGTGTATGAACACGTCTGACACACCACACAAGACTCAGACTCATCCTCATCATTGGTTTCTTGTCATATTGTTGTTGTACAGGTTACAAGCTGAAAGAAAACTGTCTTTCTCCAAACCAAAGGAGTTCCTGCATCCCCTGCCCAAAGGATCAATACCTCGACCAGATAAATTACTCTCGCAATTGTAAGCGTTGCACAACTTGCAAAGGTAGACCAAAAGGACCTCAATCAAATGTTTCGACCATGTCATCTGTGTGGTGTTAGTTAATGCTGTTTTTTTCCTTTTCACAGAAAATGAAGAACAGGTATCTGATTGTCAAAAGGATAAAAACAGAATTTGTCGCTGTAAAGGTGCTTGCCCATGCCAGCTTGTCTTTGTGAAGACACGTTGATTTAAACAAGCTTTTAGTTGATTGGGCTTTTATGTTTTTACTATTTTGTGGTTTTAACTTTAATTTATCATAGTTTTATTGTTCTTTTATTAAAATTGTGTAAAGCACATTGTGATTTATATCTGTGAAAAGTGCTATATAAATAAAATTTACTTACTTACTTACTTTTCTTTAGTTATCTGCACATTTAACCAATTATTTATGATCAACTTTTTACATTACTTTTTACTTTCTTTTAACTAGATTTTTATGTTTTTACTTAATTTTACTTTTTAAACAACACGTTGGACTCGCCGAGTGACTGGAGCCTTGGTATCTATTTTTGGTGATCTCATTTTATAACACTGCTCTAAAAGCCTGAATAAGATACTTTTATATAGGTCAATTATGTAATCCTGTCATTTTTGGTTTGGTATGTTCTGGGTTAGTATTTTCTATATCCATTAGCCATAATATCCTTATAGTATTTTATAGAGAAAGCAAAGATAAGGATATTTACGCACTAAAAATGTGATTTCCAAATCAAAAGAGCAAAAAACACTACCTCTTATTTGTAATTACAATATGAGGCATAGTGTGGTCACTTCTAAATCTAAAAATGTACTGGATTTAAGAACTCAAGAGGGTGTAAACATGTTTATTGTTTACCGCTTTACAACAAGTACACACTTGATTGTTACATCCGTAGCCAGCTTTACGTGTGCACACAGCGATGTGAGTGCGTTTACAGGACGACACAGACTCCATGTTGTCTGTCACAGAAACACTGGTATTAAGTGTAGACTGTTCGGTTGTGACTATGGGTTCTAGTTTTAACTCAGGAGACAGTTAAATTATAACTTATGATTTGGCTCTTTTACACCCGGCTGTTATTTCTGAGTAAGAAACATATTTCACTTTAAAACAGCAACAATGTTTATCTTTACCAAGCACCATATACGATAACGCCATGACTATTTGTACATGATGTCAAATGTTGGTATATTTAATGTTATTTGTCCTGTTTTTTTAGTGTAAATGGTATGCAGGAGCAAATGTTTCTGATTAGACGTCCTATATTGTGGACGGGTGTGTACACTTTGTCAAATAGGTTATTTGTAAAAAAGTGTTTTTAATTATTTTTAAAGAAACTTTTAAATAACATGAAAGTAGATAAAAGCAAACAGACAAAACTTTAAATCATTTATTTATCACTATAGTGTTATTTTAGCATGCCATAAGCAATAGAAGTTATTGTGGAAAAGAATCAGAAATCTTTTTAAATTGTAATGATAAAGTAGTGGTGCAAAGATGGAAGGGTTTCTTGAACTTTCAGGTTGATCCTGAGGTCTTTGACCTGCAGCTGCACGGGTAAGAAAACTGAAAAACAAAAATCAAAACTGGTTTAATACATGTTTACTCCATCTCAAAAATACAGCACTTGATTCTTTGACTAAATAACCAGTTTCTTCAAAAAGATATTCAATGTGTCTATTTTATGTATTCAAATAAGTTGAAAAAAACTATTAATAAACACAGATGCTAAGATAGATTTCATACAGAAAATATAATTCTATGATCAACTTTATATATCTTTACAACATACAGTTTATAATTACAAGGATATCTATTAATAATAAGCAGATTAGTACTATTGCCAGCTGTAGATATATTTTTGAACAAAGATGACAAACATAGTACTAAATAAAGTAGGAAAATATTTAAAACAATGTAGATATTGGTGTAAAAGTGAAATTTACCTGAATTAGAGCAGCCACCAGAGGGCGCCGATAACACAGCTAAGCTAAGTTAAGCTCAGGTCTAGGTCGAGCCATAGATTGTAAAAATATGGATGTATTCCGCCCATTGCTCCCCTATTCACCAATATTGTCATTACGACAGGTCAATAAAATGGCGGTTACATTTGAGCTTTTCGGCTTTTACTCCATAGTAAAACAATAGTTTTTAGAGAGCATAACCGGACATATTAATCAAATTTGTCACATAGTAAAAACTCTAGAGACCGGAGCCATCTTTTGTACCAGGCTGTAAACATGACTTTTATACTTGTAAGGTCGCCATTGGATTTCTCTTTATATTTCTGCTTTTGGAGCCTGCCCTCTGGTGGACGGAGGTATATTGCTGTATTTTGCTGTATTTCGTCGTATGGCGGCGCCCTTACACGAGGACCGATTAGGAGGTTCCATGAGAGACATTTGGTCGGAGTTTTGCCGCTGACTCTGCAGGAGCGAGCACGTCATCAACAAACAAGCAAGCTTTTGATTGGCTCACTGGTTACCATGCAAACGGGCACTCAACTCATCCCATATGCCCAAATTGGGACTTCTGGCTTCATAAAATCAACATGGCGACCTCCATAACGACTAAAAATGGCGCCTGAAAGAGCTTCAATCTCGAGGTTCGTAACGCATGGGTGACGTCACACTCCTTATGTCCAGCCCCTTTACAGTCACTGGTTTTAAGTGGTTTTACTTTGATCAGGTCAATGTTAATGATAGTTGGACTTTAATTGCCTCATAAGATTTTAGTTGGTAATTATTCTGACAAAGTAAAATGGATTGTGAATGAAATGTGCTTTGAAAAAATAAGATCTAAGTGGTCTGAATTTGGTCTTGGATCCATCATGTGACCGTTTTTTTTTAAAGAAAACAGGTTTTTAGTCAAGCAGCGCTGTTGGATCAACGAGATTGAAACCTGTTTAAAACGAGCTCCAGAGGTTTTTAGAAGATTTTTTTATTATTTAAAACATCGTTGAGTTCAAATGAGACGACAAAGACGGCAGGTGAATTTAAAAGAATGGTCCGGTTCGGTTTAATTCTTGCCAGAATGGAACAATTCAAAATGGATACATGTTTATAGAGTTCATGTTCACACCTCACACTACTCAGTGAACAAACACAACATCCTGGGACATACTGTGGATTACATGTAGTGACTGTCTCCTGGTCATTTCAACACAGGATGAATTATAATCCTCCTGCTCCTGTGTTCCTCAGCGGACTTTGGCGTAGACCGAGTACGGCTGTGGGACTCGTGTGATGCCGTTGACCCCCTCAGTGCTCAGCTCCACTCCATCAGGAACAGAGAAGGAGAACCTCTGCAGTAAACCCACCAGAAACAGGAACAGCTCCATTTTAGCCAGACCTTCTCCCAGACACACACGTTTACCTGACACACAAACACACAAACATACTTTATATTTACCCTTTCTGATTCTTTCTAGTGTTCTGAGTGAGCGTTACCTGCAGAGAAAGGCAGCAGCGCTTCTCTTTTCACAAACTTTCCCTCTTTGTCCAGGAAGTGTCCGGGGTTGAACTGCTCTGGAGTCTCCCACACGGTTTTATCGAACATCACAGACGTCAGGACGGCCATCAGAGGGGTGCCCTGCAGAAACAATCACACTTACGTTTCATCTACACTCAAAAAGGTGTCAGCCAAAAACACATACTGCAGAGTAACACTGCAGAGTGGTGCTTTAAATGAAATGCTGTTTTTACACAGAACTTTCCCCAAAAAAGTGTGTACGTTTTGGCATTGGAGGTTAAACATTTAGTCTGATAAAAGGGCAGGTTAGGTTTGTGCTGTCAGTGACTAAATAAGTCACAGGAGGATTAGTGACTTCTGGAAAACACAAAGACAAAGTTCCGGATTTCCATTAGGGCTCTTTTACGACAAAGCTACCGTCTCTAATGGAAACAACACGGTGCTGCTCTGATTGGATTGAACACTTTCTGGGGAAACCTCCAGAGGTTTTTCAGTAACAGACCATCGGACAAGTGCGCTTGTACCTTGGGAATGTGGTATCCTCCCAGAGTGGTGTCCTCGAGGCCATCCTGATCCCGTTCAGGGGGATGGTGTTGCCCATCCTCTGGATCTCGTGGATCACGGCGTCGGTGAACGGCAGGTTGACTCGGTCGGACATTGAGGGCATACGACTCGGACCAATCACTCGGTCGATCTCCGCCTGGACCTTCTCTGGGATTTAAAGCCTCGTGTTACTCTATGGGCCTGGTCTACTTAGGTCTATAACAACAACTGCTGAATAAATGAAGAGCAGAACTTGTGACATGAGAGAGTTCTAAAAGGAAGGAAACTGTTTTAAAATGTGAGGTTTAACATAGAGATGAACCATTTTAACATGGATTTAATCTGGTTAGAACAGGATTTGGACAGAAATCAAGTGGTTTTGAACACTTGATTTCTGAACTGGACTTGAACGGTGTTGAAGTGGTTTAAATTTGAACTTCACTGGTTTTAAGTTTTTTAAGTGGTTATACTGGAACTGGAACTGGTTATAGGTGGATTTGGACAGGAGTAAAGTGGTTTAACTTGGGTGTTATCTGGTTTTAAGTTGTATAACTTGGACTGTAACTTGTTTTGAGTGGTTTTAAAGTGGTTATAGATGGATTTGGATGAGTTTTAAGTGATTTTACTGGAACTGGTTAAAGATGGCTGCAGTTTTACCCAATATAAACATATTTAACTTTAGTTTAACACAGACTTAAATAGATTTAGTCAGGTTAGAACTGGATTTGGAAAGGGTTAAAGAGCTGTGAATAAACCTCCACTGTTCTTCTAGTGGGACCTTTTTGACCTGTATTGTCTCTGCTTTACCCTGGATGTCCGAGTACTTGACGAGGTAAAGCAGGGCCCATTGTAAAGTGGTGGAGGTGGTGTCTGTCCCGGCCAAGAACAGGTCAATGGAGCAAACAGCCAGGTTCGACTCAGAGAAGCCCAGCCCTGCCTCTTTGTGCTGAGCAAACACAAACACAGAGATGTAAAGATGCTTTGTAGTGTACAGTAAAACAAACATTTTGACCCACCTTTTCCATTTCTATGAGGAAGGTGTCGATGTAGTCCCGGGGGTTGGTGGGGTCCAGGCTCTGTTTGTGTCGCTCCACTTCTTCGCTCATGAACTCGTGGATGATGGTGAAGTTTTTGAACAGTTCATTGTGAGGCCCAGGCAGGTGATTCATCAGCCGAGGGAAGGACTCGTACAACTGCTCAACAGAAAACACACGTGTCCACACTCACACAGACAATAATAACTGAGCCTCGGTGACTTCCTGACCTCACCTGACCCCAGATGGAGCCGTTTATCTGAAGGATTTTTGATACGAGCCGCAGCAGCGTCTGAAACTTGTGGTCGCTGTAGTCGAAGCGTTTCCCCATCACGAGCTGGCAGATGATGTTGGACGCAGCGTTGTTGAAGAGGCCTGCCGGTTGGAAAAGCTCACCTGAAAACAAACAAACATTATTTATATGGTATGTTATTCATGCTTTGAACCTTAAGTAATACAAAAGAAATTTTTTATATACTTTTATAAAATACATTTAATTAGCAGAACACTCAGCATCTGCTTAATTCACTAAACACACAGAAGCTGATGCAGTGCTCACCTGTGTTTCTCTGGATCTGGTCCTGCAGGTGTCTGATCTCCTGCTGAATACACCGCTCCATGGTGCTTTTGCCCAAACCAAGGCTTCGAAGAGTGGACAGAGCAAAGCGCCGCTGTCTTTTCCAGTTTTCTCCATTGCTCATGAACAGCCCAGCTGTAACAGAGCAAGTACAGTTCAGTTCCTGCTGATCTCAGCTTTACCTTTACAGCAGTGGGTAAATACCTGCGTCTGGAGTGAGTAACCTTTCTGCCACAGAACTGGGCGGACGATCCACAAAGTGGTCCCCTTTAGTCACTAGAGCTTCTTTCACCATCTTGTATCCACAGACAAAGACAAACGTGTCACTGCCGAAACGGAAACTGTACACGTTTCCGTAGGTTTCAGCCAACTGTGGACAGACGTGTGACAAAGGATTTCAGAAAACATCTTCTAGACAAAATCTTGGGGAAAAAAATTATAACGGAAAAGTCAATATAAACATTAAATGTGATTTTCATAACTATGTTTCCAGTTCCATCTTTAAATAAACTCTTTGTCTTTAAAACAGAACTGTCCAGAGCTTCATTTGAAAAGCTCGAGGATGGAACACATTAAAGTTTTTTGTGTCTAAACTCTGCTCCTTTAACAGAACAATGGCCAGTTTCTACAGCCTTTTTAAATTAGTTACATTTATTCAAAAACAACAGGCCACATGAGCTTTTAGTTTAACAAAGAAGAGGTGCTGGATCCAGTCAGAAAGAAGATGAACAAAATGTATTTTTAGAACACATTTTCTACCAAAGTAACTTAATGGGCTTTACAGAAATAACGATGAAATAAATAAAATAAATAAATAAAGAAAAGATGAAAAATGAACAGGTGTATTAGAGTTGATAATAATAAAGAAGTGAGAAAAGGTGTGTTTTGAGTCTCCTTTTTAAAGAGGTTATTGTTTTTGTAACACAAGGTCCGACAGGTCTGAAGCTCGTATTGAGACAAGTTTTAATTGAGAGCTTTTAATACTATTACACAGTTTACAGTATCTATAGTCTGTAATTTGTATGTGTTTTTCACCATAAATGTTCTCACAGGTTCTGACCTTGGTGAAGAAGAGGTACGGGTGTTTTCGGTCCAAGCTGAGGAAGTTCCCCACGACGGGCAGAGCCAAGGGTCCAGGAGGAAAATTCAGAGGCTTCCTGTTTTTGAGAAAGTCTGTCATCAGTAAAAACACAACGAGAGCAAAGAGGATCCCTTTAAAATCCAGACCCAACAGAAAACCATCCAGACCCATGTTTAAAGCAGAAAAACACTGACAGTGAGCAGGTACAAAGTTCAGTGTGAGGCCCAGGCAGGTGATTGAATGAATGAAGGACTCGTACAACTGCCCAACAGCAGATACTCACTGAAGTAATTCAAGTCCAAACTCCATTTTTCTTTGTTTTGGGTTTCAACAAACTAAGGACTTGTGAAAATGTAAATGTGAAAGAATCAATGGATTATAAACAGCTCAGTTCAGGATTCATTTAAGGAAATGTGGTTCTACATCAGATTCTTTTGTTCACTACAGAAGAGAGTTTGGAGAAGCAGACAGGAGCAGTACCACACACTAAAGCAGACGTGTCCAAAGTCCGGTCTGGGGGCCAATCATGGCAGAAGTTAGATTTATGTGGCCCTCAGCCTCAGAGAAAAAAATAAAGTGTTTATGGCCCCAACATTGACAGCCTTATCCAAATAAAATCTATTAAAATCCAACTAAAATCTGTTCAAATCCATCTAAATCCAATTCAAATCCTAAATAACATTATTAATCCCAAGTGAAAAGCCACTTGTAGAGTCTCAATTAGTTTTCAAATCTTTTTTTCTGAGACTGCCCCATAAGACTGCAGCATAAAAAACATGTTGGGCACCCTCTGGGTCAATCCCGACAAGGAATTCTCTCATGGAGATAAGAAAAAAATATTACTGCTGATAAAACATCTGCCGTAGTTTGTTATTTACATTAAAAGACCTTAACTTTGTTATAAAGTCTGTCTGTGTTTCTGAACCAGTCCAGCCTGTTTTCCAGATGCACTCCCAATGAAAGAGGCAAGGTTAGGCAAATATTGATTGACTCGTCTGTATAAAGGTGTCAGGATATTATGAAACTGTTTTCTGTTGTAGTCCAAAGTTGAACAAAATGAAGCCCGTGGTTTAGATACATAAAATTCTCCTTTCTATTGGTTTGATGTAAAATAATACACACAGTCAATAACAGAAAAACACACATTAAACCAAGTCTTATGTGTTTTTACTTGTCATTTCCAGACATCTAGTGGCTTCTTTGTAGAGTGTCTCATTTTAGCAATGTCACATTTCATTGCAACTTTATTTCATTATGCATTAGACAACATTTACACCTCGAAGTTGCTTTGATTTATTTTATTATAGTCACATGCTCTTGTAAACCCCGTGAATCTCTTTCTGTAGACGTCTTTTAAATGTAAAAGGTTTTGTAAAGACGTGTTAACACAACAATCCTCACATTTACAACTCTGTAGAGCAGCAATGTGCGAGGCACGGCTAGTGTTGTGGAGGCGGGGCTTATATGCGTTTCTTGCCTCTGATTGGTCTGTTTTCAGATTGACTTGCGAATGAACCAAAGGGCTTCAGTTCATTCTAAGAGCTTGTTGTGTTCGCAGCCGCAGACAGTGTTACGGACAGACTTTTATAACTTAGCTAACAAGAAGAAAATACACTGAATTTGAGGACACAGTCGAACAATTCAAGGTAAAACACAATAATATAAAGCTTGTTTTGCTTATGTCACATTGTTAAGAAGGTATTAAGTTGTTATGGGCAGTTATTAGCTTAGTGGCTAATGCTAACAGTGCTATTACCAGCTTTAGCACAACAAAGGCTAAAAGTCTTCTGCTCAGTGCTCTTTTCTGTTGTATGGGAGTTGAATACTTGTGGTTTAATTGTTAAAAGAGTAGGTTAATTGATAAAAGAGTAGGTTTTATAGATACATACAGACATTTAGCATAGCACTTTGTTCAGGTCTTAATGCGTTTGTAAATCCTAAACTTGTGATATTGTTGTGGGTTAATACATTGCATTGCACGTTGCTTTTTTCTGTGACTGTCTTTGTGCCATTTAGTCCATGTTTAATTACTAAACCCAGGGAAAACAGAACCAGGACAAGTATGGCTAAACCTGGACAAAACCAAGCACTAAGCCAGGGCTAAACACATAATTAAAGTAGCATTCTTAAGCAAAGAATGACTTAAAACCACGACGAAAGGAAGACCAAACTTAGACTTAAACAGGATTTAACCCTGATCTTGACCACAAAAGAAGTCAGGACTAGAATAGGACTAAATCTGGTTAATCAAGGAATAAGCTAACCTAATTAATCCTGGATGAAAGACAAAGCTAGGAGTGAGAATTAAACTTGTTTATTGTTATTGTTTGCCTGCTACTGATATTGGATACAAACATTTAATAATAATAATGGATTGGGTTTATATATATTATTCAGGCCAAGACCATATCAAAAATAACCTATTTCTAAAAGTTCAGAAATGTTATTATTTTCTCATTCTAGTAATTTGTGTAATTCAAGTCTGTTTTCTCCCAAAGAGTCCAGTAGAACCACAATAACACAATAAAACTGTCCTGTTTTTTGAATGTTAGTCCAAAGATGTCCAGAGAAGAGCTGGTTGTACAACGGGCCAGAAAGTCCTTCCAAACGGGAAAAACCAAGCCTCTGCAGTTCAGGACGCAGCAGCTGAAAAACCTGCTGCGGTTCGTCTCAGAACGACGGAAAGACATCGCAGAGGCTGTGAAGAAGGACCTGGGCAAGGTGAGACCTGACCAACACGTGTAAAACTATAGTATAAGTATAGTTTTTAAACAGGCTTCCCTTTAAAGCTGTAACAACAACATGCAACAACTCTCCCAGTGACCAATGTACCTGAACAGTGTCAAGTCCAGGAACCACTTGGAACTCAAGAAAAAAAGACAAAATGGTAAAAAAAACTTTGCATTAAAATCTGTAGTGGACAATGAATACAATATGTATTGCATTAAATAAGAACTGAAACTAAATAAGATTGAAGACAACCAGTGGAGAGTACTTATATGGACTTTATTTGGCTGGTGTTGCGTGTACATCACATTAAGAAAACCTGAAGGAAATCATTTGTCCTTAATATATTCTCTTTTCTGTGAGGCCTATAAATGGTTGTGAATACATTGTCTGTGTTTGTTCAGAGTGAATATGGCACAGAGCTGTTCGAGACGATGGGGCTGGAGGGAGAGATCCACCTGGCCATAGACAAACTGTCAGAGTGGGCCGCCCCTCGTCCCGTGGAGAAGAGCCTGCTCACTATTTCAGACGAGGTCTTCATCCTGCCCGAGCCTCTGGGACTGGTGCTCATCATCGGGGCCTGGAACTACCCCTGGGCCGTCACCCTGCAGCCGCTGGTCGGGGCAATCGCTGCGGGTGAATATAACTGACCAAAACTAAATCAGAACTAAACCAGGTTTAATCAGGTCTAAACCAGGACTAAACCGGGACTAAACAATGACTAAACCTGGTCTAAATCGGGTCTAAATCGGGTCTAAACCGGGTCTAAACCAGGTCTAAACTAGGACTAAACTAGAACTAAACCAGGACTAAAGTAGGTCTAAACCAGGTCTAAACTAGGTCTAAACTAGGTCTAAACTGGGTCTAAACTAGGTCTAAACCAGGTCTAAACTAGGACTAAACTAGGACTAAACTAGGTCTAAACCAGGTCTAAACTAGGACTAAACTAGGACTAAACCAGGACTAAACTAGGTCTAAACTAGGTCTAAACCAGGTCTAAACTAGGACTAAACTAGGACTAAACCAGGTCTAAACTAGGTCTAAACTAGGTCTAAACTAGGACTAAACTAGGACTAAACCAGGTCTAAACTAGGTCTAAACTAGGTCAAAACTAGGTTCAAACCAGATCTAAAACCAGGTCTAAACCAGGTCTAAACCAGGAAACTACCAAAACTAGACTAAACCAGGACCCAGGTCTTTTTCTTCTTTTTCAGGAAATGCAGCTGTAATAAAGCCGTCTGAGGTCAGCACTCACTCTGCCAAAGCCATGGAGGAGCTTCTCCCTCTGTATCTGGACAAGGTAGGCCTCCAGCTTCAGATTTCTTTCACATTTCTTGGCACTACAAACAAAAACATTTATATTCCCTCGGCAGGAGCTGTACCCTGTGGTGACCGGGGGAGTGACAGAGACCCAGGAACTGTTGAGGCAGAGGTTCGACCACATCTTCTACACCGGCAACAGCACAGTGGGACGACTGGTGATGGAGGCGGCCTCTCGACACCTCACCCCGGTCACTCTGGAGCTGGGAGGGAAGAGCCCCTGCTACATCGACAAGGACTGTGACCTGAGTGTGGCCTGTCGGTAAGAGTTAACGTAAAGAGAGTAATTTCATAACTCGCCTTCTGAAATAATGGTTCCGTCTCTTTCTGTCACACACACTATTCTCCAGACGATAGCTGTTACTCATGCCCAATGTGTAAGCTCATCTGTTTTATGGATTTTTTGGTATAATGCTACAAAGCAGACCACAGCAACAATCAAGGCACAATAAAACAAGTCCATGTGGTGTCTTACTGAAAATCCATTTTCACTGGTTGTGGTGAAACTCAGGACTCGAGATGTTTTGCCGAAACAAGAATTTCTTCTAAACTTTTCATTTAAACCCAGGCGCATCACGTGGGGGAAGTTTGTGAACTGTGGTCAGACGTGTATCGCTCCAGACTACATCCTGTGTGAGCCGTCAATGCAGAGCCGAGTCGTGGACGAGATTCGGAAAAGCATCACGGTCGGTCTAAGAGAGACAGGCTCGAGTTTAAATGTATAGGTTCTGAGTCAGTCTGATATTGTTTTTCTATGTTATAGGACTTTTACACTGACAACCCTAAAAGCTTCATGGATTATGGACGGATCATTAACCAGCAGCACTTTAAACGCATCATGGGTTTGATGGAGGGGAGCACAGTGGCTGTTGGTGGAGACAGCGACGAAGCAGAGCGTTACATAGGTACGAGTTTATCCCTTTGTCTGAGGTCCTTTCAGAGATACTTACACTCAAACCTGTTCACAGGGTTTCCGCGGGGTCATAAAAAGTCATAAATTTAACAATAAGAATTTAAGGCCATAAAAATTCATAAAAACGTTCGGTTTTTCCATACAAAGTCATAAAAAACATTTAGTCACGTCTTAAATTGATATGCTCGTCCATTAATTTGTTCTTCCATCAAAATCCGCCAGGCAATGGCATTAATTTGTTTTGCCTGTTGTAGTTCTGTGTGAGGAATCTGGGTGGTATCACACTGGTATCACAGCGCTCCAGAACTACAAGGTCCATGCGGCAGCATACAGACTTGTCAGAAGGACTTCCCAGAAACCCGCGCGATCTCCGAATATCATACTCCGAATATATCATACTGTCACTGCTTAGTTTAATTGATCACAATGGGTAAATGTACGTTTAATGATCTGTGGCTCGAAGACGGTGCGTTTAGTAGCTGGCTTAAGCCCGTCGCAAATAATCGGTATCAAGCCTATTGTAGCCTACTCTGTGTAAGAAGACGTTGGAGATGTCTAGTTTAGGCATACAAGCCTTGAAGTCGCATGCAAAGTCGGAAAAGCCTGCAGCGAAAAGTGCGTGATCCGTCAGTTTTGTTCGCTCCGTCACAAACGTTACCCGGTCCAAGTACAGCGCGGGATTCCGTTTCTGTCGCATCCAGTGCCACACACAGTGGTTTCGGATCAACCTCCACACTGAAAGCGGAGGTCCTGTGAGTGTTAAATACTGTGACTAAATGGCTGAAAATTAAATAAATAAAGTCAAATCATAATGGTCATAAAAAGGTCATAAAAAGTCTTAAATTTGACTGATTTAACCCTGCAGAAACCCTGTGTTCAAATCCAACTAAAACCTGTTCAAATCCGACTCAAACCTGTTCAAATTCAACTCAAACCTGTTTTAAGGTTTAAGGGGCGCAGTGGTAGAGTGGTCGTCCTTCAACCGGAAGGTTGGTAGTTCGATTCCCGCTCTCCCCACAGTTCATACTGTCGTTGTGTCCTTGGACAAGACACTTAACCCACCTTGCCTCCAGTGGTGTTCCAGCTGTAACACTGTTGAATTAAACCTTAATGTGAGTCGCTTTGGATAAAAGCGTCTGCTAAATGAATAAATGTAAATGTTCAAATCCAACTCAAACCTGTTCAGGTCCAACTCAAACCTGTTCAAATCCAACTCAAACCTGTTCAAATCCAACTCAAACCTGTTCAAATCCAACTCAAACCTGTTCAAATCCAACTCAAACCTGTTCAAATCCAACTCAAACCTGTTCAAATCCAACTCAAACCTGTTCAAATCCAGCTCAAACCTGTTCAAATCCAACTCAAACCTGTTCAAATCCAACTCAAACCTGTTCAAATCCAACTCAAACCTGTTCAAATCCAACTCAAACCTGTTCAAATTCATCTAAAACCTGTTCAAATCCAACTCAAACCTGTTCAAATTCAATTCAAACCTGTTCAAATTCATCTAAAACCTGTTCAAATCCAACTCAAACCTGTTCAAATCCAACTCAAACCTGTTCAAATTCAATTCAAACCTGTTCAAATTCATCTAAAACCTGTTCAAATCCAATTCAAACCTGTTCAAATTCAATTCAAACCTGTTCAAATTCAACTCAAACCTGTTTAAATCCAACTAAAACCTGTTTTAAGGTTTAAGGGGCGCAGTGGTAGAGTGGTCGTCCTTCAACCGGAAGGTTGGTAGTTCGATTCCCGCTCTCCCCACAGTTCATTCTGTCGTTGTGTCCTTGGGCAAGACACTTAACCCACCTTGCCTCCAGTGGTGTTCCAGCTGTGACACTGGTGAATGTAAGTCGCTTTGGTTAAAAGCGTCAGACTGAATGAATAAATGTAAATGTTTAAATCCAACTAAAACCTGCTCATGTTGTGAACAGTTCGGTGAATTAATGAATGCTTGTAGCCAAATAAAACATTGCCTTGAGTTTGACGTGGGGTCTAAAATGTTGTTTGTCAGCCATTCAGACTTTCGATTTTACATTGTGTCTCTCTGTGTCCCGTCAGGGCCCACTGTGTTAAAAAACGTGACCGCTGACTCCAGAATCATGAAGGAGGAGATCTTCGGGCCCCTGCTGCCCATCATCTCAGTGAGCGGCATCGACGAGGCCATTCAGTTCATCAACGAGAGAGAGAAACCTCTGGTTATCTACGTGTTTTCTGATGACAACAAGGTAGGACTTTATTTTCTCTGTAGTTCTCAACTCTTTATGCAAACTGAACTTGAATAATTTTTGCTCTTTTTGTTTTTGGTGTCAAGCTGATTAAAAAGGTGATCGCTGAGACGTCCAGTGGAGCTCTTTTAGCAAATGACTGTCTGGTTCACTTCACTGTCAGCGCTCTGCCTTTTGGAGGAGTTGGTAAGTGGCGTCTTAATTACGCTCATAGAACATCAGCTTTTCCACTACAGCAGTTTTAAATCCAGGTCTTTGGGCTGTCAGGACTTTAGAGCCTTGGATAGTACTTACTTGGCCTCAAAATGATTCAAATAAGTAGCGTTGGGGCGCCTCAGTCTTAGGGCATTTCTGAAACCACACTCTCCTCTGACGGAAACAGGAACTTCTTGTTAATGTGACTATGCACCAAGCTTAGTATTAAGGGCCGTCTAAAACCGATTTGTGTCCAGAGTCTGCATCGGAGCTCACTCACTCTGGACACAAACCGGTTTTAGACGGTCCCTATATGGCCACGATGCACAAACAATCATATTTTGTCTTATTTTGAACTAAACATGGAATACAGGTAAAAAATGATCTGCTGCTACAATAAGGACTGTGAAAAGGACTACTCATTCCTAATAACGCCAGTCCAAGGAGTCTCTGTCATTCTCAATTAAACCAACATCAGTAATGTGTCGTATTGTCCCACATTTGTTTTGTTATAATCTCTTCTCCTTAAACCCTCCTGTGGTTCAGGAAACAGTGGCATAGGCTGTTATCACGGTCAACACACCTTTAACCAGCTGAGCCACCTGCGCAGCTGCCTCATCAAGAAGCTCAACATGGAGGGGGTCAACAGCATGCGTTACCCTCCGCACACGGCCAAGAAGACCAGCTGGGCCCGCTTCTTCCTCCTCAAACCGATCAACGTGGGCCGAGTGCGCCGCGCCGCTCTGTTCACCATGTTCGTGGGAATGGTCGCGTTCATAATACAGGTAACGTCAATACAACCCATGTGGTCTGTCGGAGGGAGGGTCAGATAATCCAAAAAAAGAACACAAATTATTAAAGGGAGCAGAACTCTTTTATGTTAGTAAAAGAACAGGTAGTTTTTATCGTCAAAAAGTACTGTACTACTTTGTTAACCCTTTGGCCTTTGGTTCCATCAGAGGAGCCCACTTTCCAAAAGGTGGAGCTAAACACTGCAGTCCTTTTATTGGACGAAAGAAAATGAGAAGACAGCTGTTTCCATCCGACTGAAGAAAACCACAGCCAATCTTTAGTCGTTGTCTTTTACATTTCTGTCACATTATACACTACAACCCTTTTTATTTGTTTTTTTTAATATGTTTTTATCCCACACATTTGACTGTCTGTTATTTTTGAATGTGTTGTAGCCACTTTTCAATGTTGGGTACTTTACTTTTCCCACAATCCTGGACTGGGACAGCTTTAGATGTGGGCTTTAATGTAGACGGTCTAATAAACCAACTTAATAATGCAGTTCATTATTAAAAAAGATTTAGTCAGTTCATTTCCACATTTATACGTTTATACATTTATACGTTTATACATTTATACGTTTATACTTTTTATACGAGGAACTTTTGAATCTGGCCGAGGAGGTGTTTTGTCGCTACCTGCTGTTAAAGATGGTGTTTTCAGTAAAAACGATGACGTAACAGCTGCTGGAGATACACACAGGGCTGAACAACAATGTGCAACTCCTCTTGTTCTTATATTGATGTTGAAAATGAGATATTGAGATTACAATAAATGCTAGATATTAGAGGCAAAGGAGAAATGAAAAGACACTGTAGATTTAAAGGACATAAGCTCATTTCAGAGGAACACAGAGCAAAGTGTGGATGTCAACAAAGGTGACCACAACAAAAGGAGGCATTTATCTCAGGGCAGCGAGGCATGCTGGGTAATTAAACGGGGTTCCAGACAACAGCAGGTATTGTGAGGCAGAGACAAAGCCATTGTTGATGTGCTGCAGGCCCTGTGGGATTGTGGGTATGTGGCGGCAGCATGGACTCGTGAGGATCCTGGGAAAATGTATGAGTTTTTAAAGGACAGTCGTACAAACGGAGCAGTGTTGCAGACGAGATGCTCTGGCGTTAGATAATATGGAAATCAAGCACGTGATGAGATTGTGACCTGGTTATTTATGAGTCTGACATAAAAGAAAGTCTAATAAGACAATCATAATGTGTCAATTATTAACAAAACAAGATAATATATCAGCTTTTGTAAGAAAAGATCTGACGGGCCGACTTTCCATCGACTCTATTGTTCATTGTGTCACTTCAGGAGAGTTTATAATGCTTTTTATTGGGGCTTCACTGTTTGTTTACACAAATAACAATTGAATGTACATATTAATAAACTTTCACAAAACATGTGATGGGTGAAAAAAACCTCTGGGGCATTAACAAGTGGCTTCTCTTTTACTACATTAAATAACTGACTACTAAAGTAGTTGAGTAGAAATATTCATGAAATGATCTAATGTCATTAAATTGTTTGTGTTTTATGTTTGTTATGTGTTATTTCTGTGATGATTGCATGATGTGTGAGGAGCATGTTGGATAGACTCCAGGAAGAGGAGTACAGCTAATGGAGATCTAAATAAATACAAAAATAAAAAGACAGGGACAATTGCAAAATAGCTCAAATTCCAAAGATTCCCCAGTAAAGAGTTCTTCAGTAGAGCCTTTTTAAACTGTGTGTGTGTAGGGGGAAATAAAGGCCACGACCTACACAGAATATTATTCTTAAAGCTCGCTTCCAAAGACAGTAAAAAGGTTTAAGTTTTGTTTGACTGCAGTTGATATACAGATATATATATTTATGGACTTAAAAATACAGACTGCACTGAACAACCTCATCTCCATTATTATTATTATTAATATTATTATTATTATTACATTAATGTATTGTAAGATTTAGAAATGATTAAGATTTAAAGATTTAAGAATGTAAGATTTATATCACGCTTTTCTCCAAAGAAACTTAAAGCGCTCACAGGTCATAATTCATTCACTCCACAGTCACACACTGGTGGTTGTTCTGTAGCCACAGCTGCTCTGGGGCAGACGACCACTAAACACACCAGAGCTGTGGCACTGGAGGCCAGGAGGGTGAAGTGTGAGGGGAGAGCGGGTATTGAACTGACAACCTTCCGGTTATAGGACGACCGCTCTACTGTTGCTCATTAACATGAGACATAGATTTCTGTTCTTTACATATTCCCCTTGTTTCCTTATCGTGGACATATTCCATGTTTATTTTTACAAGTGAAAGATTAATGTTAATATTAATATGAAACAATGTCAGATTTTTACTTATAGACGTAAATGACATGGTATTAAGACTAAATGTGACCAAAAGATGTGAAGATGCATTTATAGAACCACCTCCTGTCACAATAAAATAAACCAGAAATAACTCCTGTTCTCAGAGGCTGCTCCTGTTTAATGCAGTGCCTTTCTCTGAACACAAGTTCTTTATTAGTTTTATTTAATTAAGAGGAAGTCTCAGCCCTACTGAGTGTTAAAAGCCAGTCTGGATTTAAAAAGTCCTAAGTCTGATTTGTTCCAGAGTTGGCCCGTTCCCCTCAATGTTTGCACCTAGCTCTGGGCGCTTCCAGCAGGTTGTGAGTTCAATCCCCAGGCGTCCAACTCCGTTTTTTCTGTTAGGAGTCTGTCCTCCTCGTGTTACTGTGGGTTTGGCCCAAAGACATGCATGTGTAGGTTAATCTAAAGTTACCCTAAAGAAGGACTGTCTCTAAGTGTTAGCCCTGCGATCAACTGTGTACCCTGCCTAAGGCCCAAAGTTGCTGGGATAGTCTCCAGTTACACAGAGTCAAAGTTTTATAATATTGTGTTAAACCTTATTATGAACTAATGTTTTTATGAATATAATGTAAATATGTTTTGTTTCAGAGATTCCTGCTGAGATCTGGCTGAAGAAGACCACAGCTGCTCTTCGGTCCTTGTCTTTTACATTTGTGACACGCTGCTATTGTTTTTATAGTTTTATCCAACTTTTAAAAACACCTTTTACTGTCTTTGTTATTTTTGAATCTGTTTTAGTCACTTTTTATTGTTAGAATTCTTTTCCTACAATAATGGACTGGGACTGTTACGTCTAATCATGCTTAAATCTTATCTATCGAATGTAAATATAATTTCCTTGTATCTGAACCAGATCTTAATAATAATTTATTACATTTTACACCTGTTTTTTATCATTAGGGTTTACAGCATTACAGATAAATGAGCATCTGATAAACGGCTTTGTGTTAAATTAACTCGACTTGTTCAATGAAGAGTCTTTCCTTCTGTTGGACTGCGACCATGTTAGTGGATAAACTGTGGTGTATATATTTAATGTCAAATATAATCAATGACACTTTGAAATCTTTGTATTATTGGGGAATTTGTTTGTGGAATAAATCTTTGTTGAAGCTTTGGGATGAAGCGGGAAAAGGTGAAAGTGACTCTAAACTCTTGTAATGAACCGACTGTAAGAAAACAGTAATAAATATAGAATAATGTACCTTGACGTTATTGTTGTGGATTATTATATTTGATTAAGATGGAACTAAACACAAAACATGGACTAAACCAGGAGTAAAGAGTTACATTATAATGACTGTTCGTACTAATAATCCTACAGCTTCATTTAAGTTCAGATTTTACATTATATTATAAGAAGAGTTATTCTTTGTTGAAATCACATTTGATTATTATTCATTTATTTTAATCTTGGTTATCTGTTAGTTCCCCTCACAAACACGTGAAGGTACACAAAGCTACAACACAAGGAGAATTTATTTAAATATCCTTTGATTGCAAAGACAGCAGGCCACTTACATTTTCATCATTTACCGTTCTTAACTAAATCAAACCTTAGTCATATTATTCTTTCAGACACACTTCTGTTAAGACTCACAGACTCAAAGATCCAAAGGTTTGCTGTTGATAATCACCTCAAAGTGTTATTTATGACGTTATAAATCATGTGTTGTAATCTGTTCTGACCTTAATGCCCTCAAGAAAAAACAGAAGGTGGACTGAGGAGCATCAGAGTATTTACAGTTTGACTTCAGCTCATGAACTATTCACAGGTGAGTGAGAGTTTTATTTAAATCTTTATTCAAACAAGTGAGTTTTTAATGTCTGCGTTTAAAGAGACCAGAAGGTCGTTTTTCCTGGTTTGCTCCAAATGAAGGTATCACTCGGACTAAACATGGACTAAATCAGGGCTGAACCAGGACTAAACCAAGGACTTGACAGGGCTAAGACCACAAAGACTAAACCAGAACCAGGTCTTAGCCAGAATTAAACAAGAACTGAACCAAAAAGCCATGATGAAGAAAGTGTTCCATATAAGTTTTAATTTGCCTCGTTTAACTGTTAACATCTGGAGTTTCACTGAGAAGCACATTTAAGAGATTGACAGGAGACGTCATCATGAAGGGGTCGTTTAAAAGAATAAAAGAGCCCCGTCCCACGTTGTTTCCCGGTCACAGTGAGTAAATGTGTGGGTAAACTGACCCCGGTTCAGCTACAGACCAATAAACACAGCACAAAGAGCTCAGTGAGCGACAGACCCAGCTCAGAGTCAGACACGACGCACGCAGAGGGACTCAAACATTCACGTGAATGGTATATTTAGCCGTCTGTTCCACCATACCTCCAGGTAAAAACAGTCTTTTTATATTCCTTTTGTAGAGATCAGTCTGTAAAATATCTTTCTAGAATAGTTCAGAAGCTGTATATGTTGTTAATCAAGTTGAGCTCATTTCTGTCAAAGTGTTTTTCTGACTCAAAAAGTCACTTACAGTAAAATAATAATAATAAAACGATTCTCTTAAAGGAATAGGTCAGTATTTGATAAATGTGGTGCTATTAGATTGTTATGAAGCTTTCCCTTCAGGACTCAGGAGACAGTGTAGGCCTAAAGAGAGACACGACAGAGACATATTCTACTGTAAACACAACAAACAGAACTATGTACTTGAGTGTGTGGTCTGTAGAGTATAGTTCCACAATATTTTCAAATTTCTCTATAGTTTTTATTTGTTATTTCTCCTTTTTACAGTAAATACCTTTAAAGGACTTTCACAAATATATTTCAGGATTTGTATAAATTAACTTTTTTTACTTTACCTCTTTGATTTTTATTTTTTAACATACTCTTTCTTTTATTAGTGTTTACAGACGTGACACGTTGCAGAAAATATCTCAAATCGATTATTGGAACATCAACTAAAACACAATATTTGTAATAATGTTATGGTCTGTGTCGCTCAAACAGAGCTTTAAATGATTATATATTAAGTGTTCTGGTTAAGTTCTGATTCTTTCCTAGAGTTAGTCCTGGTTTCCTGCATTACTTCATCAGTTTGAATTAATCCAACTTTTTTATCTCAAAAGTAGTACCCATCTATCGCAGATTATATTGTTATTGCAATATTGAAAATAGTTTTATTGCAGGTTTTTCTAATATCGCACACCCAGCCACGTCTCGTTCAATAAACTGAAGCTTACTCAGCCACATATTAATTCTGAAAATGAAAACAGAGCAGTTGAGCACTTATTCTATTTTTTTTTAATGCCCTAATGTTTGAGACTAATCTTATCTTAAACCCAACTAAACCAGGACTAAACCAGCACAAAACAAACCATTTGATCATTTTCATTAATAATATTGTTCTGACGTCATGTATACAGTGCATGTAAATGTGAACCTGGTGAACCTGTGTGTGTGGGGCAGGTGGGTGTATGGAGCGACAGGCAGTGACCCGGGCTCGAGAGGCCTTCCTCAGCGGCAGGACTCGGCCTCTAGAGTTCAGACTGCAGCAGCTCCACGCTCTGCAGAAGATGATCACCGAGAGGGAGACCGAGATCGCCACAGCGCTCAAACAGGACATCAACCGGGTAAGACTGGACTCAGGCAGGACATCAACCGGGTAAGACTGGACTCAAACAGGACATCAACCGGGTAAGACTGGACTCAAACAGGACATCAACCGGGTAAGACTGGACTCAGGCAGGACTCAAACATGCAGGCAACCCAGGAAAGAACCAGGGTTAAATCAAGCTTAATCCTGGACCTAACCAAGATATAACTCGTGGGTAAACTGGTAATAAACCAGGACTTGTCCCGTCTCTGTCAGAGCCAGTACGACACTCCGCTGCTGGAGCTCATTGGGATCGAGAATGAGATAAAGCAGGCCATAAAGAAGCTGTCCGTGTGGGCCGCCCCTCGTCCCGTGGAGAGGAACATCCTGACGGTCTCGGACGAGGCCTACATCCAGCCAGAGCCGCTCGGTCTGGTCCTGATCATGGGGGCCTGGAACTACCCCTGGTCCCTGACGCTGGTACCCCTCATCGGAGCCATCGCCGCAGGTAAGGAACAGCGTGTCTGAAACAACAGTATTTGTAGAGTTATTAAGGGGTTTATGTGTGGACTAAACAGAACAAAATCAAGAGTAAACCAGGACTAAGCAGAAAAACTAGACACTAATCTTGTTCTCTTAAGCTCTAGCAGCAATAACGTTGGACTGAACAAGGCTAAAACAAGATTAAATCCACTATAGTCCAGGACATGAACCTAATGACTATACAAAGATTTAATTGAACCCAACAAGTCCCATCTTGGACTAAACCATGAATACATAAGAACACTTTATATCGCCTAAAATGCCAGGACTAGACCATGACCAATCCAGGCCCCTGAGGTAAACCTAGAGAGCAGAACAAAACTGTGGACCAAGAGAAAAATAGAACAGAGTTAAACTTTGACTAAACAAGGGTAAACCATGAGCAGGTCTACTATAAACCAGGACTAAACCAGGACTAACCTAAACACTAACGAAGCACTAAAAGTGGACTACGTAAGAACTAAACCAGCACAAAATTAAGTTTAAATAGGAAACAAGCCATGATTAAACCAGGTCTTAACCCAATTCTGAAGCAGACAATACTTGAACTAAACCTAAGGATGAAGAAGGTCAAGACTTGGAGTAAACATAAGGTTAAACCAGAAAATTGGTTATCACAAAACTTGATTTTTATTGAGGTTGAATTCAGTGAAAACTATTGCTTAACGACTAAACTGCTCTGAAGCAGGTTACAGATATAGAATAGAAAGAATCCCAGCACTGTGACCAATCAGAAAATGAAAAGAAAACAGCTGTAGAGGCAGAGGAGGAGGGCAAAATGATGCATGGAAAGTAAAAATTAAGGCACAACTACACCAAACTATTGTAATTTAAAGTTATAGTCCAGTATTGTAAACGGCTCTCCTACAGTGGATCTTTTGTCCCGGGACGCCTCTGCTCAGTGCTGCGTGCCTTTGACCTCCCACTGCTCCGTCTGTGACCTCAGCTCATTCACACAGACTCACACTGAACTGTTGTGTCTCTCCAGGAAACGCTGCTGTGGTGAAGCCCTCGGAACTCAGCGAGTTCTCGTCTCTTCTGCTGCGAGCGCTGCTGCCGCGATACCTGGACAAGGTCTGACGGATAACAGTTCAACATCATCACAGATATTTAAGCCCTGACCACACAAATGTAAACTGTAAAATTTAATGAATAAATTGTTTAAACATAGCCAGACAAACATTCCCTAACAAGTGTCCTGACAAAGACTCGCCTTGACCTTTAAATGGAGTGAGCTGCTGTCCCAGAGCAGGACGAGATTTACAAAAGACTTTAAGAATAATTGAACAAACCACACAGTTTCCATGAAATATTCCTTGGGTAATAAGTTTTGTTTTGTTTTGCTCTACTTCACTCCACATGCTCAGTCCACTGGCAGCTTCACAAACCGGGATAGGACGTGTACACGCCACAGTATCACGGATTCTCCTGGAGCGTATCCAGGTTTCTCAAAACTGATTCCTTAACACAAAAAACGGAATACAGATCAAAACCTATTTTACAGGAAAACAAATCCAGAGTGGCCAAATCAAATTATAAATAACTCTTACCTAAACATGACTTTAAATATTTTTAATCTGGAAGTAAACCTCGACTAAGTTGGCACAAAACTAGGAGTAAACAATTGACTATATTAGGATCCAAGTGTGCACTAGTGTGGACGTTTGTTTTTCTAGTATTGTGAGCTGTGTCCTCTGCAGGAGCTGTACCCTGTGGTGACCGGTGGAGCGACAGAGACCCAGGAACTGTTGAGGCAGAGGTTCGACCACATCTTCTACACCGGCAGCAGCTCAGTGGGACGACTGGTGATGGAGGCGGCCTCTCGACACCTCACCCCGGTCACTCTGGAGCTGGGAGGGAAGAGCCCCTGCTACATCGACAAGGACTGTGAGATTAGAGTGGCCTGCCGGTAACACACTCCAGCCATTATCCACACAGCTCTCTCACACACACCAGGGGGGTTTACAGTCGAGTATAGTCAGTGTGAACCAGAGACTTGTACAGACTTCTGGATGACTCATGTGTGATGTGACCGATTGAACTAGTTTAATGTGCGTTTAAATGTGTGGTCCCATTTACACAATCTCTGCTGCTGAGAAATGTTTCAGACAAAGACCTTTGTCTGAAAAGACAAACTTGAAAAGCTTGTTGAGCAGTTTGCATTGGCAAATAAAACGTTTTTAAAAGTTCTGTAAATACAGTGCATAAAGGAGTTCAAGGTTAAAGGAACATAAAACAGGACTGTCGTAATTTTAAAATCTTTTTTTGCCCAAATTAGTAACTTTTTGCACCCCTCTCTCTCATTTACATTTAGTCTTTTAGCAGACACTTTTATTCAAGAGACTTACATGAAGCTTCACCAGACAAGGTGGGTTAAGTGCCTTGTCCAAGGACACAACAACATTATGAACTGTGTGGAGAGCGGGAACTGAACCGCCAACCTTCCGGTTGTGGGACGGCCGCTCTAGGGGGGTACAGCCCTTCTCCTTACCCCCTGATCCAAATGTTTACTGGGACACCCCTTCGTTTCTTGTGAACATGCAAAACAAGGGCTAAGGGGTTAGGGGTAGAATTGGGATTGGGCCTTAGTCCTGCCTTTAAGCTGTAAGCTTTAAAAAAAAAAAAAAAAGGTCTTATCTACAAAGTAAAGGGTCTCTGCATCCCGGACTGAGCTCAGATTAAGGTTCCACTAGAGAGGAGCTTGAAAACGAAAGTTCACAGGTAACCCTTTATCCTTAGAGCGTAAGGTCCTAGCTGGATGACTGAGCGGCAGTGGCTCAGTGGTAGAGCGGTCGTCCTTCAACCGGAAGGTTGGTAGTTCGAATCCCGCTCTCCCCACAGTTCATACTGTCGTTGTGTCCTTGGGCAAAACACTTAACCCACCTTGCCTACAGTGGTGTTCCAGCTGTGACACTGGTGAATGGAACCTTAATGTAAGTCGCTTTAAATGAAAGCTTTGGATAAAAGTGTCTGCTAAATGACTAAAATGTCATGTAAATGTAAATGATACTGCACTATTTGCTCTTTGAGATATACTGGGGCTTGGACATTACGGGTTTTTCACGTGAGGAGAAGAATTTAAACTGTTGAAAAACTAATAAAAGAGAAATATGGTTTATAATATTGGCTTTTGTGAGGACACATGCATTTTGGATAAACTGGAGTCTTAGTAGCAGCTTAGTAATAAAGAACTGCAATAATTTAGACTTCCTTACAATTTGATAGTGGAATTTGTAATCTGTTCCTGTGCCTAGGCGTATCACGTGGGGGAAGTTTGTGAACTGTGGTCAGACGTGCATCGCTCCAGACTACATCCTGTGTGAGCCCTGTATTCAAAACCAAGTGGTGGAGTGTATCCGTCTCACTTTACTGGTACAGTTAAGCTCAGATCACTCTCATCTCTGAAGGGAAACAGAATTTAGTGCTCAGCAGACCTACTTTTTGCTTTATTTGTTTCAGGAGTTTTACGGGCCCGACCCCAAAAGCTCTCCAGATTACGGCCGCATCATAAACCAGCGTCACTTTAACAGGATCATGAATCTGATGGAGGGATACACTCCGGTGCTGGGAGGACAGAGCGACGCCTCACAGAGATACATTGGTGAGAAGACTAATAAAAAGCTTTTTATTTATTATATGTCACAGTTTAAGAAGTAGTAATCATGTCACGTTATTTTGAACTACATTGTGTTCATACACTGTTAAATGAGATTTTTTCAATGCATAAGAACACAAAATTATGTCCAAATACTGAATACTATGTTGTAAGTTAATAATACATTGTTTTTTCATTTATGAACCCAGCCCCGACGGTGCTGAAGGACGTGCCGCCTCAGTCCAGGCTGATGCAGGAGGAGATCTTTGGGCCCGTGCTGCCGATCGTAGCCGTCAGCGACATGGAGGACGCCATCCAATTCATCAACGAGAGAGAGAAACCCCTGGCTCTGTACATCTTCTGCTCTGACAAGAAGGTAGAACACAGACGAACACTGTTTGACCAGATCTGGATTTATACAGTATATACTTTATTTAACCTTTTGTGTCTTAAGGCCAGTCAAAAGATGATTGAGGAAACTTCCAGTGGAGGAGTGACGGTAAATGACGTCATGATGCACTACACCCTCACTTCTCTCCCGTTCGGTGGAGTTGGTAAGTCTCCTCGCCAGCTGTTGGATTATAGTGAAAATTATGGTGTTTTTATATCATTATTAAGCATTTTGTAAATGGTGTCTCTTTCTAAAATGTGCAGTTAGGTACATGTATTTTTATTAAGATTTTTTGTTTCCAAAAGTAAAAACAACACCATTAGTATCGGGATTGGCCATACATTTATACAATGGTATATAATATACTGTATGTATACAATCTTAGAATGATTTTAAAATACAATACAATATCATGGAATTTTACAAAATACAGCTAATTAGAGCTGCACACAGTGAGGTCCAGTTTGAGTTTAAGTTCAGGCATTTCAAGGCATTTTTATTTCCCCAGGAAGGTAAATACAAAAAAACATGATATAAAAAGCAACATGGAGGAGAATACAGTGTCATGGAGGCTGTTTTATTGAAAGTGACCCATGCCAACAGATAAAAGAAAATTTCAGACCAAGTTTGATAAAACAAGAATAAAATGGTTCTCCATCAGCACAAAAGACGGACACAGGGGAATTTTCTAAAATCAATGCACTCTTTTTTTGTCACTGACACCCATATCATACCCTCTTATCTTGCCAGTTTATTCAATCATAAAGTATCATAGTTGTATGCACAAATACAATAGATTAAAGTGTAGAAAATATGTAAAGTTCTGAATCCTCTCCTCCTGTCTCCTTCAGGCGAGAGTGGGATGGGTCGGTACCACGGTAAACACAGCTTTGACCAGTTGAGCCACCACCGGGCCTGTCTGGTGCGCTCTCTGAACATGGAGAGCGTAAACCTGTCCCGTTACCCACCTCAGGACCGGAGGAGGGCCCGCCGTGCCCGCATGGCCCTGAAGTCCCCCATGATCGACATGTCCAAGAGGACCTTTGTGTGGGCCGTCAGCGCCACGGTCATCGCCTTCGGGCTCATGGTGACTCTGGTGGTGATCCTGCTGATAGCTGCGGGACTCAACTGCACCTGTTGGTACTGGAGGGGCATCTACAACTACTATGTCTGAGAGATCGGCACCTGTTGGAACTGGAGGGGCATCTACAACTACTATGTCTGAGAGAACTGCACCTGTTGGAACTGGAGGGGCATCTACAACTACTACGTCTGAGAGAACTGCACCTATTGGAACTGGAGGGGCATCTACAACTACTACGTCTGAGAGATCGGCACCTGTTGGAACTGGAGGGGCATCTACAACTACTACGTCTGAGAGAACTGCACCTATTGGAACTGGAGGGGCATCTACAACTACTACGTCTGAGAGAACTGCACCTATTGGTATTGGAGGGGCATCTACAACTACTATGTCTGAGAGATCGGCACCTGTTGGAACTGGAGGGGCATCTACAACTACAACGTCTGATAGATCTGCACCTGTTGGTACTGGAGGGGCAACTACTTCTGAGAACAAAGCAGAGGATTGGAGCTCATCATAAAGAGCACAAGATATAGTAAATGTGTGTCTTTGAGAACCTTAGTGGTGGTAACTAATTCCCAACAGTCAAGTCAAGTCAAATTTATTTCTATAGCACATTTAAAACAACCTTAGTTGACCAAAGTGCTGCACCGGCAGTGCAGCGATAAAACCAAGATAAAACATAAAACCAAGATAATCCTGTCTAGCTAGTGTTGAACGCTAAAGAAAAGAAGTGGGTTTCAGCCTAGTCTTAAACTGCTCTAAAGACTGGAAAAATCTAATCAGGAGAGGGAGGTTGTTCCACAGTTTAGAGGCGGTGACTGAAAAGGCTCTGTCACCTCTTGTTGCGAGTCTAGATTTGGGCACAGCCAGAAGAAGCTGGTCTGCAGACCTTAGAGCTCTGGGCAGGGTATAAGGCTGCAGCTGCTCTGACAAATAAATTATGACCATCAAATTCAGGCCTTTAAAAACAATAAGTAAAATCAACTGTGAGCCAACTGTGCTCCCGAGGTTTAGTTCCAGTCAGGAGTCGAGCTGCAGCATTTTGTACTCCCAGAGAGAGCACTGGTCCAACCCCACGTAAAGAGAGTTGCAGTAGTCCAACCTCAATGTAATAAATGCATGAATCACTCTCTCGAACTCACATAGGGGGATATATGCTTTGACTTTTGCCACGAGCCTTAGCTGAAAGAAATTAAATTTTATGACAAATTTAAACATACTGTCAAAGATCACATCGAAGTTCTTGGCACTTCTTGACAATAAGAGGATAACGGCCCAATAGGGCTGTCCAGACCATAAAAAGGGTTTGTTTGTCCAAATACAATTATTTAATTTTTTTATGTTTAAGTTCCTGAAATTTAGTTGCAACCAGGAATGAACAGTTGAGCAGACTTCTAATTGCGGATTAGCTGTTTGTGACAGATAGAGGCAGATTTGTATTTTGTCTGCAAAGCAATGATAAGAAACATGTTTTTTTAAATAGTGAGTATATGTCAGCACAGTTTGGAGATGCAGACTTACAAGGCTTCTACAGCTTTAGAAACTTAAATTTACATGACTTTATATTGACAAAGGACTGATTTTTATCCTTTTTTTTTATACAACCAAAGAACCGAAGACTCTCCAGACCAAGCCTCCTCACGACGTTACCCACAAGACTAAGCTTGCATTTTTACACTGTTTTGTTTCAGTCTCGGACTTGCAAACATTGTTGGACAGTCAAATAGAGTGGCATAATCTCATTGGAATTTAAGGTTAATCTCTACAATCCAATCTATCTGATTCTAAGTATCTAAAATAGCAATCCCTCTTTAAACCAATTTTTAGAACATTAATAGGACAGCGCTCTAAGATACACAAAGCAGGCATAACATTATATCCATGCTTCAACACAATATTAGGCAGGTGCTCATTATGCTGTGCCTGATTGATTGTACTGTTAGTCCAAAAAATATAATTTGGTCTTCCAAGAAAAAAGATTGTAAGTGTTTACCATGACACGTTTTTATGCTAAGACACGTTACAGTAACATGACTCTTCTGAGAAAGACTGCAGGAAGTTTAGCATCGAAACATGTCAAGGTACAACACTTACAAACATTGGGATGATTATAAGAAAACAAACAAGTTAAGATTGTACTGATGTAGAGCAGTTTGTTCAGTGTCATTTCCCATAGTGCAGCTGATGACATCAGGAAAAGGCCCAAAGTGCTCAAGAAGTTTCAGTCTGATAGTTTTTCTGTATAGAAAGAGTTTTTTGGTAATGTGAAAAAAGTTCTTTCAAGAAATTCTTTTTAAAACCAAGCCTTTGTTGCATGTGGCTAATTCATGTAGAAAAACATTTAAAGCATTGCGTGCTGGGTTTAATTTCCACACACTTAGCGGCCAACAAATATCTTTCTTCTGGGTGTTTCTTATTTGCAGCAGAACATGGTTTAGTCCAGGCTTTGGCAACCTGCGTCTCCCTCAGTTTTTTTGTTAATTAAATGTGCAGAGGTTCTGCTAGGCTTTAATTTCTTTTGGTAAAATGTTTAAGCAAATAGCTTAGCTATAGCCTATTTAACACAAAATGCAAGGTTTGACTGCAGAGATAACGTAACAATTTTGCCTATGTCAAATTCACTTGCAGCTCACAAAGTCAGAGGCAGGACAGTTTAGGAACAAAAGTTCACGTGCTCCTGGTGAGGGGCATCGACTGGATGAGCATTGTATAATCTTTATGCAGTTTTCTTTCTTGCCTCACATTTTGGTGTTATGTGTATGTGGACCACACATAAAACAAACAGACTTCATTCTAGCCTCAAACTCACACACTTGAATAACACTTTTGTGGTGTTCCTAGCGGTTCAAAAACCAAAGGTGCTGCTTTAGGCAAAGAGTCAGCTGATGTTCCCAAAGTACCATTACAGACCAGGAATAAAATTCAAACTAAGTCCTCATTTTGTAAAGAAGCGTGTTTGGTGAGCCATGTATTATCAATATGTCGCATTCAAGTGCACTGTAAAACCTAGTGCTATTAGCTTTTGTATTCTTTTTTCTTTCTTTGGTTACATTTTATTATTTTTATTATGTAAAGGTCTGAAAAGGGTCTATTGGTTGTGGCTCCTTAACAATTTAAATTTTATATTTTTAGCGTGAAATGGCTCTTTGGCTTCCAAAAGGTGCTGCTTCTCCAAACTGTAGGGACTAAAGAGAGCCACATTTATTAAATATTGAACCATTCCTTGTATCCATTCAAGGTACTAATAATAGCATTTAATTATCCTCTAAGGACATTTCGTTTTTTATACAAATATAATGTAATATATGAAAGTTTAATGAACAAAAAACCCTCTTCAATATGTGCTTTGTTTGTACTATATTTTCCATTGTGTTGTGTTTTACAGTAAATATGACTGTATATGTTGAGTTTAATTAAATGGTGTTTGAAAGTAACTGGTTCAAACCAAAACAATTCTTTTTTCTCTGGTATTTTTGCATCGAGACACAAGATGTCAGCAGAGAGCTTTGATTGTGCATCCTGTTTTCTGGAAACTCCAAAAGGAAATCTGAAAAGGCATCAAAGCAAATATCCTGCAGTGACAGAGTAGTCCAGACAATGTCTGTAACATTTTATTCCATAGAACACAATATCTGACTGAAAGTTGTGATGTGGAAGATACAGAATGGCAGCCAGTCAAGTAGACTGAAGGTGGATTTAAACAGGTTTTAGTTGGATTTAAACAGGTTTTAGTTGGATTTAAACAGATTTTAGTTGGATTTGAACAGGTTTTAATTGGATTTGAACAGGTTTTAGTTGGATTTGAACAGGTTTTAATTGGATTTGAACAGGTTTTAATTGGATTTAAACAGGTTTTAGTTGGATTTGAACAGGTTTTAATTGGATTTGAACAGGTTTTAGTTGGATTTAAACAGGTTTTAGTTGGATTTAAACAGGTTTTAGATGGATTTAAACGGGTTTTAGTTGGATTTAAACAGATTTTAGTTGGATTTAAACAGGTTTTAGATGGATTTAAACAGGTTTTAGTTGGATTTAAACAGATTTTAGATGGATTTAAACGGGTTTTAGTTGGATTTAAACAGATTTTAGTTGGATTTAAACAGGTTTTAGATGGATTTGAACAGGTTTTAGTTGGATTTGAACAGGTTTTAGATGGATTTAAACAGGTTTTCGATGGATTTAAACAGGGTGTTTAGGAGACATGTTCAGGGAGGAGGATGAATATATTGGTTGAAAGAAGACACAGAGAAAAACTTTGACTGTAAAGTGCTATTGTTTAGTGCAGTCAGGCCTTTGTAGTGATATTCTTGCTGCTGTGAGTCTTTTATCTCGTTCTGTCTGTCCTTCAGCATCAGGTTGCTCTTCTTCCTCTTTTTAGACGCTTCACTGAACCTCAAACTGACAGCTTTATAGAAGAAGAAGCTTTTTGGAGATTCAGACTTAAACGTTTAAACCAGAACGAAGAGGAGCTGTTCCTCCTTTAACAACCTACAGACGACCACATGGACTAAAACAGAGCTATATACTGAGTCTAACCCTCAATAATGACTTGGTTTCACAGAATAACACATTACTGACCCAGAATTTTGACAGACATCAAGAAAGTGAAGTTAAAGAAGTAGTTGAAGTTGGCAGTGAATGAGTCAGTGATACTTCTGTGATATCAGCAGGTTTTATGATACAGATACTTTAAACTGTTTCTGAAATATGAGGACTCAAAAAAGAAGAAATTGATCTTGGAAATAAAGTCCAGTAATATGAGAAAAACAGATACGTTTTCCACCTGTTGGCTGTGACAGAGAGATTAAGATTGAACTCCATGGGTCTTTTGTAAAAATGATTGTTGTAAAAGTAACCCTTTTGAAACACAGTAATAACCTTATTTCCACAGTGGTACGACTCGGCTCAGTTTTGCTCAGTTTGGTTGAGTTTCTCCTGAAGAGGCTTGTGTTTCCTCTGAGCTGTGTCCAGAGAGACGTCTGCTGCACAAACAGAAACATCACAAGAGTCTGTTTCTGAAGGAAGTAAGGTATTTGTAAGTCATTCTTTTAAAGCTACGGTTCCAAGGTACAGGGGTTTGTTAAGGGCTGTGTCGGTGATGAAGAGGACCTGAATGGGAAGCCAGTGGAGCTGTTGGAGGGCGGGGCTGATGTGTGTCCTGGAGGGTGTGGGAGAGAAACTGGGAGCTGGATTTCTGAACGAACTGAAGTCACATGCCACATGTTAAGCTCATGCTAAATAAGACCAGGACCAATAACTGAGCTGCTATTATTGCAAAAAAAATCTATGACAGGCATAAATCCTAATTACTCCTGAGTGGATTCTGGGTAGGAATACAGAGTTATCTGTTATAAACACAACAGCTTGTATAAGTACATTTTACCCCATTGACCTTGTACTTTAGTTAAATCATTGACCTAATTGACTTTACGGAGATTAAATGAATCTGAAACACATGTGATAATCTCCCATGATGACCTCACTGGAGATAAAGAGTCTTCTCTAATGAACTACCTGCTTGATTAGGAGTTTATTCACGTCGCTTTAAGGCTGCAGGGACTGTTATAGACTCACTGCTGAACGAAGAGAGGTCACAGATCAGTAAGGCTTCAAGCATCGACTCAGTTCTCCAACAACTGTGGACTCTGCACTTTTCACACTGCGTCAAAGACTCAGATCACGCTGCAGCAGTTGTAACTTTTCGTCTAAAATGGGAGAGGCTTTTATGTGAAGCTTTGTTTCATTGATTGGTTGTTTGCACTTGACCTGGACAAAACCTGAGACAAGAAACTGAGGTCCAGAAAAGATGTTTCAGTGAAGCTCGTAATGAAAACCTTTCTGATGCTATCATGCTAACGCTAATGCAACAAATAACACTAATGCTGATCACAATTTTGTGATAATATCCTACTTTTCTGCTCAGTTTTGCTCAAATTCAAGCCTCTGGGCAAAAGAAATGTTGCCCCAACAGTCTGTAATAAGAGGGGGCGGAGCTACACATCTCTCAATCACCAAAGCAGGAAGAAGATTGGTGCTGAGGTCACACTGTGCTCGGGTCGTAAAAAATATGCGCCTTTACCTGTTTTTGTGGTGATTGATAGGAATTAGTGCCATCGTAATTATAAACACTTTGTTCTAAGATCTTCTACAAAGACAGACTTGTAAAATTACTTAAACTTAAATCTGATTTTCAGTAAAATCAGCAAATAATTTGTTCAGTAATATAGTATATACAGTAGGTGGCTGTTGGTGTTATAAGCTGGTAATATTATATATATATGTATTTAGAGAGTTTATTATATACATACATATATATTATATATATATATATACATATATAATATATATGTATATATATAATAAACTCTCTAAATTTTACACTAAAATCTAGTCACACATGATCAAAAACACAGATTTCTTTGGATGAAATGATTAATTTTTTCATAAAAATAAAATCTTTACATTTTTCTCCCTGAGACTATAAACAGTGACCAAACAACGTTAAAATATGACTCTGATGAAGAAAACTAGTTTTGAAAGAATAATTAAATGTTTCTGAAGAGTTTAAATGAACTTTCGAACTGTTGTGACAAATTGCACTTTTAGTTTTAGAAAAATTTCAAACTGTTAAAAAAATGTGACAAAGTGAGTGACTGAAGCTGAGAAAAACTGTATTTATCTTTTCTTTAAACGTGGATGTGATTAATTTTTAATGAAATCTATAAGCGACTGTGATTATACAAATGAAATTGTGTCTTTTCATTTTGGTGGCTTTGGAAAAAAGTCGTTAGAATTGACTGGATTTGTCTGTCAGTCCCTTTAAATCCTTCCCACACTCCTCCATTTGTAGCATGTCTTCAGAAGGTTTGTGGTTTTGCGTAGGTTTGGATCCCGAGTGGTTGCCGCGGCAACAGCGAATAATATAATAAGTCCTGTCAATTACACATTGTTGGATGAAACTGTGGGCTGAGACAGGACTGAGACAAAAGTCTCTGTGTGAACATTATTAATGAGAGACTTTATTTGGAGTTTCATTTGGTTCAGTTTCTCTTGAAGAGCTGTGTCCAAAGACAGACGTCTAGTCCAATTTTCTGAAGACCCATATTTCCAAAGAGCAAAGGATTTGTGACCCGATTCTCTTTGGTTTGTTTTTTTAATTTTTTTCTGTCATTAGATTGATTTGAAGCCATTTTTATATTATTTTATTTTTGAGTCCTTTTGAATTAGTCTTTGCATCATATTATTTCTGACTATAACTAATTTATTAATCCATCTAAAACCTGTTCAAATCCATCCTAAACCTGTTCAAATCCAACTAAAACCTGCTCAAATCTATCTAAAACCTGTTTAAATCCAACTAAAACCTGCTCAAATCCATCTAAAACCTGTTTAAATCCAACTAAAACCTGCTCAAATCTATCTAAAACCTGTTTAAATCCAACTAAAACCTGTTCAAATCCATCTAAAACCTGTTCAAATCCATCCTAAACCTGTTCAAATCCAACTAAAACCTGCTCAAATCCATCTAAAACCTGTTTAAATCCAACTAAAACCTGTTCAAATCCAGTTAAAACTCATTATGTAATGAAAGCAGCCAGAGAGGAGGTGCTAAATTTCACAAAACCTTCTCCTACTTGTCATTCCTGGTTTCATAAGTTACATAACTGGGCGGCCTTGTACAGACCAGTGGGGAGTTCACCACAGGAGACACGATTTAGCCGACCTGTTATGGTTATAATAAAAGTAATCTTCCAGTCACACCTCAGACCTGTCGAAGCGGTTCCTCTCCTCATTCTTTAGACAACTTTAGATGTGTAAGCTATGAACATTTCACACACAGTTTCTAAAAGGCTCCACATCAACCGGCCTCTCCAACTTCAGAAACTACTCTCAGTAAGTGTGTGTTACATAAAAGAAATACTTCAAGGTCAAAGTTTATTTCTGTAACAACAGCCGAATAAAAGGTCTGTTCTAAAAACAAAACACACTGCAATGGGAACAAAAACAAGTGAGTGAAAGCAAAGCAGTTGAGTAAAGATGTAAAGAGCTCGAGGGAAGGCGCTGCTGTGATTTCAGGAGGAGGGCCTATCTCCTTGAGCTTTTAGTTTGGTCAATGGAACGTCCAACAGCAGCTGAGAAGTGGACCTTATGGATCTTGTGGGATTGTATTTGGTCAGTAACTCGGACTGTTAGGGAGAAGCCAGACCAATTAGGGGACAAAAAAACTAACATTTGAATTTTAAAATGGATCCTGTGAATGATTGGAAGCTAGTGAAGTGTGGCAGATGTTTGAAAGAGGTCTGGTCGTTAAGAAGGACCAGCTGAAGATGTTCAAACTACTGCTGAAGATACAGTTACACCTTCATTGAGTCCATCCTCACCTCCTCCATCACCGAGTGGTATTCAGCCACCTCCAGAGACAGACAGAGACAACATTCAGTGAAGAAAAGATATTAAAGCTGCATTTTATTACTGTGCTTGAATCATTCACAGCCACCTACACTGTGATAACATTTACTCTGAATATTTAAGTAAGAGAGAAATGATAACTTAATTATGTATTTGAATTTACCACTTTTACTTTCTTACAATATTCTTTTTTTACAGTCTGTCTGCTTCTCTAAACTAGAACTGTCCCAACAACTTTGAACTCACACAATTTTGGCTTTTGGAATTCAACGATGATTGAAACTCCACCCAAACTTTGACTCATCACAACCAGGAAACAAATAAACAATGGCCTCTTTCTGAATCTTATATAATAAAAGAAGGTAGAAACTTCTTTTATTATATAAGATTCAGAAAGCGATCGGAGAGTTATGAGAAGAGTGGCTAAAAGAACAACGCTAAAGGAACCAGGTTTTATTCTGATTCTCTTTGTTGGACCATTCTCAGCGGCCATTTTGGACTTGTGTTTATTTACAGAGGGTTAAGAGACGGCTTTAAAAAGACAAAAGGTATGTTGCTTCAAAGAAGAACTGAAACTGGTTTTGTTTGATTTTACGAGTTAAGATCTTTGAGAAGAAGGAATAATGAAGAGAAAGCTAAGTCCTGGTTTGGTCTGATATGGTTTAATCCTGGTTTACTTCTGGTTAATTTCATAGTTGTCTTATCTCTGGGTTGAGTCCTAGTTTCCTCCTGGTTTATGTCTTGGTTTAGTCTTGGTTTAGAACAGAATAGACTTTATGTTCTTGGTTTGGACCTGGTTTCTTTCCTGTTGTAGTCCTGTGTCTTGCAGTAGATGTAGATGTTGGTTTAATACAGTCCTGGTTGTTGTTAATCCTAGTTAAGTCCAGGTTTAATCCAGATTTTGTTTGTGTCTAGGTTTGGAACCAAACAGCATAGTTTAAATAGACTGGATGCTTTATTGCTTGGTAAATTGAAAAGGTTTACACAATATGAGAAATTAGTTCTGATCTAAGATAAAATACCAGATACTATCAAAAGTGAGCTCCACTGAGAATTTACAAAACGGTTCGGTCGATGGGGCTGTTCTCTGAAGAGGATGTGACTGATCGTTTAGTGCTGACTTTCCTGTTTTACATGAAGCACTCACAAAACTCTCAAAAGAGAAAACAAGGTTAACTCAAAGAGTTGTTGAGTACTTTGTGATTTTGTTGATCCAGACTGTAAAGGGTGTAGTGCTGTTTTGTTTTTGCTAAATCCTGATCCAGTCCTGATCTTGTCCTGTTCCTGTTGCAGGGGTCAGGATGTCGCTCCAGCCGGACGAATACCTGTGCTGTCCCGTGTGCCATGACATTTACCAGGACCCGGTGGTGTTGCAGTGCAGCCACAGTCTGTGCCGGTTCTGTGTGAGGAGGTGGTGGGATGAGAAGGGGGAGCGGGAGTGTCCCGTCTGTAAAGGGGTGTCGTCCCAGCGCGACCCTCCCTCTAACCTGGTCCTGAGGAACCTGTGTGAGCGCCTGATGGCCAAGCGGGTCTGGACCAGTCCCTCTGAGGAAGTCTGTGGCCTGCACTCCGAGAAGCTCACCCTGTTCTGTCTGGACCACCAGGACCCGGTCTGCCTGATCTGCCGCGATGCTGAAAAACACATGGGTCACCGGTTCCGCCCGCTGGACGAGGCGGCGCAGCAGCAGAAGAACAAACTGAACGAGCTGCTCAAACCGCTGCAGAAAAAACTGGAGGACTTTGGCCTGATCAGGGCGCACTACGCTCACACTCTGGAGCACATCTCGGCCCAGGCCCAGCGCAGCGAGGCACACATACGAGAGGAGTTTGATAGGCTGCGCCGTTTCCTGTGGAGTGAGGAGGAGGCCAGTCTGGAGGCACTCAGGATGGAGCAGGAGGAGAAGAGCAACAGAATGAAGGACAAGATGGCCGCCCTGAGTGAGCAGATCACGCCTCTGTTAGTGGCGGTGAAGGCCGCAGAGGAGCAGCTCCGGGCCGACCCCGTGACCTTTCTCAAAGACTATAAGGCCACAGTGGAACGGGTGCAGCGCTGCCCCCCTCTAGACCAGCCCCTGCCTGTGACCGAGTCGCTCATCAACGAGGCACGTCACGTGGAACGTGGCCTACAGAGTCTGGAAAAAGATTCAGGACCTGGTGCAGTTCTCTCCAGTTCTGTTTGACCCTAACACCGTGGACCCTCAACTGGTGCTGTCCCGGGACCTGACAGAGGTCTGGCGGGCCGAGGAGGAGTTGCCCCTGCCCCAGAACCCGGAGCGCTTCAGGAAGTACTTTGCAGTGCTGGGGTCTCAGGGCTGGTCCTCGGGCCGCATCGAGTGGGAGGTGGACGTGAGTAGCTCCACCCAGTGGAGGGTGGGGGTCCTGGCTCAGGGCGTCCCGCTGGAGCAGGCCCAGTGGGTGATGTGGCTGTTTAACGGGATCCTGGCAGCACAGGCGCCCGGCACACCTCTGAGCATGCTCAATGTGAAGAAAGTCCCCCAGAGTCTCCGGCTGAGTCTGGACTGTGAGGTGGGACGGCTTACCTTCAGCGAGGCCCTGAGCCTCATCCACATCCACAGTTTAAACTTCCGTCCTGGGCTCAGCATGTTCCCCTCGTCAAGACCTGGGATGCAGCCAGCATCGTGCCCGCCCACGTGCACGTGACTGTGGAGACGAGTAAAGGCTCTGACCTGCTGCGGATGTTGGAGAAGGCCTCCAACCGGAAACAGAGCAAGGTACAGGACAATGAAGGGTAACTAAAACACAGGGGGCGCTGTAGAGCCAGCCACAGTGAACAAACGTGTCTAAATAAAGAGACTTTTTTGTGTTGATCATCTGTTAGTCTTGATTATATAGAAGTGTAGAAGTGTATGTATTATTGTATTATCATCTTATTAACTTTCTCTCTATAAAACTCATCCAACTCCAGACAAACTTTTCAGAAATACTTGGAGTGGCTTTTAATTTGGATCCTGTGTCTCTGCTCTTGGGCTGTAGAGACTGACATTCTCACATATGTTGCTTTAAAGAACATTTTCCTGTCTTGGATCAGTGACAAACCTCCTTCCAAGGCAAACTGGCATAATCTTGTCCTGGAGGGTTTCCCCTTGAAATATTTGATCTGTCTGCTTCATTCCACAAAGGGACAGCTCGTGGAGTTGTGGGAAAAATGTTTTAAATGACTCCATTTGTTCTGGTGATTTACTGAAAATCTTGTAGGAAAAATGTTGTGCTGCATTAATGGAAAATATTGCAGAAATAAAGATTTATTTATTTTTCTTGGAGAGTTCTTATTCTAAATGTCTTGTGTTGGAGAGTAGTTCATGTGGAGGATAACAAAATAATTACATCAGTGTGTTCATTTTTCCAGGACATTTAAAGTTACACTATTGTAGCAAAATGAAAAGATTTTTTGTTATTTTTGTTATTTGCTCTTTCATTAACACAATACACCCAAATCTACCCAAATCTCGCAAAAACTCAATTATCAAATACACAGTCATATGAGGCTTTGCAGCCATGTTTTCAGAGTCCTTTACTTTGCTTTAAATGTTAATAAGCATCTGGTCAGGACAGTGGCAGTGCTCCCCCTTGGGGTTAAAAGTCAACATGACATTACTGTTGTTTGAGTTGACCCCCACACAGTGAAACCACACATTTTAGAGTGGCCTTTTATTGTGGCCAGCCTAAGGCACAGCTGTGCAATATCATGCTCTCTAATCAGCATCTTGATATGCCACACCTGTGAGGTGGAGGGATAATCTCGGCAAAGATCACATGGTTTAAATTATAATAAGTTTTATTATGATAAGTCCAGTTGTCTTAAACTGTGGCAGCAGAACTACATGATAGCCTCTTATCTTAAACCAGTTCCTCAAGTTCTTTTATTTCTATCTACAGTATTTAGCACATTTCATGTACTGGTAACTCAAAGTGCTTTACAGAAATAAAAGACAGACAAGATTAAGAATAAGAAACATAAGTAAAATACAGAATAAATTTCATTTTAGGGACTCTTTTGTGTCCCAGGTTCTGCTCCTGGTTTATGCTGTGGAGACAGAGAATAGACTGGTTTAGGTTCACTCCCCACTCTGTCTAAAACCAGAAACACTTTTGAATTTGTAAAATAACCTGTACAGTGTCGGTCGTGTCAGTCCCGACCCACACTGTACTGTTCCAGTGGAAATCAAGGAAAAGGTAAAGTTTGTGGTCCCATTTACATTTTTCCAGACATAAAAATACATAGTGGCTTACACTCGGATGACTTTTACAGCCTCATCATGATAGGGCCTGTTGACTTCAGGTCCTGATAGTTTTACTGCAGGAGTCCAACACCACGTGGAGTAGAAGTGTATTGATCTGCTCTGACGTGGACCGTTGTTTAGTGTCCATTCGGAGGCCGTGGAGCTCGTTTGTGCATCGATCTGTGAAGATGAAGCCTGGACAAACACCGCAACAGGCCTGTTCCACATTTACATTATCAGCTCTGATGTTACTGCAGTCATATTTGACATTATGGTGTTTGCAGAGGCCTAATATTTACATGAGCAAGTGGAAACTATGCTTGAATTTACAAAGACTTAATTCTTAAAAGGATGTTAGTATGAAATAAAACATAGATAAATGTTTTCAGTGTGGCTCTCACCTTTTTCATCCAAACAAATGGCCAGAGTAATCCATTAATTTCTGTAAAACTAAGTCTCACTTAAACAGGATCCCTGGACGTTTTAGTAAATTTTTTGCATAACTTGGTGTCGATGCAAATGGCATAAAAGTTGGCCCGGTTGTAAATTTTGGGGTGAATTTATATTTTCCATGATTTTTATTTTTTCATTATCAAGTCAATGCCATAGAGCATAACCACTGGAGGTAAGGTGGGTTAAGTGTCTATGGGGTTAAGTGGGATGTTATGATGTTTTGCGATGTTTTGAGCGGAGATCGAACCGCCCGCCCGCTGGTCGAAGGCCGCTCTACCCACTGAGCTACTGCCACCCCCCGTTTCAAACAAAATTTTTATTTTATATTCCTTGGTGTCAAAATTCATCAATGCTTCATTGCAACATTTAAAAAAAAACTTCTAGGGACCCAGGTCATTTATTTTAATAAACGACTTTGCGCAAAAAATCAAAATAAATCTGATTTTTTCCCAGACTCTGATAATACCCCCCAAAAATTTCCACATTGCAGATTCGGGATGAAGGGGAAAAAAACACAAAAAGACTTTAATTGCTAAAACTGTCATTGAAGGGGTTAGAAATTCAAAAAAATCATAAATATTTGCCAGGTACATTGTTTATCTGTTAAAATCCTCTCTCATAAACAGTAGATGTGGGGGCGCATCTACAACCGGGAGGTAGGCGGTTCGATTCCCGCTCTCCCCCTAGTTCATACTGTCGTTGTGTCCTTGGGCAACACCTTGCCTCCAGTGGTGTTCCAGCTGTAACACTGGTGAATGGAACATGAATGTAAGTCGCTTTGGATAAAAGTGTCTGCTAAATGACTAAAAGTAAATGTAGATGGCATCATAAAGACTTTTTTTTTTTTTTTTCCACAAATGATTGCTTTTATAGTAAACTATTTGGAGTTTCAACCATTTTCCCTCACCTGTAAGAAAAAATATCAGACCCCGTCAAATCATGTGGTATGCTGCAGAAAAATGATATTTGATCGCTCTACTGTTTGAAAGTTGAATGTTGTTTTGAAAATCACCTGAACTTTTCCATCTAAACTCCGCTGTGTTACTTTTGATAAACACAAATCAGTCAAAAGCGTGAGAGATCATCTGAAGCACGTGATCGTCACAGTTACAGCACAACAAACCCAGCCCTTTTTTACGAGCTCATAATCCGACTGGAATTTCTGTGAGTTTCAGGAGGTTTGGTTTGTGAGTTTCAGGAGGTTTGGTTTGTGAGTTTCAGGAGGTTTGGTTTGTGGTTCGGGTTGAAACGGATGCACAGAGAAGATTGAGACATCTGTGATGAAGGGCAGACAGGTTTGACAGGTATGCCCTGATTATCGCTTTTAGTTTGTGTTTTGAAATGTGCAGTAGTTTATTGAGGAAAGCGTATTGTAATAAGAATGATCAGTGAAGATAGACTTTAAGATCTTGTCTTTATTTTCAGGATTTTAATAGATGAGAAGCTTTGTCCAATCACAGTCTCAGAATCACTGCACGACTTGTTAAGATTAAATCAATGGTAACATAAAATCCCACACAAGAGGGAAGCAAAGGGAAAAGGGTCAGGTCGATACCAACAGGGTCAAAAGTGTCCCCAAAACAGACTCATTTATTAATAAAACATTATGAACAAGGCAATTGTACACATATGTCTTAAGTTAATAAAGAGTTAAGTGGACTCAAAGATGCTTGCCTAGATAGATTAAGTCAGGCTTAAGTCAGATTTGAACAGGTTTCAGTCTGATTTGAACAGGTTTTAGTTGGATTTAAAGCAGATTTTAGTTGGATGTGACCAGGTTTTAGTGGGATTTGAAAGAGTGAGGCCCTAAAATTTGGGAAACGTCTCGGGTTACTGGGCTGTAACCCTGTTCCATGTTTACAGCCCAGTAACCCGAGATGGTCCCTGTCAAAAGCTACTCCCGATGCTGCGTATCAATAGACACTGGAAGTGTCTGGACCCCCCCGAGGGTTGTGTAGTGTGTGTACACAAAACATTGAAGGGGTCTCAAACATGACTCCGGGGTGTTGACTCAAGGACATGCGGCCCTGGAGTAGAATGGACATCCAAACTATGAATTCCTGGAGGTGAACGTTGACCTCATGCCTCAAAGGCCACCCATGTGACGTAGTCTGCCTAGTGGCCGCTGCCCCACAAAGAACCTGAAAAGCTGCTCCGACTTACGCCACAGGCTAATGCAGTGGACATAAATCTGGAGAGCCCGTACTAGACACACTGGGGTCATGAATGGCGGAAGGCAGAAAGCTTCAAGAACGACCAGATATGAGGGCAAAAATGTAACCTTTGAAAGAGAATTAGGGTGGAGATGCAAAATAACTTTCACCAGCCCAGGGGTAAAATCTTGGCAGGATGATGAGACCAACAGAGCCAAATCCCCAATTCACTTCAGCAATATTAAGTAATTTCAGTGGTTTGAAAGTACTATAGGCCCCACCAAGGAACTGTAACTCTAGTGGGCAGCCTCATCCGCTCCTTGAATGAAGCGGGCAACTAGAGGGTGTCTCCCCACGTGACCCCATCAATCAGAGCAGCCCCGTAGGCTCTGAGTGTACTAGGACGTAGGACTGAGGACAGTTGTCCCTGCAGAAACTCCAGCACTGAAATAATCTGTCAGTGAACTGGGTCTGCCTACACCAAGCTCATCCAGTAGAAGAAACCCTAGAATAGTCTCTACTACACCAGCATCTCTTAAATTGTCTCCCTCAGTGGCCAAACATGAAGGTCCCAGAACTTGGGCCTGGGATGAAACATTGTCCCCTGTGCCTGAAAAAGAAGGTTGAGGAAAATTGTAAAATCTTTCTCAGATTTGACTGACTATCTCCATTCCCTGTGTGTCACAGTCTGTCTAGACAGCAAGCCCGCTCCCACATTGATACGCCCTGGAAAGTAAATCGCCCTGAGGGACCGGAGCTTGTCCTGAGCCCAAAGCAGAGCCTGCTGCACTAACTTGTTCAAGTGGCGGTCGGTTTATCATTAAAGTTGTTTTTTGTGTTCAGTTGGAATACTGTATTATCTCTGGTTTAAACTGTACATTATTTTTATTAAAAGAAAAGGTCCTGGTCCACAGGTCTGGTCTACTAGAGGCGGACCGAGAAGTGCGGCGAGAGACAGATCCATGGCTTGTCAAAGTTCTAAAAACTCCTCCTCGTCACTGTTACCCCCCGTGCTCAAGTCTTTAAGCAGGTCAGCCTGGTAGGCCTGCAGAACCGCCATGGTGTGCAGGTCCAGCCTGTATATTTAAAATACAACCTATTCTGCCGCCTTTTATTAAATTATTTACTTAAGCCTCCTAATCTTTTAATCACAAGGTTTTTATTTGACCTGAGAATCCCAGTAGAGCAGCTTTCTGTGATTTCTGAGGCGTTTTCAAAAGCCGTAAACCATTAACATGGTCTGTTCCTGCAAAGGGCATGATTTACAGCAGCTCTATGGAAAAGGATTCATGCTCAAGTGACATCCAAGAGAAAGGGAGATGGAAACATGGTTGGCCTCTGAACATTTCGTTATCTCAAACAGACACAAACACACTTTCCTGTTACAATTGCAAATAAAGAACTAAATCAGTCGTGGAACTGACTTCTCTCTCAACAACAGTGACTGACCTTTAAATTTGCAATACATCACTTACTTCTTTATAAAATCAGATGCTAACGTCCATTAAAAGCACTAATACAAACCATAAACTGTCACTAAGCTTCAGATGAACCGATGCATCACTGATCTATAGTCCTTTAACTAAAACTAAAAGCCATTCTCCAGCATCAATATTTACATCTAGAGCCTGTCATTGCGGATGCACGTGAGAGATGTGAGAGATGAACAGCTAATGGCCACCGTCAGTGATAAGACCCGACTGTGCCAGCTCCATTAAAACATCTATCAGTTTTATGTCTGATAGGCGACATAATGGAGTCTGCAGTGAGGGGTTTACACAGAGAGGCCGGGCTATTTTAAAGAAGTGAAGTGGAAAATATTGTATCAGCCTCAGCAGATTTTAATCCTCAGATGTCAGTCCAGATGTCAGTCCTGGCTCCTCAAGTCAGACTCTTGGAGGTTAGTGGCAGAGGTGGGAAGTAACACAGTATTTGTACTTTGTTACTGATTTCTCAGGTACCTTTACTTTCCTTGAGTATTTTTTATCTGGCAAGTTTTTACTTTTACTTCTGAACACAAATATCTGTACTTTCTGCTACATGACGTAAAAGACGAAACTAAGACGAGACGAGATGGAGGTGTCTGGTCAGTGTGGGCTTTTCAGCAGAGACATGGAGGAAGAAGAAAGACATTAGCCATCCATGGACGTGTTTAAGAGAACTGTTCGAGGTTGTTGGTTCCAAGAATGATTCATGGCTTATTTTGCATTTCTGTAAGTCCGTTTGGAACGTGAGCAATGCTCTTGGAGAACATGGTTTTGAAGCTAACGCTAGCTAAGGCTCACTTGCCGAGAGACCGAAGGCCAAACTTTTGTGGTGCCAAAACCAGATCCAAATATTAAATTGGTTTTATAGGTCTTACATTTAATTGCTCCATAAACTGTAAATAACACAAATGTGTATCATAGACAGCAGAATTACTTTTTACTTAAGTACATTTCAGCAACTGCACTTTTTTACTTTTACTTGAGTAAAGAAGTTGAATCAGTACTTCTACTTTTACCAGTTTTTAACACAGGTATCTTTACTTCTTAAGCACACAATGTGAATTCTTTTGCCACCTCTTGTGTTTGGTGTGTTTGGTGTCTCCTTTTTTGCCTATACGCTATATTCTAGTTGCATAATAGTAGCAACAGCAGCAACTACAACCTTTTTAGATTAATCCAAAATAAATGGCAGCAATTTCCTTAAAACTCTTCAGAAACGAGGAGCCGAGCCTAATGCATTCGCTCTTTAATCGGCCATGACTTTTTATTGTATTCCCTTCCCACTTTGCTAATGCCCCAAGGAGCTCCAGGCCCGGCTGGTGCCTCATCGACGAAATCTGAGCCCAATCAGGACAACGGAGCGCTCAGATACGGACCCGCTGATTGTGCCGCGTCAGAGACTCGTCGTTGGGAAGTGTGCGTTAGAGCCACAGTGAGTCTGATACGTCCCGCTAATTAAGTTTGACAGGGCCACCGCTAATCAGGTCTCGGGTTGACGCTGCAGTAACTGATCCCCAAAGAAGAAGAAGAAGTGGTGATTTTAGTGCTGCTGGTCTTTAATAGCAGCAGAGAGATTGTGTTTCTAAACTGTGTCCTGTGCAGTGTCTGTTACTGATAAAACAAAACAATACTCGTCTAACTTTAGGCTGAGGTTTATCATTTTACCTTAACATCAGCATTTCTGGGTCTTTGGTGTACAAAGTAAAAAAAAAAATCGGCAGTAAAATAATGGATGGCAATGGAAGCTGTAAGAAATCTATTGATTAGAAGGAGTCTAGATTTAAGTAAATGGATTTTTATGGGAAGTTGTCCAATGAGCAAAAAAATAAAACCCTCGAAAAGCTGTAATGTACTAAGTCAAGCTCTTGCCTTGGCAGTACGTTTACAATAGAAGATACATGTAGGCAACAGGAGGAAACTGGTATCTGGATTCTGAAAGGTAAGGAGATACTTGAAACAAGATCAGGAACTTAGAAGAATCTTCTTCTGACCCTGGCTGGATGTTGCCCTGGAGCTGAAGTGGACTGGAAAAACAAGCTTTCATACAAGGCCAGATGAGTTCCATGTGTGCAGAGGCTGATTACAATCTGTGTGTGAGGTGTGGCCAGAGGAGAGAGTGCAGGTGAGTGAAGACAGCATCACTGTCATGAGATCTTTTCGTTGAGTAAAGTAATAGATGATGCAGTTCTTAGTGGAGATAAGTTCTTACAGGAGCTTCTGCTGCATGTATTTGGCTTAAGCACAGCTCAAACTACAATATAATTTAGATGTATAAGTAAGATTCTGGGATGACACTCAGCACCTCAGAATCAGTGATGTGGTCAATGTAATAGTCTGTTGTGGTGAAGAAGCAACTGAGCCAAAAGGCTGTTCCTACTCTCACCTTTGGTCCTGAGCTTTGGGTCAGGACAAGATTCTCAGATACAATTGGCTGAAATGGGGGGCGAAGACCCCCTTAGCGACAGGGTGAGGAGCTCGTTCACTCGGAAGTAGCTTCAGATTGGGAGTAGCAGCTGAAGTGGCTAGGGGCTCTGTTTTGAATGTCTCCTGGACTCTCTCTCGAAGGTGTTCCGAGCCAATGTCCCACCGGGAGGAGGTCCAGGGAAGACCCAGGGCATACTTTTGACTGGTGTGAACTGCAGATCTACAACTGAGAATATCATCAGGTCTTATTTTCCTGCAGGTTTCTGAACTCTAATTGAACTCCTGTTGAGATCATCAAATGTCACAGACCCAGCAGTGCCAGGCTTTGTTCACTGTCAGAACCATTACCAACAGGAAACTATTGAGCCGCGCAGACACAGAGGGACAGTGATTCAGAAAGATGCCATCGAGGCCAGTGGAGCCCGTGTCTAGTGAAAGCATCTCTGATACGGTAAACAGACAGATTAATAAAGTGTGTGATGCTGCGGAGTAAGTCATCATCTGTGGGCGTTCGATGATGATGGCAGATGACCGACAGCTTGAGCCACAGAAATATCCACTTTTGTCAATGTTTAAAACAGCTACAACTCATCCTAAATCTGCTCCTACCCACCTGAAGATAATCTGTGGCTATTTTTATTTAATACAGCAACAATAATCATATATATTTTACTGATATTTGAGATTAGATTTATGATAATTAATAGATTCCTTTTAGTTTCAGTCACCAACCAGGAATTTCACATGAAGGGTTTATCTGGCAGACTGCAAAGATCTAAAGTTAGACTTTTTCCAGGAGACCCATATTTTATTACCCACTGAATGATTTGTAACCAAATTTCAATTTTGGCCAGTTTTTTGGACATTTTTCTTTCAGTTTTCTATAGTTTAATTCTATTCAGTAGCTGCTAGTCACTACCACATTACTACATTGTTAGTGATTTGGCTTGTTTGGCAAAAATACTGGCTGATGCAAATCAAGCAGTGAGGCTGATAATTTCACTTTAAAAGTAAAATAAATTCAAAATCAATTTGGCTTTTAAATGGCCTAAACCTTTGCAGTTGTGGGAACTGTATGTAAATGTCTTTTTTCCAAGATTAACCAATATAAAAAAACCAAACCTGTTCCAATCCAAATAAAATCTGTTTAAAAAAAAATTTCTCTTTCTTTGCAATAAGCTTAGTCACCCCTGCTACAGACAGATGCTCAGTTACAGGTTCACGTATCTCATATTGCCTTAGATTTTGTCAAGCCATTCTCTGTTATTAGGCCAAAATGTGCAGCTCGTTTATTTGCTGCAGACAGGACACAGGAAACATTGGCTCAATAAAGATGGCTGTTCTTTCGGGAGATGATCATTTGTGTCATTAGGATTTCATTTGCCGCTGATGGCAGCTCTGTTCAGATTCACTCTCAGAATAAATAATAAACCTCTGTCAATAAAATTCATTTGCTTTTCCAAGAATTAAATGCTTGACCAGAGGTAGCCCCAGGCCACAGAGAGTCCACACTGAACACCAGCTGCAGCAGAGAGCAAACCTCACACAGAGAAATCACAACGGCGCCTGAATTAATTTAATAATTCCTTTTAAGTTGGCTAAATATTTAAGCAACCAGTTTTAAATTAGCAAGCATAATTCTCAGTTCTATCATAGAAGACCTGAACTGTTCACACTCCTCCTTCAGTCAGAAGACTACACATGAACTGTTTACTCTCCTCCCTCAGACAGAAGACTACACATGAACTGTTCACACTCCTCCCTCAGACAGAAGACTACACATGAACTGTTCACACTCCTTCTTCAGACAGAAGACTACACCTGAACTGTTCACACGCCTCCCCTAGACACAAGACTACACATGAACTGTTCACACTCCTCCTTCAGTCAGAAGACTACACATGCACTGTTCACACTCCTCCCTCAGACAGAAGACTACACATGCACTGTTCACACTCCTTCTTCAGACAGAAGACTACACATGAACTGTTCACATCCTTCCTTAAAACAGAAGACTACACCTGAACTGTTCACATCCCTCCCTTAGACAGAAGACTACACATGAACTGTTCACACTCCTTCTTCAGACAGAAGACTACACATGCACTGTTCACACTCCTTCCTCAGACAGAAGACTACACATGAACTGTTCACACTCCTCCCTCAGACAGAAGACTACACATGCACTGTTCACACTCCTTCTTCAGACAGAAGACTACACCTGAACTGTTCACACGCCTCTCCTAGACACAAGACTACACATGAACTGTTCACACTCCTTCTTCAGACAGAAGACTACACATGAACTGTTCACACCCCTCCCTCAGACAGAAGACTACACATGAACTGTTCACACCCCTCCCTCAGACAGAAGACTACACATGAACTGTTCACACCCTCCCTCAGACAGAAGACTACACATGAACTGTTCACACCCTCCCTCAGACAGAAGACTACGCATGAACTGTTCACACCCCTCCCTCAGACAGAAGACTACACATGAACTGTTCACCCCTCCTCAGACAGAAGACTACACATGAACTGTTCACACCCCTCCCTCAGACAGAAGACTACACATGAACTGTTCACACTCCTCGCTCAGACAGAAGACTACACATGAACTGTTCACACCCTCCATCAGACAGAAGACTACACATGAACTGTTCACACCCCTCCCTCAGACAGAAGACTACACATGAACTGTTCACACCCCTCCCTCAGACAGAAGACTACACATGAACTGTTCACACACCTCCCTCAGACAGAAGACTACACATGAACTGTTCACACCCCTCCCTCAGACAGAAGACTACACATGAACTGTTCACACCCCTCCCTCAGACAGAAGACTACACATGAACTGTTCACACCCCTCCCTCAGACAGAAGACTACACATGAACTGTTCACACCCTCCATCAGACAGAAGACTACACATGAACTGTTCACACTCCTCCCTCAGACAGAAGACTACACATGAACTGTTCACACTCCTCCCTCAGACAGAAGACTACACATGAACTGTTCACATGCCTCCCTCAGACAGAAGACTACACATGAACTGTTCACACCCTCCCTCAGACAGAAGACTACACATGAACTGTTCACACCCTCCCACAGACAGAAGGCTACACATGAACCGTTCACACCCGTCCCTCCGACAGAAAGCAGCCTCGAACAATAATGCTAAACACAGAGCTGCTAAAACACAGGCAGATCTCAGTAAGAAATATATTTTTCTTGTGTACAGCACTTTAGTCAGCTGAGGTTGTTGTGCTTTAGAAATAAATTTGACATGAATTTTTAAAAAGCCTTTAATTTTCATTTTACTTTTTCAGATTAAGGTTTATAAAGAAAGTACAAACAAAGTCTGTTCCTTGGAAGAAGACAGTGGACATTTATGACTGAACTATTGACACTCACTGTTAAGGGGTTGAATTCTTTGTTAAATTTCTTGGCTCAGGTTTATCTCTCATTAATCTGATCATCAGCAGCTGAAGGGCAGAAGGTGAGGGGCGACCAAGGCCTGATGCTCAATGGGACACAGTTAAAGACATGCACGATTATTAATGTTGACTTAATATAGTCCTTTATATATAGACATCCCAGTTATCAGAGCCACATCTCATACACCACAGAGGATACACTTCACACAAGCTTTAGGATGAAGAGTCAGGGCTTGAAGGCATTAGGGGGGCTCCTAAATTCTCACGTTAAAATATCAGCATTCCTTATGGCTGCAGCTGGAGCCACTAAAGAGACTCCTCAAAATAAACTATAGTCTCACAAACTCCATCTATAACTTGTATAAACTGCAGCTCGTTCAGTGCTGTGTGTTTTACTACAGATGTGAAGATTACAGTTGTTGTTGAAGCCGCTGGTTTGATTTGACAGATTTAGCTTTAACCACATGAAGAGGCTCCTCCGCCCTTTTCTCCAGCTGCTGAACCTCTCTGGAGCTGTTTCTCTGCTCGTATTCCCATGTCATATCTGTTAATTTTGTGTCATTCTGTCCTCTCAGGACTGGTCCTGAACATTTGGCATCCCCAGGTTTGTGGACTTTATTGGGAATTCATTAAAAAAAAAAAATCCATTGGCCATTGTTTATCACTATAGACTTTTTATTGTCAGTCAGGTTTATTATTTTCAACTTAGAAAAAAAAAAGATAATTTAAAACAGTATTTTCACATAAACTTAGAGAACATGCACTGTTGTTTTAGAGAGCAATGACACATGATAAAAGATACCCATAACAAAACGTCTGCAAAGATGTTTCTCATTTTCCCAGGTTTCTGCAAAATCCTAACATTAAATAAAGTTTGTTTGCTTCGACAGTTAATGGAAATCTACAAAACTGCTAAACATTTAATTTTAAAGTGAAGTGAATTTGAGCTTCAGTCTTCAACATGTGTATTCTTTACTGTATTCTGTCTAGCTCTAAACCTAATTTAGTTACACTCTTTTCCTTTTGTCACTTGTTCCTTTCAGATCCCTTCTTGTCCTCTGCCCTCGTCCCAAAGGAGAAGGTCATTGTTGAACCTGGTGCATTTCCTCCTATTTTCCATCCATTCTCACATCCTCACGTCCCACTGAGCTGTACTCCTCTGGGACAGCAGCTATTCTTGTTCTGATCCATACATTTTCACTCAACATTGTTTGAACTGCAGGCGCTGGGCTGCGGCTAAATCTGAAATAATGAAGTCAGCTGTGCATTGTTGTCTCTTGTGGGAAATACGAGCACCCGTCTGAACCATATTGAACTAATTGATGCCACAATCAACTCTGCGTGACACTGAACGCCTTATTTAACGACGTGAAGGTGTCAACAGTGGCTGTGTCTATGATATTGTCCCATACAGATCAATATGTGATTAAATATAAAAAAAAACAAATATCAGATATCTGATCAGCTGATAGGGTCAGGTTTCCTCTTGAACCACAGCTGCAGTGACAGGAAAGGCCTGCATGTTTAATCTTTTGTCAGAGGTATACACTGATTTGAATGTGCCGTGTATTGCAACATTACAAGAACACGTGTGCTTAGCTCTCCTGCCTCACAGCAAGAAGGTCATGAGTTCAAACCCCGGCCGACTTGAAACATCCTTGGCTTTTCTGTGAGGAGTCTGCATGTGTTACCGTGGGTTCTCTCCGGGTATTCCGGCTTTCCTCTTATACTCACCCAACCTGGATTATCCAATAGTAATAGATGGAGTCTACATTTAGTTAAAATACCAAGGATGCATCTGTAGATTCCCTGCTTGTTTTTTTGTTTTTGCAATAGATGACTCTAGACAGGAGTCTAGCCTTGGCTTCGGAGGAGCTGCCTCCAAAGAAAGGATCCTGGCCTGGAGTAAACCTTCATTAAGATCCAGTTCTTCTGTTGTCCACGCTGTTATCATATTGCAATTAGTTCTTAAATCTCAGTCAAACAATTTTACTTAAACTGAATCACTTTTACTGCTTTTACTGAAGTGGAAATGTTCATGGAATGCATTTACTTTAACAATTTTCTTTTTTTTTACTTAAGGAAAGGAGTACTTTCTTCCTCCAACACTGAGTTCGGTAAAGGATTTATTCTGGGTTTAGTCCTGATTTAGTCCTCTACCGGACCAGAGCTCAGTTGGAAGTGGACCTATAGAAAAACATTTTTAGTGAGGTCTTCTTTTACAGTTGTTTGAGATTTCGTTATATTTCTAATAAATATGGCTAGTGTGAATGCAGTCTAAAACCTAAAGTGACAAGCTTCTGTCTTCAAGCTGGTCATCAAAGGCATGTCTAAGGGAGCAATAGAAACGTATACTTAACAACATTTACGTCATTAAAAGACACAAAAACACATTTTGTTGATTTAATTTAGGTTGATATTGCTTTGAATTGCACCAGAAGGACGTGTCATTGTGTTCCCTGAAGAAGGTCGGACTCTGACGCAGAAGCAAACACAGTGTTTCTTTCTGAAGGTCACAGAAAAAAGCCTGAGACAGCAGCAGACCTCTCCAGAAACCGCTCTAGTGTTTCGGAAGTGTGTTTTCTTTCTCAGAGGCAGAGGAGGGGGCTTTCGAAGGCAGCAACACAGAGCAGATGAAGCAAAAGAAGAAAATGTCCTGTGATCAATGATGCCATTACTGTGGACGCTCTGGTTTCAGTGGCAGCAGAGACCCGCACTCAGCAGAGTTCACAAGAGCACGTCAGACGATACGGGACACGGGAAACTGAGCCCAGACATTAGAGTCCAGCCCCACTCACTGTTTTAAAGAGATCGGAGATAAAGTGGACAATTTACGTTTTCAAGATAACACTTTTATCAGACCAAATCTAAAATGAAAACAGCGTTGTTTGCACCGTGGGTCTGAGAGTAACACGGTTTTAATTCTCTGTGTGTACTGTACATGTGGCAGAATTGACAATAAAGTAGACTTTGATTCAAAAATGTGGTGCACCGCTGATAAGGCCAGTAGTAGAATAAACTAGGTCTAGGTCTAAAGCTAAGTCAGGTCTTAATTAATTAAACCAGAACTAAACTAGCAATAAAAACCTATTTAACTTCAGTCCTTCAGTCAGACCTTTTTACCTTTTTAATAGACTAAACAAGGACTAAATCAATGCTAAACTAAGGACTATACTCTACTTTTCCACAAATAAATCTTAAATCTGTAACTTATTTTTCTTTATTTTATTATTCTTCTTTATTATTCTTCTTTATTTTTCTTTTTTTGAAACCCTTTAAAACACCCCGGCGTACTGTATATGCACCTTCCTTGAGGTTTTTACTTCGGTATCTTCCATTTGTGTGTAATTAATAGATTTTAAAATACATGTCAGATGAACTAAGCCAGTCCACACACAAGAAAGTCATCTCCAGTCTACAAACATAAGCCTGTTTTATGTGGAGCATTATTTATTTAGAGGTTTTTTATTACAAATACCTGTTGATTCTGGGTGTTTTTTTTTTTTTTTACAGTGCTCTTATTTAGATGTTGTTTGCCTTTGTCTTTAATGAGTCACAACCTTGTTCTATGCAAAGCTTGTTTTTGGAATTTTAAATTCTGCGTATGACCATGGGTTTATGAATGAAATTTCCTTGCCATGCCACAAAGCTGTAACTATAATGTTGAAGGAGTGTTCATAAGGACAATTAAGCCAATATTATAATAATATAAAGGCTAAGTAGGTCTGGACTCAATCCCAAACTTTAAACCCAGGACTAAAAGCATTACATAAGAACGTCACCTTGATATGTAACTCACCTCTACTGTCAGTATCTGCTGTATATAGCAAAAATTATTTACTTTAAAGACAGTTATGTGATTAATCCAAAATTTGTTTGATAATCAACAAACTAAACCATTTCTTCGAACGACAAGACTCTTTGGGGGTTACTGTATCTTTAAATAGTAACTTCCGCCCACTTCCTAACGGTCCAATCAGCTTCCTCGACACATAACATTTCCGAATTTCCAACCAATCACGGCTCGCGTTCCATCCGCAGCTCCGCAGAGCCGTTGAACCCAGTGCAGTCCGTATCATATCATCTCCGCGGTCGTTGCCAGCAACAAGCTCGTCCTCCGTGCCACCGAAGACGCGGTCTGTGTGCTCCATATAATGCCCGGAAAGTAATCGTAGAAGGACGGCAGGACTGTCCGGACGTCGCCGTGAGACTCCCTAGAGGTTTTCTTCCCGACAGACACCGTTTTTATGGGTCGTATCTGCGGTGTAAGGTACGTTTTCAGAGCTGTTGTAATGTCCCCCCTTCTTCTTCTTCGTCTTCTGCTGTCGTTCCCCCATTAGCTGCGACAATTAATGGGTCTCTTGGTAAATTGGGGATTGCATAATCCCTCGTGTTGGGCATAAACAGGCTATAATAATTAGTCTGACTGATGCAAGGGCATGGACATTGAGCTGAAGCACATAAATGCATTTGTTGAGCTGCTGCTGGGGCTTCTTTTCGGGGGACGTCATGCTGATTTTTGTATTGACGCATTTGGGTTACCTTCAACACCAGCAAGGACAGTTTATGAACCTTTACAGGCCACAGTTCAAGACCTGATTGTATTTAAGACTAGATAAAGGACGGATACAGGTGGAAATCAGGACTAATTAGATGTAAACATTGGACTAAACCAGGACTAATCATTGCCAAAGACTAAACCAATGATTGAACAGGACAACATCAACACTAAACTAAGACAAATTACAACAATAAACCTAGACTAAGGTAATGAGTAAACGTCAACTGTACCTTATTTTAGAGACTAAACCAAGGATTTAACCAGAGCTAGACTAGATCTTAAGCAAGACTTGAGCAAGGACTTAACCAGGAGCAAGTAAAGACACAACTGAAACTTCTTCAGCGTAACCAAGGACTAATAAAAACTCAATAGAGGACTTAACCAGGACTAATACAAAGACCAAACCTAGGCTAAGCCAGGACTACACTAGCAGGGACTAAAAACTAAATGAAGATTAACCCAAAGACTAAACATGAAGACTACATCAGTCTACATTTAGCCTGGGCTGAATCAACAGATAAACCAAATAAACTAAAGGTCAGACCTAAACCATGGACTAAACAAATAAAAGCTGTTCTTCTTCATAGAAGAACAGTTGGTTTACTTTTTACATTCACCTTAAATTAACCGTGATCAGAAGTATTTTTACTGTAACCAGATCATTTCATGAACTGTGTTTTCCAATGGAGACTTGCCTTCTGAATGGTTTGCTCTGAGGCTACGTCTCTCAGATCATAATGAATGTGTCGGGGTTAAGTGCCGTGGCTTGCTTCGAGGGAAGTTGGGGAAAAATAATTATGCAGCAGTAAATTACTTTGGGCTGAGTCATAAGGAGGCACGTTAAGACGAAAGAGCACAGCCTGGACCTGAACTGGACTGAAGTCAGACCATGATCTGGCTCTAGCTGCTGCACTATTTACAAAACCTAGTCCATGTTCCTCTTTATCCAAATGCTTCTCATGTCTGATCACCAATAAGTTTTAATATTAACTCTAGTTTAAAAACACGCTTCCTTCCAGCCCTTTTTAATTGCTTTACAAAATAGTTTGTGCTTTAAACACGGATCACTAAATTGTATTAACCTAAAGCCTGTGGGGTACAGATGATAAACTGTAGAGGACCAGAGCTGGTCCTCTACAGTTCTCTACAGTTCTCTCTCTACTCTACAGTTGGTTAATTAGTTTTATTTCAGCCATTTTCATTAAAAAAGAAACAGAGTCAAAAATCTTGACCAAAAATGGTGTTGAATGAAGCTTAGGCTTATTTCCACAATCCTTTTTACATTTAATTTATTTTACAAACACACAACCAAGTCATCTTGCGTACATAAAGAATGACTAAAAGAAGAAGATGAAGTTATTCAGCTTTGTATAATTCAATCTTATTCTTATTAAATAATACCTATAGATTTAACCTGTTTTCAGTTCGAGACAATTTAACACTGAACAGAAACCACACATCCACATTGTGTTCCTCTGAGCTCAAGAAATAGATTTGATCTGAAACAGGTGTTACAGGTTTTAACCCACAGGCAATGGTTTTTACTTGGTTTGTCATATTGTCATATTATTAATTTTAGTATTATTCTGGTAATAACTGCAGCAGATTAAACATAAGTCTGTTGACATTTTTATCTGAGGAGGGTATTAACACAAGTTGTACATCATCTTCTTGGCTGCATTTAGGTCTAGTTGGACTTTAAGTTCAGTGATGCTAATTGTCTTATTAAAGCTGTGTTCCTGAACGTCTCATTCAGTGATCCAGGATACCAGGCTGTATCTTTGCAGTGCTTAAAAGCTACTGTCCTCATCCTCTCTGTCCTCTCTGAATATTATGATAATGATGAATTTGTTATATATTGTGCAGCACTAGACTAACTGGCCAAATCTTTTGGTCCAGTATTTCTACAGTCTTTGGTTTCTATTCCTGGTTTTGTTTGAGGTATAGTTTAGTCTTGACCAGACGGCATTAAACTTGCAGAGTGTTTTGGCCTTGAAAAAGCCAAGAACATTGTGTCCAGTGTCTGAGGAGCGTCGTTGACTACTAATGTGTCGGTGGGAGCAGCTGTGTGCAGGTGGGTCGAGGAGAAACAGTGGTCTTCCAGTTGAAGTCGGTGTATTTTCTGCTGTGGACTGCTCTCTCGGTGGCTCGGTGGCCTCCACAGCTGCAGGGTTAGATCAGAGCTTATACTCATTTCCTCATCTGAACAGCACACACGCCGCCGCATTTCAATTATTACATTTAGAGGAGCAGCTGTGTGACGGCATTTATGGAGTTCAGCTCAAGGACTCGTTGAGGTTTATCAAATCTCCCAAAAACTCTGCAGCTCAGAGCCAAGGACGAAGCTATAAAAGTAAGTAGACACATCGGGTACACATCACCCAGCAGGTCAGAGGTTTGCGTCCACCGTAGGAGGAGGGAGAACAGAAAAAACCTGTAATAGGTAGATGTGATAATAATATGAGCGGTAAACATGTTAAATTACTTTACAAAGCAACTAATCAACTAAATCAGTATACAATTATTTTAATGGATTTTAATCGATTAAATTGATTAGTTGTTTCAGCCCTAGTGGAAACATTTACTAGACCCATTTACATTTGTCTCTGTTGCTCCTGTCTGCTTCTTTAAACTGCAAGTGTGCTAAAAGCAATCTACTGAAACTGTTATTTTGTAAACTGTCCTTGCTTACATTCACAATGGCGTCCGTTCACACCACAGACCCAGTGGTTGAGCTCTGAGCCGAGTCGCTCCGAGGTTAAACGCAGGCCAGGTTTCCCGCCCGACTCTGTATCTGGAGTAATGAATAGAGCTTTTATCGTGTTACTTGTACAGAGATGTTGTGTACGATGTAGTGTATCTTCAGGGCAGCAGCATAATGTCAATAGAAAACAATAGAGAATAGAAAGACGGAAGATACAAATGCAGTCGGTTTACAAAGAAAAGATGGCTGTATGAAAGTATACTCAGGTCCAATGCTCATGAACAATTGAGAAAATCTTTTAAACGAAAGACAGGACGCGGTTAATTCAACTTATACTTTTCTATTTTAATTAGTCTAAGCAATATTGGTGATGTTGTCCTTTTTTAAACTGCCTTGTAAACTTACCTATATCTTGAGCTGCAACTCCCCCTCCACAATATTTATAGGCCTCATGTCCTTAACAATCCAGTCCAGGAGGCTGTCCTTTAGATCTACAGCCATCTGTGCTAAGCTTTCAGTTGTAGATCTTCTCTGGAATTAATCCTGCACACTGCTTTGCCATTTCCTACAACACAGTATTTCACTAATATTATGTAAAATACTATATAATATTTTTTAGAAAGTGTAAAATGTAACTGTATTTATACACGTTTAACCAAAGAAATGCATCTGCAAACCATTTGACTGCAGTTGATACCATTTTATTTTGGCGGAGGCAGAAAACGACACAGCATTAAGGTGTGCTCACACCAAACGTGAAAGAAGCGTTACGCCCGAGTGATTTACATGTTAAGTCAATGCTAAGACGCGATTAAGAGCGTGTAGAAAACCTGCGGCGTTTGACGCACTTACAGCATTTATGTGTGCTTCAGATTCCATGGTTTTGTAGTTCTAAATTTACACACCATATAGCATCTACTTTATTAAGACCTTCTGTCTGACAATGTCTGGTAGTAAGGACAGACTGAACAAATAACTTTAAATATTGAAATAACAATAATACAATATTAAATAAATTATCATTATCTCACCCACAAAACAAAGGCTAAAACCAAAATAAACAGACTAAATCAGAACTGAATCTAGATAAAATTCAGGTTCTACACAAATCAGTCATGATTTATTTCTATGAATCACACAGTGGTGCTTTCTGTTCAATAGATTACAGAAACACTCACTGTCTCCTCCATAACCAAGGATCGCAACCTTTTCTTCAAGATGACCTGGATGACTGAGAACCTTCACAGACATAAACAAGAGTCGTTTCATTGAATAGCAGCATTATGAACTATGGGAAGAACGGGATTTGAACCCCCCCAACCTTCCGGTTATAGTACAACCACTGAGCCACTGCGTCCCCAATGAGAAGGTCCTGAGTTCAACTCCTGGGCCAGTTGGGGCCTTTCTGTGTGGAGCAGCATTATCTTGAGCTGTATGTTGCTCTTGTGCCCTCCGCTTGTCCGCTTTGTGCAACTGTAGAGAAGCATAATTTACCCACTGCACAATTAAACTTTTATTTGCCCACACTCTTTTCCTCCTGACAGATTTACTCCAGTGCAGCCTCTTGACTGATTAATGATGCATATTCATTTGTGTCAGTGAGCTGTCAGCTGCAATGTGCAGCGCAGAAACACGTTTTAATTCAGCTCAATGCACCGAGTCGCTGTGAACTTTCAGTGAGTTTTCCTGTGGTGTTGGGTGTGAATGTTTCCTGCTAATAACATTTAGTACGTATGTTTGAGGAAGTAGTGACATGACACTTTTACGATGCAAAGTACAGATGGGTCAAGTTTAGGTTATAATGGAAAACAAGGGTGCATATGAAAGTCATGTTGCGCCTATAATGAGAGCGTAAACCCTGGTGTGTAGTGATGTCTTTTTAAACTTTATTTGCTTGACTGCGCTAACACAAAGCTAACAAACAAATGAGCCGAGTCCTTCAGACGGTGATTCTTGTGCTAACATTGAAACCACAGTTATTGGAACATGTGAAGACCTTAACCAAACATTTATTTTTGTGTCGCTGTCACACAAGGCAGTACCATGTGTCCCACAATTCCTTCAACAAAGTGTGGATTTAGTGTCCTATAATTTTGAAGTAACCAATTAAATTCCTTCCATAAATTTGTATTATTTCCCATTATTTATTTTCAAATGATGTTTATAACCAGAACAAGACGGTTGACAGCCAAATTGCATTGCAAATGGCATTGCTTTTATATAGCTCTTTCTCACCTGAGCTTTTACATTAAGCTTCCATTTACCTACCAGTGTTACAGCTGAACACCGTCGGGGGAGAACGGGATTTGAACTGCCCGACCTTCCAGTTATAGTACAACCACTGAGCCACTGCGTCCCCAATGAGAAGGTCCTGAGTTCAACTCCTGGGCCAGTTGGGGCCTTTCTGTGTGGACATTGCCTAACCAGTTTAGGTCCAGTTTAAACCACTTTTAACCTGGCCAAATCCAGTTTTAAACAAGTAAAATATTTTCTAACTGGTTAAGATCTGAGTTTATCCACTCAAAACGCTTCCAAATCTGGGAATGGCCAGCGGAACGAACACACACGGTCTCTCTTGCGCACTGATGCTAGTGCTAGCAGAGTTCGGCGCCTCATAGACAGGGCGGAGCAAAAAAAAAAAAAGAGCGGAGGTAGAGGAAAGATACATGGCAGAGATAGAGAAATCCGTGCGCCCCAAGTCATCGAAGGTGTGGGAGCATTTCACACTAAATAAACAGAAAAAGTGTGTTAACTGCAAAATATGCAAAAGCGACATGGCACGGGAGACAGATTAATCGACAGATTAATCGATTAGGGCTGCAACTAACGATTATTTTAATAAACTGCAGTGTTGAGCTCCAACATTTAGTGACCTAACCTGACTGTTGGAACCACCCAAACCAGTAACCATAATCTTATTTTAGACTTTTCCTTTCTCTTTTTACAAAGAAAACGCCTCTGAAAAGAATGCCCAGCTGACTCGCCCCAGTTTAAACAAGCCTTTCTAATTACTATTTACATGTCATTGCACTAGTTTTGTTGTAGGTTTTTACGGTCCCACCCATGTTATTTTGGATCCCAGGCTCACAGTGAGTGTAATACAACTCAGGTAAGACAAATATTTGATCGTTGTGATTAAGGCACCTGAGGCTGTGCTTTTCTCCTCTGGTAACTTGGAGCTGGAAGGCCGCGGGCTTTAATTGCTCTGACACTCAGTGCTGTGCAAACACGGTGGGTCGCTGCAGGTCAGAAACACAACGACAGGTGCAAATGAAATCCCCGGGAAACGCACAGATTACTCATGGTTTGTGCAAATAACGAGAAGGAAAAATGTGTTTGTGGTCTGCTCTGGTGTCGTCCAGCCACAAGCGACATCATCAAACAGCCATATTGCTCATTTATTTTTAACATCACACAATTTAGATACAAAAAACACACCAAATGCCACCAAAATCTACTTATGTCTTTTCTTAACTAGACTGTCTACAAAGTGTTCAGCTGATCACTAACGATATCAAACTTTATAGCAACCATCCAAAAATGTATTTACTACTTGCTGTATCATGTCAATCTGTTGACTTTGTGGCTTATTTAGATGATTTTGAAGTCAGTCACCTTGGTCCATTGTTTTCTACAGGCTGTGCAAATACAGGCTTGACTTCTTTAAAAAAAAAAAAAAAAAAAAAAAGTAGTGTCATTTAGATACACGCCTAGAGAAGCTAAAAATAGCAAAGTTGCTCCTCATTTATAATATTATGACACTTATGACACACTTGTATTGTGAATAAATTTATGTAGCTCTATGAATTTAATGTTCAGAAAGCTGTAAATAAACCAGATAGTCTAATATTTACTGTCTCTCCAGGATTTATCTTTTTTTTTATCTACAATTTATCACGTCCACTTCAAATATGATTCATATATAAGGTATTTTTGTCAAAATAATTTAACCTTTACAATTATCCACTGTTCAAAATTCTAAATCAAAACAAAACTAAAAAAAAGTTTGACTAAATGCTCTGATGACTCTATTAAGATCACTGTATCCACAAAAAAGTGTCCTTAACTGACAAATGTTGTCCTTTTTTATTAAGTTTCTGATCAGACCTGGGATCTGACCCATTCCTGAACTTCCACACAGATCTCTGATTGTTTGGCTGGGATCCTGTGCTATTACCCTGTCAACTTTTGTCCTCCAGCACCACACAAGCCTGGACAGGAGTAAAGGTTATGTAATACAGGAAATATTTGTCTGATTATGAAGCCTTTTACAGAATTAAACAATGAAGAATCTTTACCCCGACTGAGCCGACCTGTTCTGCTCCTGTGGAAACAAGCTTTAATTTTATTTTTTTAACTGGGTGATGTCACTGTCCCTGGTTTTTCATTTTAGACATGCCATTGATAATACAGTGCTACTTCTTTACAAAGCTATAAAAATATAAGCCTGGTTTAGTCCTGTTTAGTTGTTAGTCTTTTTTTTTTCTATAAAAGACCATTCAAATATTGCAGCTCATATTGTTACTGTAATAACTATTTAAAACTCTTTGCACATTTTTCCAACATTATGACGCCCTTTTAACAGGATAATTTTTTAGTTTGTTCATATTTTACATCCATAGTAAAAAAATAATTTGGCCTCTATATCCAGTTCATGAGAAGCTGTGGTCTAACTGTTGTTGCCAAAAACCTCATTGGACATTTCCTGTTGCTGCTTCCTTTAATTTTCTTCGCATCACAGCACTATCTACCATTTAATTATCTAAATTCCTTATGATTCATGTGATTACATCCAACACTCTCTGCATCATTCATCAGACATAACCATAAGCTGTCAGAAGCTGCAAAAAATGAATCATACTCGCACTTTTACTCCAGCCTTTTCCACGCTGCATTTGTACGATGACACACTCAGAGACAGAGCAGTTAATTATGAGTGTTTGTTTCTATGTTTTATTTCCTTTTTTTTCCGTGTCTTCCTTCCTGACGCCTCGAGATCGCTATCTTTCTCAAATAAATAAATAACTCATCCTAAGGTTGGAGAGGAAAACCGATGTGTTTTTGAGTGTCACGTTGCCGTCTCGTTTTGTTCTCGTTTTGACAGCCTGCTCCTGCCACGACACCAGCTGTTCCGGTGTCTGCTGGAGCGGCAACGGTTGATGTCACGTTTGTTATGAAACAGATGCAAATGAAGCGCCAGATTGTTGCTATTCTTCTCTTTTAGACACTTGATGAGAAGTTTTAAAAATAAATTTTATCTTGATATAACTCTGCATTAAATACTTTTCATAGTCATAGCTCAGGCTTTTGGTGTTGGATCATCTTGGGTTTATTTGAGATTTAATATCACTTATTAGTATACTAATAGCCCCAAAGCTAAAAGGCATCATTACATTTGTTTTCTAGGAAGTACATGTTGGATGAAGTGTCATGCTGAAGGAGACAATGACGGTAAGAACTGGGAGCAGCAACCAAACTGCCAACCTTCCAATTATCGGACGGCCTGCTCAAACCCCTGAGCCACAGTTGCCCCAACTTTGGTTGACTGAGTCGAGACCAAGACTATGTCAGGGCGAGACCAGGTCAAGACCAAATAAAGTCCAGAACCCGTGTACAAGCAGGGAATGACAAAAAAACTCAAAACAGTCCTAGTCCAGTGTTTGAAGGAGAGAGAACAATATTTTAATTGAACTGATAAAATGATTGAGGTTTTTATTCAATCCCAAGATCAGACAATATGCCATTTCTGGTCTTTACAAAGACCTTTACAAATTACAAAGACCGGTCTTGAGCACTACATCACTACTGTGTAAAACAAAATAAAATAAAATAACACCTTTTTAAGCTGACTCATTTGCACTACTCAATGGTAATGCCCATTAACATGCTCTCCTGCTGCTTTTACAGTTCTTTTGGTCTTGACTCGATCTTGCTCCCTCTGTCTCAGCTCTCTTCTCCTTTGGCCCATATCGGACCTCTTCCACCAGGCTTTGTGCGGCTCGGCGCTGGCTCATTATTAAGTGCTGGTGTGGTTTGGTTTCAGCGCTGCTCCACAGAGAGCGGCCTCGGCTCTGGTGCTTCCCCTAACAGATCAATGGTGCCAGGAGGATACAGTAACAGTAACGGGAGAGAAGATCCTCAATTAATTTAAACACAAACACGTTTCAGAGGCAAGGCAAGGTGTAACCCGAGTCTCCGCCACAGGTTTACTCTGTCAAACCAGATTTAACACCTCACGGCTGAAAGAATTACATTTAAAGGCTGTAGGCTAAATGTAAAATGTTCTATTTAAACAAAATGTTTACTCCGGCAAGTGTTATGCATTACTATAGCTATCATCCCCACACGTCCTGAAAGCTTGACTATAGTAAACCAACTTTAAAGTCATGGGAAAGTCACAGATACACACTGTAACAAATAGCCTGTAAAATTTACAGTAAATGCATGGCAAAAAAGTTGCCAATAAATTATTGTAATATTTTGGCCTATAACTGTAAAAATGATTTGCAGTAAATGACATGATACGTTTTGTGCTGTTTTCTTTTTACAGTGACATATTATTAGCAGTGAAAAGCAGTAATTAAGTGCACTCTCATTGAAATGATCTTGTATTCTTTTTGAATTACAGAATTTAGCTGGGTACTTAGGTTGTTGATGTGCTTTAAAATCAGAACTTTGCTATTGAAAATGAACAGATGATTATATTGCCTGATAGCCTAATCTTTTTTAGTTGCTTCCTTCAGGGGTTTCCATCTAGTGTTTTGTAGATTCAGTGTGGCATAGGATTTTCTGGCTCAATCCTCTCCTATTACGTATCTGGGCTTGGGACTGGCGTGGCTGTGACTTCTTGGGTTTTCACAAGTGTACCAATGAGAAGTGAATAAAGTAGCCTAGTTTATTAGCATTTAATTTACAAACCTGTTGGGATTTATGCCAGCTTCTTTTCTTTTAACAAAGGCTGGGGACTCAGTTTGACTCTAACGTGGACAAAAACAGAAGTCAAGAAGTCTTAATGATAGAGTGACTAAGCTTTGTATGATTTGTTTTTTCAATGGGCCAGCAGCCAATACATGGGCATGATTGGATTATTATTATTTATATTTATTAACTTTTGACAACGTTCAACTGATGGACTTTTTCTATTTTTTTTATATAAATATATATATAATACACATTGAAACATAATACATTATTTATTCTGTACTTGTGAAATGTTTTTGTTGTGTTTTATCTGGTTGTCTTGGTTACAGCTCTGACACATTAACATTACTCCTAATTCATGCCCCTCGCTTCAGATTTACCTCCAAAACCCAAATCACTGCCTGGATATGTTTCAACCTCTTCAGCAACAATAAGTGCCTGGAGGTCAGCCTGAATACAATCTGGGACACATGATCTGTCACTTTCAGTCTGTGACAATGGGACAAACTGACGCCATTATGCTTTCAGTTAAAAACAATCTGCCTTTGGAGATGATATTTTGATTTTACGTAACATTGAATCTGGAATGTGTTGGAGGTAATTGTCTTGGGGGTTTCGAGTGTTACACCCTGTATTATGATCAGGTTATAATTAAGGGCTGAACCTATTCCCTCCTACGTTAGACCTGGTTCCCACACCCAACATCGATAATGACAGTTCAAAAGGTGAAAAGTTGTTCATCTCCTTTCTTTTAATATTTCATCAATCAGTCAAGTTTAACATTAGCTTCTGTAATTACATTTAACTAGGGCTGAAGCGATTCATCAACTAAATGGAGTAATTCAATATTTTTTATCTCTTTTCTCGATGCCTGTGGAGGCTAAAACCACTTTCCACTGAGATCTGTGCCAATTGTATCCGCGTGCCCTGGTTGTATGAACAAACCCCCCCAACTTTCTCACCTGTCCCTGATCCTCCAGGGACCCTAGTGTCAGGTCTGGAGTGCCCCGTTGTGCAAACATTTACAATGTAGTCTCCGCGTGAGCTGATGAGAAGAACCCTGTGCATCTGGAGCTGAAACCTCGTACTGTCTGCAGCTGTTTGAACTTTACTTTAAACTCTTTGGGTAGTTTCAATATCAGCACAAGAATCACCGTCTGAAGGACTTGGCTTATTTGTTTGTTAGCTTGACTGTGCTAACATAAAGCTAAGTGAACGTCACCCCGCTCCCATTTATGTATTTTCTTATTTATTTAATAGCCTTTAATTCTCAGGTTTTTATTTTACCTTAACTAACATTAATAAAAACTAGAGATTGGCACAAATATTCATTCTGCAATCTATATTTGAAAAATATTAACACTATTCAAATTTCGCTTATTTTTATTTTTGTCAAGCCACATGGTTGAAAAAGCCATAACTACGCAAATGCCACAAAGCATCCCACTTACAATACATCAAACAGCACAGAGACAAGCCTCAAAACTTCTGGAACAAAGTCATTTGGAGTGATGAGACCAAAATTTAACTTTTTGGCCACAACCATAAACGTTACATTTGGAGAGGAGTCAACGAGGCCTATGATGAAAGGTACACAGTCCTACTGTGAAACATGGAGGTGGAGCTGATGTTTTGGGGATGTGTGAGCTACAAAGTCACAGGAAACGATAAATGCAGCATGTTATTAGAAAATATAGGAGGAACATTTGCACTCATCAGCCCAGAAGCTGCTCATGGGACGTACTTGGACGTTCCAACATGACAACAATCCAAAGCACAAGTCGACCTGTCATTGGCTACAGCAGAATAAAGTGAAGGTTCTGGACTGGCCTCAGTCTCCTGACCTCAGTATCATTGAGCAACGAGAAAATAAAGAGCCTCATCTACAACTACCACAAAAGACAAGCTGTCATTGATGTTAAAGATGGCAATACACGGTATTAAGAACTGGGGTATGTAAACTTGTGGATCATTTGGGTAGTTTCTTTTATGATTTAACAAGAGTAAACACAACTAAATATGAAAGGGGAAAAAAGGTTTTTGTTATAATTTATGTTCTCTGAAAAATGGACAAAAATACAAATTCTGTAGTTCTGTTTTACCGTTTCCCTCTGTTCTCTCTTCTTCATGAGTTTAATCAGCTTCCTGCATCTGAACTATCTCCAAACTCTCTTTCTCAAACAAACAAAAGTGTGCCAGACCAGCTTGGTCTGAACCGAGACCAGAGAGCAGCTGTTTGGTTCAGAACAGGTCCTGGAGCTTTTACACACAAAGATCTGAAAGTTCGGACCAAACATGCTGTGAAAGCGCCCTATAAGTCTATATATAAAAAAGAAAAAAATATATATATATTTTTTATTTTTTTTGATAATTTGCTGTAATCTTCCTCGCTGTCAGCAGGAGTTTATATCTCTATTTTCCTGTCACATTGTTTAGAGATATTCTTACAACAAATAATACAAGGTCCATTGGAATACCAATATTCTATTTCTTTTTTATATTCTACAAGGATCAATCCAGTTCTGGGCAGTCTCTGAAGTTATGTGTCCAGGACTAATACGTGAAAACCTCACAGACTTGTTTAGTAAACTAAGGGTGACAGTGACACAGGCCTTTCTCTTTAAGAGCAGTTGCAGCGGCCCGTGGAGACAGCAGGCCTCTCTTGTTTTTTCCCCTAATAATCTAAAGGTGTTGCTGGCCTGGCACACTTCCACTTTTGTTGAATCATGAGAAGAGATGTGCAATGGTGTGGGCGTGCTGCAAAAGACAAAACCCAGCCACATCGCACACTAGCAGTAAACATTATCAAGAACAGCTCTGTATTCACACATTGTCTAAATTCTTCAGCTAAGTCTCATTGGTAATGTTTCTACAGCTCAGTCTTACGTGAGCTGGTTCTCACTGTGAGGCTAATGCGAGGAATTAGCCGTGGTGTTTTGTTGTGAAATGCTCCCTGTTTGTGCTGTGACGAGTTTACAACTGACTCAGGATGTTTGCTCAAAGGGCATACTCTGACACTCGGGTCTGTGGGTGGGAGGAAGCAGCAGCAGAAACAGCTTTGATTTGACCCGCTTCAAACCTCAAGAGAGTGGTCGACAGAAAGTGACGTCACACATAGATATGAGCAGAGTGGGAGGTCTGCTGACTGGAAATGGATTCAGTTTAAAGGACACAGAAGTGACAAAATCTGGACAAATGATGTTCTGCTCAGATGTATTCAGTTTTCAAGTCTGACTTTAAGTGCTTTAAACTCTCAGACGACTTTATTAGTAATGTAAACTTTAGCTTGTAAACTAGCAGTTCATATTTAATGTTACTTTTTTCTATGTTTTTGAATGCTTAATAATGCCGATAAGTGCTTGTCTTTATTTAGCTGCTAAAAAGATAAATGTTAAAGGAAATAATTTATAAATTCTTTGCAATATGCAAATGAATAAAACCACTTTGCTCCATTTGGATGAAGCACATATCAGGTTGGTAAGTCATGCATGAAATTTATAGTTTCTAAATTCTGTCCAGAGGAGGCGTTCATGTGTCTTTGTTCAGAAAAGCTATTTAAATAATTAAAATTATGACATGACTTCACCAACAATATAAAGAAAGAAGGTTGGCTAGCTTTATACGTGGAAGACTTATAAGTTAGGGTGACCAAGTTTATCAAACCTAGAAACTGGGACACTTTAAATTTAACAACGGCATCTTTACAAATGAAAAATTTATGTTTTGGAAAATCAGTACAACGAACAATTAAAAACCGTGAACTGATCGCATTGATTAGAGTTAAAACTGTTTTGCTAACAGTCTACAAAATGCAGCAATTTCTTTTGTGAAGCATGCAAATGAGCTGTCAATCATATCGCTCTGCCCCCTGTCATTTAAAAAAATAAAAATTGACAGACCAATAAATTAGCAAAAAAAGCTATTTAAGCCATCCTAAAAGTGAACCCATTATAAACATAATCAAACATGAAACTGTACAAAACTGATGTGGGTGTCCCAGGGTCTAATGACCTGTTCAACAATAAGCTGCAGATGTTTGAGGCGTTAGTCATCCTTCAGCCTCTGGTTCGGGACACATCCAGGATGTTCTGGATTTGTGCTTGTGTCAGCAGTTTACGTTGCCAAGGTCCAAGCAGGCTTTGAGCAGAGTAAAGTATGTCTAAACATAGCTGCTGCAGAAGATAGTTTTATTTTCCTATAGCATTGAGGTCGTTTACAGGTCATTAACAGATGTGTGTGTGTGTTCACTAACGAAGACGAATATTAAACTGTAATGCACTAGGACAAAGTTTTAAAAGCATATGACTGTTCTCGTTAGGAATGGGCGTGAATTTTCTAATATTTAAATATTCAATCTGCAATATATATTCAAAAAATAAAAACACTTAAAATTTTGCTGATTAATTTTTTATTATTTTTTTATTTTTTTGCTGGCCATAAATGAAATAAATCTGTAATGAGCAAACAGGATTTTTTTTACACAGATCACAACTGGCAGTGTTTTGGTTAACTGCAGTAAAATAAGTCTGCACGGCACTCCCTCAGTGAAACGACAAAGGATCTGTGGGGAAAAAAAGACTGGCTCGTAGCCTAACTGCGACTCCATTCCCATCGTTGTGAACTATGCATGTTACAAAGTGATGTCACAAGTTCTGTTTTCATAAAGAGATTCTCATTCTAAAGAAACACATTGGACATTGTTTATAGACATAATAAAACCTGGTTTAGACATGGTTTGTAGGATTTCAAATAGAACTTGCGAATTTAACATCGAGTTTTTTTTAACAATACTTTGAGATGGTAATGGTGTAATGTTTTTACCTACATCACCATTAACAAATGCGCTGACTCTCAAAAATATGTTGTCATTTAATTGTATTTTTTTAAATTATAAAGCTAATGTACGGGAGTTTAAACTGTAGTAAACTGCACAGTTGCTCATGAGTCGCTGTGACACAGAGCCATTCCAACACATCACTGTGATTGGTTAAATGTGTCTGTCTGTTAGAGCAGCACACAGACCGACAAAGAATGTGAGTGGGATGAAAAAACAACTTGTCTGTGTTTAAGCATAGAACATCACCAAATAGAAATTAACTGTACAAAAGAACTACATATAAAAATATGTTTTTGCTTTTATGAAGGACGTGCAAAATGTACATAAAACGGCAAACAACATTTTTTTACTTATTATCACTCTAGTAGATACAGCAGTGCCATAGCTCCAGGAGAGTTTTATTTACTGACTCGGCTACAAGATAAAGCACATAATTCAGATTTTTCCTGTATATTATCTGGAAAAAAACAAGTACACTGCTGCTGTGACCTTGCGGCAGAGCAGCGCTGACAAGGCATGTTACTCGTCAGACTAATGGTGGCAGAAAGCAGAAAGCAGAGCACTTGAGGTTATTATTTTAGATATAATTGGCATATATCATGTTATATTTTTTATCTTCAAGTCAAGACTCGTTTGTAAAAGGTGAAAACCCAAGCTTACAGTCCTGAGTTATGTTGACACAGATCACAAATGCACAGAAAACAGGACTTTGGGATCAGCTTCAGTTTGTTTGCCTTTTGACCAAAATCAGTATTTTCAGACTTGCTTTAAGATTAAGTACAATATTGTGTGTCTGGTTAAGAACAAAAAGAACATGGATACACTTTGGACTGGCCTGTTTCTATACTTCTCAGTAATATTTCTCACAGGTCAGTCTTAACCAAATACAATTGTACCACTCAAACATGTGGTCTGACCTGCTGCGGTGGCTCTTGTTGCTTGACCGCTGCTGTCTGCTCTCGGTCGTAAACCAAGCACAGAGGGAAAACCTTTCAAGCAAATAAGCCTGCGTTAAGCCTTCCACTCCCCGACAGCGGAGGAAGAGCTGTCATTCTGCCCGCTGCGGTGTGTCTGCTTCTGTGTGGGATGAACGACGACATGCTGCCATTTCTGCAAAAGGAGTGTGTGTGTTTTGAAATGTCGGAAATTACAGGCCACAAGCTGAGTGTCAGAGGAGATGTATGTACCACATAGGCATGAAGTAACACAATGTCAAAAGTGGAAAAGTTAATGTTTTGGTTTGTCTTTGTCAGTTTGAAATATTTTATTTTTTGTTGTAAATCATGGTATATATTTGTTTCCCTTTCCATATAGGAATACATTAATATACATCAACAACAATGTTTTGTGACATTTTATTTAGTTTCCGTACATGCAACTTACCTGAAAAGCGGGAATTGACGGAGCTAACATGACAAATGAATGAGCTAATATTGAAGCTATAGTTATTCGCACATGTGCAACTTAAACAAACAGTAGAAAATGAAGAACAAACAGCTGAGGAGATGACAAGGCTTCTGCTCTAGAAACGCAGTGTTCACGTCATCAGCTCAGCGCAGACTGTCTACTGACAAGGTTCTCATAATAGACCGCCCTGGACTTGTCAACCCTGAAGGATCGGCTACGGGTGTTAAAGTTGGGGGGGTTTGTTCACACGTTTAGGTCATGTGGATACGATGGGCGTATGGTGCGGTTAATTTGTTTGTCTCCTTAAGTTCTTTTGGGGCAATACATTATAAAAAGTTACATAGTGTTGCTTTAAGATAAAAATGCTTCTGGTACAAACCTATGTTCTTTTCATTTGTGACCTAAACATGTCTCAAGTTTGTTAATTTGGTTTCTGTCTAATCCTGTGTCTCTCTTGTCTCGCAGGCCTCATGGAGCCGTGGACTCGCCGACTGCTGTTCACCATGGAGCTTGATCCATGTCTGGTTCCCAACAAACAACCGTGAAGGGCGGGAACCTGAAGTACCCCTCAGATCCTCTTTCTTTCCCCCAGCTGTGATCCTACCCCGTCCCGTTCGATGGCCCTCAGCATGATCGGCAAGCTAAAACAAAACCTCCTGGTGGCCTGTTTGGTCGTCAGCTCAGTCACCGTTTTCTACTTGGGCCGCCACGCCATGGAGTGCCACCATCGGATTGAGGAGCGAAGCCAACCCGGGGTTGTTCTGCCTCTTTCGGCCATGGGAGGCAGCATGAGGACCACCTTACGGACCGGCCAAAACCTCAGCACGCCGTTTGTTTACAGCAAAGACATGCCGCTAGTCTTCATCGGAGGCGTGCCGCGTAGTGGGACCACGTTAATGCGGGCCATGCTGGACGCCCATCCCGAGATACGCTGTGGAGAAGAAACCCGTGTCATTCCTCGAATACTAGCAATGAAGCAGATGTGGAGCCGCTCGGGACGGGAGAAAATGCGACTGGACGAGGCCGGTGTGACGGACGAAGTGCTGGATGCCGCCATGCAGGCTTTCCTTCTCGAAATAATCGTCAAACACGGAGAACCAGCCAATTTTCTCTGCAACAAAGACCCTTTTGCGCTGAAGTCGCTTTCCTACTTAGCCAAAATCTTCCCCCGTGCCAAGTTTGTGCTGATGATCCGCGACGGTCGAGCCTCGGTTCACTCGATGATCTCTCGGAAAGTGACCATCGCCGGATTTGACTTGGGCAGCTACCGGGACTGCCTGACCAAGTGGAACCGGGCCATAGAAACGATGTACATGCAGTGCCTCGAGGTGTCTGACAAATGTCTGCCTGTGCACTATGAACAGTTGGTGCTCCATCCTGAGAAGTGGATGAGGACACTGCTGAAATTCCTCGACATTCCCTGGAATGATGCTGTACTCCATCACGAGGAGCTTATTGGGAAAGCAGGAGGTGTATCTCTTTCAAAGTAAGTCACGCTAACTAGTTCTACTTTGTTTTCTACTAGTTCTACTTTGTTTTTTTCATTTACTTGTTAATATTAATATGAACAGTGTTGGAAGTAACGGCGTTGGAGTATAACGGCGTTACTAACGGCGTTAATTTTTCAGTAACGGAGTAATCTAATAATTACTTTTCCCATCGTTGTAACGCTGTTATTGTTACTGAGAATGTAAAGTGTCGTGTTACTATTTGGTTGAATAAAGCGTGAGGTGTCATGCTTTGGCTACACATCAGCTGCTGCTGGAGGGAGCAGGGGTGAGGATGATGACACCGCTGCAAAAGCGATGATTGGCTGACGCGGTCTCACTGCACGCTCTGACTACCACTAAACACAAGACAGCGTCAGCGACAATGGCGAGGAGCTGGGGAAGTTCAAAGGTGGCGTTCCTCGAACTGGAAGTACCGGCTCTAATTCTTGTTAATTGAAATTAAAGGCAAGAATGTTTCTGTAACATGCTATGTCCAGGAAAAAGACTTTATCCACGTCTGCCTCAAGTAACTCAAATCTTATGAAGCGCCTCACATCAACACATGCTAACACGACACTTGTTGCTGCTGCTAACCCCAAAGGCAGCTAGCCTGAGTTCCAGTGAAGGCGACAGAGCCACTGTTAAAACAAGCAACGCTTGATTTTACGTGTCAGCAACAACCACTGGTTTAGTTGTTAGATGAGAGGAGAATTTTATAATAGATTAATGTATTATTCATTTTTTTTGAGAATGAACAACATGTTAATCTACAGAGACAGTTGGATTGTGTTGGCCAGGTCTCCCTATGTTTGTTTTTACCCAAGTTTACATTTGTGTGACTTAATTTTGCTATTGAATTTTATTTTTAATATTTATTTTTTATGTTTTTATTTATATCAGATGCCAGACTACAATCTATCGAGTTTAAATAAATACCAAATGTTCTAAAATACCATATGGTTTTTATTCTTCAGTTAATTTAAACATCTTTGATATTTAAGCTGTTATAGAACGTAATTTTGTTATAGAACATAAAAAATAACTTCAGTTACTTTGCTGAGTAACTGAGTTACTTTTACAATGTGGTAACTGAGTTACTAACTCAATTACTTTTTGGGAGAAGTAATTTGTAACTGTAACTAATTACTTTTTTGAAGTAAGATGACCAACACTGCATATGAATATTAACAAGGGAAGGAAAAAAATAAACAATTTTTAAACTTAATTCTAAGGCGGTTGTTAAGGGTTAGATCAAAAATGTGAATAGTTTTGCCTGGCTTACGTTGCTCCAACTGATCCAAACAGCAACACAAGACCTCACCACAACAAGGCCATGTTGCATTATCGTTGAAAACAATAGAACTCTTCTTTTGTGGATTCTGACTTTGTAACGTGACATTAGAATAGTTGCACTTAGGATGGCGATGACGTTTTTGAAACACTAGACTGCCCTCTGAGTACACATTTGATAAAGACATACAATCTGAAAAAACACATCTTGACATAAACGTAACCACCACTGCTTCTTGGACCAAGGTCCTGGACCCAGCTGCTTTTAAAAAGCCTGCATCTTTCCAGACCTTTTGTTGGGTTTCTTGTTGAGTGTAGAAGAGCGTCTGGAGGCAAGATAACTACTATAACTATTGCCTCAACAGAAGTGAAATGTTTCAGCTGTGTGCTGTCAGTCAAACTGTTAAATGTTTAGCTAATTTCAGGTTCAGGTTGTTGTAGTTTGTTTAGGTACTTTTTTGTGTTTTTTTCCTCAGCCGGTTAATTAGCCATTATCCAACGGGTCGGGAAAATTATATCGAGAAGAACAAGAACCCTGTTTCATTTCATTGTCTGTAGTTGGAACATAATTAAAGCAGAAAGACCTTAATGACAAAAAGTCAAGAGCTGCAAGTTTAGTCTGAGATTTACTGTTGCTGCAGTAATTGTGGCTGTTGTGGTCAGAGGCAGACACTCATTATACCATTATCTCGTTTGCTTATTTTTTTTTTTGATCGGACTCTTTAATTTGACTATAATTTTAGTAAGGATAATGTTTTTTTTCTTTTTGGTATTTCCCCTAAATGCCTCTGTGGTGTTTTGTGTTGGGAAAAAAAGAGGGCTACTTTGTAAAATGGCCTCAATAACCTCTTGTTTGGGTTTCTAAAATCCATTAACATGCTTCTGATTGTCTAAAAACCTGACTTACCACTCGGATCATCATTCAGCGCTGCGTAAATGCAATTGTTCGTTTTCCCTTTTTTTAAACTTGGCTTTTAGACACTTTGAGAAGCCATTTCCGGAGGCCGTTTGCTGTTTCTCTAATGACCCATTTGTTCTGCTCAATTTGATAATGAGACAGCAGCTTTTAACTGCACACTTTACCCAGCTTTTCTCCAACAGTTAACGCTTTGTCAGACAAATATCAGTGCTGCGGTGGTTTTCATAAATTCCTGTAAAAACTGATTGTGGCCGGAGGGCTTGACAAACTAAAGTTATTTAATTAATACGTCTTGGTTTTAGGAGACCACCATTTACATGAACTCATTCTCTTTTAAATATCACATAATAGATTGTTTATGGAGCAGTCTAAACTAAAAACTAGAGCTGAGACCAAAGTTGACATTCTTTTACACTATGGAATTTCTTCTCTGCGTTTAACTCATCCATCAAGTGCCAGTGTGCTCCACCCTGGTGCAGTTACATGCAAGAACAGAAATTTTAATTATAACCAAAGATTTACAACATATCTAAATGTATTTCTATAATTGGATTGACGGTAATTGAAATTTCTTAATTAGAGTAACACACCTGCATAATGTCTGTGAAGGTTCTCGGTCATCTAGGACATCTTGGCGAAAAAGTTAAATCAAAAGACCTACTGCAAGTCTGTGTTAAATACATCATTTCTTACATAGAAATCAAAATCTCAGTGTTTGTTGCATTTTATTTTGTCTTTCAGGCCAATACAGTTTAGTACCAGGTTCTAAAGCAACACACGGAGAGCCAGGCCTCTGCCACATATCACATTCCCTGTGCAATGAATATGAATCGAGACAGGCCTACGTTTACTTAGCCTTTAACTACTTGGCTTGGAGCGCAGAGAAAATATGGATTGGCTTTTACTATGCGAAGAGTGACATGTAGCTCAGTGGTGTGTGTCGGGGGGGGTCACCGTCTTTGCTGCATGGCCTCAAACTACATCCTGCTCATGTTTTTACAAAGGGCCCACTTTGTGTCATTACGTTACCTTTAGGAATTAAAACATCCCGCTGTAGCACACGGCGGGAAGCGTCTCATTAGAGGCTTGCAACCAGAGGCGATGTCTGAGCTACTGCTTTTGGAGTAGAGTCAAGAGTCAAATCTTATACTTCTGTAAAGTGCACGTCTTTGCAGTATTTACAAAATACATAAACATGAAAAGTTTTAACGTTTTCTGTTATTGAAACTAAAAAGTCCCAATATTTTTATGCGACTAGTCAAACCAAAGGTTTTTTTTTTATCTGCTGTATGAACAATGCAGGGATAAACGTGATTAAAATAATAAAAGTAATTGTGATTTATATGTTTTGGCAATGTAAATGTACAATTTTCTCACATTTGAATTAGTTAACAATAGGTATGCAACAATTCTCAATTCAGTATTGACATGTTTGGTACAGCTCTCACGGTTAAATACACGCTGGTACATTTCTGTTCTTTTTTTTTTTTTTTTGTAAAACAAATAGTCCTAAACTAATATCTAGCAGGGGTATCTTGGGCTCCAAATAAACTTCCCCTACTCCAGCCTGCAGGGTTAAGGGGTTCCACGGTGCTGTAATGTCCCGCTGTAAACACTGGCTTTACCTGGAGTCTGGTCTGTTCAGAGCAGGGCAAATTCTAAATGTCCCATTTACGGACAAAAAAGAGAGACAATGATTTTAGTGGCTAAATTTCAAATGTAGCACTGGTCCTTGATCTAAACCGGGTGCTCAAAACGTCGATCGCAATCTACAGGTCGATCTCAATCTACCGGTCGATCTCAATCTACCGGTCGATCTCAAAGTAGTATTGATAGATTGCATGACATTAAAAAAGAAATAGACGTCAGCCAATCATCCATCCAATCTCTTGATTGATAAACAGGGCAGCCAGTCAGATAACATCTGAATTTTTCTGACGCTTAGGTCACTGCGCATGCGCAAACAACACAATGACATTTTCTAAGTGCGTTTGCCTCATCTGTCGGCAGCTACCCTCCGAACTATGCATCCCTGGATGATTCAATTCAGTGCAAGTCATCAGCGTAAACTCTGATAACGGAAAACTGTTGACAGAAAATTGTACATAGTTAATTATGTTGTGTTGTGCAGTATTACGGTTTGCAAGGTACATTAACATACATTTTACATATAAAGAATCCTCAATATATTTCTAAATAAATGTATGTTTTGCATTTATATATCCGTTTTAGATTTCCATTATATCCGGTCACCCTAAATGTTGGTTTATAAATGTTATGCCTGGATTTTAATGTTTCGAAATTCCTCACCAGATTCACTTTTTATCCTCTAAAAGAACAACCCTTGTATCAGTCCAGTTTGAGCCTGTCTCCCGACGAGACCCGTCCTGCTGTGAGCCTTGTTTTTGGTTCTGTTCAGCCTCTGGAAGTCATCGAGGAAACACTACCCATTTGCTTGCCACGTGGCACCAGAACTCTCCCCACATCCTTCTCTCAATATTTGGTCCAAATTTTGTTATAATCTGCCTCAAAGAACCCTTGTGCTTTTAATTACAAAGCCTTACCATACAGTCACTGCTTTTTCTTCCCCCTACATTCTTTTTCAAAACGAACAGTGAGGCTGAGTTTCCTTCTGGTAATTGTCCACATAATTATCTATTCATTTTTTTTTCTCTCATGGTGTACGTTTTTCTTGTGCGTCACACTCTCTCTGGGGCTCCATGTGCTGCTGATATTAGCTGACACATGCGTTTTGTCCTGCTCGCGGTCGAACTGCAGTCTCTCTGTAAAGACTGCAGCAAGAAGAGGCTGGACCGATTCATAAAAGAACCCACACAAAATGGCCTGAATGAAGACAAAAGGTATATGACAAATCAAGACGCCAACCTTTCTACATTTGAACTATGGCCTGGAAAAAGTTGCACTCAGCTTTTTATGAGAGAAGGGCTAAAGTGAGAGCCACGGTCACATTCAGTACATTTAAATGCATAGCTTACTCTATAGGCTGCTCACAGCGTGATTAAACCCTCTCAGCGGGACTTTTCACTTTGAGTTTACAGCATAAGAGAGAATCAAAGAACTGTCTCTGATGTCTGCTCAGTCTAATGCTGCATTCATATGGTCTTTGTTTAACAGCATTAAGCATTAAAAAGAGAGAAGCAAACATTAAATCAGAGTGGTTTGTAGTGTTAAATACTAGTATACATGAGTTCAACGAATCAACGATAACACACAGACTTTACAACCTGCAGCAGTAACCCCACAATGAACCACATTATCAAGTGTGTTAGTTTGATTTAGAGAATTTGAGTTGACTGCTATCCTTTCAGTCAGAGAACAGTTTAAAACTCTTGTCATAATCGGACTATGGCTATGTTTCAAATTTCTCTCCTGCAGGTAAATGTACTATGTGTTTAAATTTGGGATGCCAAATCTTTTCTGTGACAGGCTGATCTTTAATGTTCAGCAACTGTGGAGAAGTGGGTGCTCTTCAGTCGAGGTGCATCTGTGAGGGCTCTTATAAACCTTTTGTCATGACACATGTCGATGAACAGTGCAGTCTAAAACTGTAAAACAGTCTTTAGTGGGTCATGACGTGTATCGAGAGTCTGTCTTTAGTCAGCATTTTTTTAAATTAACACAAGACGCTAGGAATTACCCTTTTCATGTACTGCTATTTTTGAGGCTGTTATCCAACCGTCAAGCAAATTAAATAAAATCCTTGTTGGTTTACCTGCACTAATGTATGTTCATGAATGGATTTAAATAATTGTGATGCTTTAATCTTTTACAATCTTTTTTAGTTTAATTTTTCCCAGTGTTATTGTAACTCTTGTAGTTTTATATAAGATCTTCTACACTGAGGTGCTGCACATTAGCACTTGACTTTTTGATTTGATTAAAGGAAATTTACTTAACATTATAATGTATTTTTGTTCACTTTGAGACTATGGCGGGGGAAATTAGAGTATGGCGGGCCACCAAGGTCTCTTCAATGTATGAGAAACTATAAATGAATAGATAAATAAATACACTTAACTGACTTGGTCACAAGGATTATTCTAATGTGAAACAAACACTAAGTTTACATTTTAAATTTGTTCACATATGATAAAAACCTTCAAAAAGAGCAACCAAAACATTTAATTAGCCTTGATGCAGCAGGAATACGATTTGTTCACTTGGATCTGTCAGGTTATAAAGGTGAGAGGAGCAGTGGGAGGTCTCCGGATCCAGACGTACATCTGTGGTGCTTCAGGCGGGTCACCCCTCACAGATGAACAGGGACCGTCACTGGAGCCTCAAACCTGATGTGAGAATGCCCGTCTGTTCTTCAAGTCAGACTGTTACATCTTATCACTGTTTCAGTTTGTCATTTTTACGAAGGGGAACTGCTGCAGATTTAAGTTTGCTTTTTTTTTTGCTCTGCTTTAAGCCTGCCACTGCTCTTGAGAATCGTCCTGAGAATCCAGACAGATGACTTATCAATGAAATGACTGGTATAGACAAAGGATATTTCAGATTGAGATCCAGTTTATAAACATGTTTGAGACAAACTCTCTTTTGATATAGACTTTTCTGTTGACCAAAAACGTCATATTCTGATGATCCAGTTTGTTACAAGGACAGTTTGAGCTGTAATATGCCTTGAATGTGACACAAAAGCCTATCCCAGTCCAGTTTTCTCACGGATGTCTGATTCACACAGCTGCATGTATTTTTAGTGAGTTTAAACGAGTGTGCACTTCAACACTAGATTACTGAAGTACCATCTTTTAAGTTGCATCATTAAACGGAGGCCTCATCTAAAGCTATATCAGATAAAGGTTTTGGCTGCTGTGAAGAAAGTGACTTTAGAGACTTTAATGATTTGCTAACCCATAACTCCTGCGTCTCTGGAGCCACCGCTCGTTGCTCACCTCGCTGAGGAGAAGCTAAAGACAAGACAGCACTGCTTTATCTAGACTTTCTCTGGAGCATAACCACTAAAGAGTTACTCGGTTGGTGCCAAATTAAGCTGTCTCTTCACACTCATAACGCTGTTGCAGCAGCTGCTAGAGAGTTTACACTGGGCTATTCTCAGAGTAGTTTGGAAACTAACGTAACAAACTCAAGTCCTGGTCAATGCAGCCAACTCAAACATAAAAATGTGATTTACCTTCACAAAATGCAACCTTCCAAAGTAATTAAACTAAATTAAAAAATAATACCTTTTTAGCAAAACTGCCCAGGGAAAGGGGAAGCAAACATATATATATTGGCAATTTTTGAGATGGAGATAAGAGTGGAAGCAGTTTAAGGTAAGCTCTAAACTTCAGTTTGATGAATTGGTGAATTGGTTTAGCTTTATCATAATATAAAAGCAGATTGTTTGGTAATGATTTGGGAGAATATAGATAAAGACTTAAGCACAACTCCCTTTTAGGCTCGGTCCATTCTTTTTACCGTCTATGGTCCTCATATGTCTTAATGTAATAGAGCAGCCACAAGTGCTTCTTAACATCACAAACATTTACTCCCGCCTTCTCTGAACTATCCACAGTCCCTCGACACCTGGCAGCAAATATATTCCAGCTTTCTACGCTCGGGTCTCTATCTCCACAATCATCTCTAACAGCGGGCAGCCGGCCCCAGAGCGGGACCTAGGCTTAGCATTAACATCAATTACCTGACCTTGATTTAGTGGAGCCTCATCCGTGAGAGACCATTACTGATCCCAGGGCACGGTCTTCCCTGACTGTCCATCCCATTTATAATGTTCCTGGAAAGCCTGGAATATTATTGATGATGCTTTTGATGTAAAATGTAATATCGTCAGATTGTTAATATTGTATAATCACAAAAATCTTACAATCTTAGAAAAATGGACATTTAAAGCTCAATAGCTCAAACCAGGAGGAAGACATTAGTGGCATTACTTTAAGAAAGATGGGACTAAAGCAGAAACACTTCTCTTTTACTGTTTTCTGCAGCCGCCTCTTATCACTACACCAGGATTTATGAACTTCTTGATTATTAACAACAAAATCCTCTTTAAAATGTGATTTCTGTGTCATATAGAACAACTCAGTTGAAACGAGGCTTTACTATTAAATTTCCTCCTTTTTTGTTTAACTTTTGAACCCATCATTTCCACTGTTTTATTTAAAAAAATTTTTTGCATTGAAAACATGTCCCTGCAGTGCTACCATCAGTGCTCATAGGCTGTAGAAAGGAGGGTGTAATGGGACATGTTTAAATGTCCAATAATACAAACGTAAGTCTTTGCATAGGGCCACTCTCAAGTCTATAACTCACCGCAGACATATTTTAGCCAGTATATTGTCACCATTAATGCTCTGAAACAGTCTTTGAAAACTGATTTGTGATGGGGACGTCTCTATTCGGCCAGTGGTGATACAGAACACCACTTTGGGTAAAGGCAGTGGCTCAGCGATGAATAATTGACGAACTGGAGGCCATTAAAGAGCATCAGGCTGAAGGGAAGTGGTCATGTGACGGGCCAAAAGGTTTTTTGTCACATTGCATTTAAAGCCGAGACGAGAAGTGTTGCTTTTAAAGGCACTCCCAACTGTTTTCAGGAAATCAATAAACGAATGCTACAAATCCACAGAGCAGCAGAGCGGTTACGCAATGTATTTTCTGGTACAGTAACAAATGCTCAAAATCAGAAGTCTACATTTATTCACAAGCCACATAGAAAGTGCAATTTAAAAAAAGAAATACAACAAAGGCGGCTGGCATTCAGAAACTGGAAAACTAATCAAAATCCTATTTAAGAATCCACAATAGTGCCTCGTTTTGCTTTAGTTTTGCCGGGCCTTCTGTTGTACTCATTTAATCTCCGATACTGCCATGCAAGTACTGTGCTGTGTTTTTTATTTTCTAATTTAATGAAGAAAACAAAGGGTTGTATAGGATGATGTTCAGAGGTTTGTAGTTTCCAGCTAATGATAATGAGTCAATCTGTGAGAGACTAAGCTTTTTGTTCTAATTTAAATCAAGTCAAGTCTGTGACGGATCTCAGTCATCCAGCTCATCTTCAAGATAAGGTTAAAGCAAAGACATCCCCCCAAACCAAGTCCAGATGCTTTTGCTTTAACCTTTTCTTAAATCAAGTCAAGTAAGTATGGTATGGTTGCTCCCTTCAGGGGGTCGCTACCCTATACATTTCCATGAGGACTATGTTTAGGAACCGAGTAGTGCAGAAAGAGTGTGGGATAGAAGCTACCGTCACAGAAATTAAGCATGTCAGACCATTATGCAAGTGTCTGTATGGACAAGCCCTTGAATTGTTTCATTACATCATTATGAACCTCTAACACAAGGCTCTTTCAATGTGTCTCTGAGTTCGTCTTTATCATTTTACACTTCACGTCAACACTTAGCCGCCCACTGGGCCTCGATGGAGCCGTCCTCAAGTGATTCTCCACCCATTTATCCTAAAGTGGATGTTTGGATCAAGGCCCATTTCTCAAAAAAAAAAAAAAAAACATCTCCACACTCCTCCAGAGATGACACAAACCTAGTGGGTCTATTAATCATGCAAAGGGATAATAGGACGTTACATCAGACTAGGTAGACATTAGATAAGCCATAAAGTAGTAGGCTTTACATACAATAAAATAAGGGCTTTTATTTGAGCCAGAATAAAATGTTCCAATGAGGCGCCCAAGAAAAAATGACAAGCACCTCTCACTGTGTTTTATTCCAGCCTGGAGCTCACATGTTTCTAATAATACTTCTGTCAAAAAGAGTGAATGTTAAAGTCATGTTTAAAGTAAGTAATGTTTCTAAATCCTCTTCATCCCTGTTTGGACATGAGGCCAACATTTCAATAAAGATGATTGGAATCCGTAAATTCTAAAAAACTAGTGTCCTGTCCTTTTTGAACCTGGATTAAGTGAGAGTCACCCTTTTGTTTTTAGAGTCACCCTTTTGTTTTTAGTATCACAAAACTGGTTCACTTTCTGTTGAGGCAGTAAAAACTCGCTCTGGATCCAGATAGAAGATAGAATCACAGCACACTGAGAAACGATCGGGGGCGAGAAATGAGCTGCAGGTGTGGGGAAGGAAAAAAGCAGTATGAAGAATAAAACAAGCGGTAAAGCTGAGTGGCCCGTGCTGAGTGGCCCGTAAAGTTCTAGCTCATATGGTCATCCTAACTTCAGATTAAACAGTAGACTACTTATTTCTGTCTCGTTGTTAGTCTTTATTTGGTGAGTTATGTGTCATTCATTCAGTCTAATACAGACCCGGGGCCAAACATGACACAGAGGGACATTTTATGTGGTCCTCAGTTTCAATAATAAAGTGTATTGTTTATGGCTCCCATAGCAGCACCGCTGTCATACGACATTAGATACAGGTTTTAAATACAATTTCTGATTATTCCAGCTTAAACTTTACAAAAACTTGTTCCAAAATACAATTTCAACTGGTTTAAATTCACCTAAAACTTGTAGTTGTGGAATACAAATAAAATCAGAGACTTTCCTCTCAATAAATGTGGTTCTCTTTGCAAAAGGTCTTCATGTCAACATATGTCAGACCCGTCTTTTTAAAAGACTATCCTTTTGTTTGTGGTTGCCATGTTGGGTCAAAATGATTTTCACACAGTTTAAACCAATTAGGTTTTGTACTAATGCTCTCGGTCATTAGGAGGCTTTCCTCATTTCTGAAAGTCCCTCGGCTCCAACACTTCTCACTTGTTAATATTTTATTCGAGACAATAAATAATTCACCAACCAGAAAACCTAATGGTGGATTCTGACAGAAAGTGGAATGGGGAGTGCATTATCCAGCCTACGACAAGCTAACCTTTTGGTGGATGGTCAAATGCTTAATCAGTGGCTTATTGTCGGAGGTTACTCGTAACTGTAATGCGAGTGGACATCTGATAGACTCGTACGTCATTCGTGGAGCATATTTAACTGTGACCTGCATCGAGACGGAGGCAGAGAGGTCGTCTTTAATTGTCTCATGATCCTGATGCGGCTAATTGGATCCCAGCAGTGAACAGGACCGAGAGGAGCCACTCTGTGGGGGACCTGGTCTGAGGAAATAATGATGTCGACCAAGGGTTTAAGGGAGAAAGAAAGGCACAGACAAAAAAATGGGGTTAAACTAAATATGTAGATAGCTCTGATCAATGAACCAGTCTCATCCTGGCGTAAATACCGCTCGTGAGTTTACATACATTGGCCAAATTTATGATAACAAACTTTTCTTTTTTTTTTTTTTTTGCCATTTTTCAGAGAATATGAAACTACCCAAATGACCCTGATCAATAGTTCTTAATACTGTGTGTTGCCACCTTTAACATCAATGACGACTTGAAGTCTTTCGTGGTAGTTGTGGATGAGGCTCTTTATTTTAGCAGATGGTTAAGCTGTCCATTCTTCTTTAGTTTTGGTTGTACAGTGTGAATAATGTGACCTAACCTCTTGCTGTGTCCTGTTGCAGAGTGGAGCGGTCCACAGACCAGGTGATCAAACCGGTGAATGTGGAGGCTCTGTCCAAGTGGGTGGGAAAGATCCCCACTGACGTGGTGAGGGACATGGCCGTCGTCGCCCCCATGCTGTCCAGACTGGGCTACGACCCCCACGCCAACCCCCCCAATTATGGCCGGCCCGATCCCAAAGTCCTGGACAACACCCGGCGAGTGAGTACAGACCAAAAAATCCTGATGTTTAACAGTAAACAAAACTAAAACAGAGAATCAGAGCCAAGCCTGGAAAGCCTTGACTAAACCGGGACTAAACGGACAGACATTCATCATTCATTTTCTACCGCTTAGTCCCGTTAGGGGTCACGGGTGACTGGAGCCTATCCCAGCAGCTTTGGGCCTGAGGCGGGGTACTTTAGAGACAGACAGGGACAGACAACCATTCACTCACACATACAGACTCCTCACAGAAAGACTGGAGTCAGCCTGAGAATATTTGAGTCGGACGGGTTTTGAACTCACGACCTTCTTGCTGTGAGGCAGACATGCTAACCTGTCAGAAACAAATCTGACATTTTTTGAAAAAGCTAAGATTCAAGTTGAAAACATAATTTAGTTTGTTCTTGGCCTTTTGGCCCAAAGACAAGGGTTAGTAGAAATTGGTTGGACAAGACTGGATTTGGTTAAAGGGTAAAAACCCTAACTAATAAAACTTTGTGTTTGATAATTAATGTGAAGTAATGGGGATTTAGAGAAAGGTTATTGAGCCCTGTATAAATAATGGTGCACATAAATTGTAACATAAATATGACATAAAATATGACATAAAGAGCTCCTGCAGTTGTGAACATTGTTTTTTACGTGGATCACAGTCTTTATATAATCATACATTTTGAGCCCAGCTGTGATCTCGCTGGTTGCTCGTCGCTGATGCTCTTTGTTCTCTCACGTTCTTCTCGACGTCTCTGCTGCTGCGTCTTGGGAAGTGTCTGCTATTTTAGGATCAGAATATGTTTTATTAAACCCTTCTGCTCCAGCTGAACGATCAGGTGACTCTTTGCGTAGCTCCTGACATAGACGACACATTTTATTTTTATCTCTTGCTGTCGATGCAGACCGGGTTTTTTAAGCCTTTGCTGCTGGGATGAGTCAGACTGAGAGCCCTGACACTTTTCAAACCATAGACGTATTATTACTGTATTATTGATGAACTGTTACCCCACCTTTTTTAATGTATTTACACTGGGTGTTTCTTAAATTAATGTTAGCCTTTAGCTGTGAAACTAATGCTGGAATTTCTTTGAATTATCAAATTAGACTGAAGGAAAGTGTTGGACAAAGTTAAAATAGTGGAACTTTGAATGGAACATGGCATAATGTTGACATTTAGCATTTAGATCGAAACACTTTGACAGAGTGCTAGGTATAGCTCAGTTTGGTTCAAGTAAATCCCAGATTATTGCCAATAATTTAAAGAGTTCATAACACCCACCAAAATACCAGTATCATTTTTCACTCTCATCTTAAGGTATTGATGATTTACACTAACATTGTTTTTAGAAAAAAAAGAAAACATTTAGTGTGATTTATCTTGGAATATTTATTTTTTTCCTTTCACTTCTGATTTTCTGGAATGAGGATTATTTTTTTTATTAGTTTTGGAAAGTGGACCACACACTTGGACCAGAAGTAGAACAGTACTGTAAGCTTATTGGTTGCCCTTGAATATGACTGACCTGATCTTATTGTATTACTCCAGCGGAAACAAGGCTTTGGTAGCTTTCTTATGTAATAAAACTAGTCTTCTCAAAAACATGTGTTGTAGTATTGTCCAGTTATTGATCAATCTTAGCTCCAGCACATATTCTCCCTCGTTTTTTAATATTTGCTTCCCAGCTGCTGAAGTTAAGGAGCCTATCGTGCACTTGATACAGTCACTGGTTAATCAGTTTGGACCAGGACAATAAGCTAGCTAATTCTTCCGTTCCCACAGTCTTTGGGCTGTTTCTTTTGACAAAAAACAACAGTTACGAGTTTTATCTTGGGTGTGTTTTTTGTTTTGTGTTGTTGCACTTTTCAGAAACGAAAGACCGCAGTTTGAGAGGCTTGTGTGTGAATGCAGCCTTAATCCTGGAAGCATTAGTATTTTAGAGTGTATATCCAACTTTAGTGGGAGCCTGATGACTTCACTTTGTTTATTGAATCTGGAGCACGAAGATGAGATTGTTAAATGAAGAGAGTGGGAGCTGCCTTCTCCATTAGTTCAAAATTCCCCTTGTGATTTGTCTCTTACAGTAAAGTTTGCAGCTCCACTTCTTTGGCAGACTGTTATTCTGTTGTATTATTAATGCTTCAACATGAAAAACAATCAAATGTTTGCTTCAGAAGAACTCATGGTTCCGGTAAGTCTCTAAATATAAAAAATAATTATTGTGGAAAAATGGATTTGATTTTCTTTACCCATTTAGCCTTGTTTTAGTCTGCACATTATAGTTTGAGTTGTGTTGTATTGGAGTGATATGGTTTGGGTCAGTTTTAAAGGGTACTAAATAATCGTACAGTCATTAAAAGGTGGAGCTAAACGCAATTGGATGTCAGAGAATCCTCACTCAAGACAAAATTACAATATTTTCTTAAACAAAGCTTCCTGTGAGCATCTTCTTGGAAAAAACAGTGTTATTCAGTAATAGCTGTGTCTGGTTTTAGGCAGAGTCAGTTTCATAAGAGTCTTGCTTTATGAATGGGGGGGAGGTTGTTGGATACTGCATATTTTGCTAATTTATCGACCCTTTTCTCTGCAGAATAACTACTAAAGTGTCACTCAGTTGGCGTAAAAAGAAGCCGTCTCCTCACTTGTAACTCATGCGGCAGCAGCTGCTACAAACTTAATCACAGAGCAGTTTGGAAACTCACAGAACAGACAGATTCTAAAATATGAACGCAACACCCCAACATAAACAATTTTTTGGTTAATTTTGAGACTGTGGTGGAGAAACTTAGACAATGGAAAGCCTCCTCTTTAGGGCTTACTGAACCAAACTGCTGTACCAGTGGAAACGTGGCTTAACTGTTGCTCAAAGTCCTAGAAAGTCCAGGAAATCACCCTCTAGATGAAAACAACTGCTGCTCCTCCTTGAAGTGGGTTCTGTCCTGGATCAGTGGCCAGGGGACGCTCTCAGGAATGTGGCCATTCACATGTGTTTTCAGAAGCTGGCCATATCCCCCGGCTTCACTGCTGTACAAACATTTCTGCCTGATTTGTTGCTCTCAAACACAAAGAACTTTCCATGAATCTCCCAAATGTTTAGTGTGTGAGGGAGATAAAACGCCTGTGTTTTAGGAAAGTCCAACAAAACATGAGGAATGACTGCCTCTCCATTTGTTCTGAGAGCAATCAAAAGATGAAGGGACGTTGCAGTTTGTCATGTTGTCAAAGCCGCTCTGACTCTAGTGGAAAACATCTGAAGTAAGTCTGAGTAAGACTTGAAACGGTGAAGGGGCTGGGGGTCTGCGAAGGTTGTTGGAAAAATGTCTGACCACAAACAGCTGAAATCTGCAGACACGGAGCCAAAAGGCAACATACTCCTTCCCCTTTTTGCTCTTCAAGTTGATAAATATTCAGTACTTCAAGTCAAAGTTGAGCTTTTTTAGCCAGGTAAGTGCAAGTGAAGGTAACATGGTAAAAGCTGGCTCATGGTGGAGAAGTGAAAAGCCTTTGATAACGTTCTTAGACTGACCAATTTAATTTTATTCCTTGCAGTTTAATCCATGCTTTTGTTGATCTAAAAACACTCTTAGGCTCCAGGACTCTTCACAGACAGCTGGTATTCATCAATATCTCTACAGAGTTCAAGTCAGCTGCTCGTGAAACTCCACATTGTGTGAGAACTCAGAGCTGTTTCGTGTGGAAAAACAATAGTTGACATTTGACGACAGGCTCCAGATTTGACAAAACAATCATCTTTTTTTTTTACTCGTTGGTTAAAAATATTGATCAAGCACTGGGTCGGGTCCCAAAGGAGGAGTTGCTGTAAGACTTTATTTGCCAAAAAGCTACTAACTTCTTTCTGAAACTCCTCTGTTGAATCAGAGTTTGTCTGGTGTCATGGCGTCCAGATGTCGTTCCTTGGTCACGTCTCCACCTCCTACTGCTCTTCCGTTATTGCCGTGTTGTTCTTGTTAATGCTTCTCCGACGAGCCTGTTGGGCCTGTTTACATATCTGTGACGCAGTAAACATCCATGTCGCTCTGTGTTCTTTCTGAAATGGTGAACATGTGTCTTGCTGATGGATCATGTGCTGTTTTAGTGTTTGCTCTGCTCCAGGCTCAGCTGCTGGGCCTGTGTCAGTGTTGACTTCTCCTTCTTGGCCAAGGTTGTGAAAACAGAGAAGAGCTAGGACACATCCATGAGCCTCTTTGATTCCTTTCTTTGAAGGTGGGAATTTTTCTGTCTCATCAATCTTCTGTATTAGTCAGCCCATTCACGCACCACCAGCGACACACTAAAAAGATGAGCCATTGTCTTCTTTAACTAAAAGCACAGATCCCACAACGAAATACGAGCAGAAAAGGGGCTAAACTCTCTTGCAACCCAATAGGTCCTCATAGACAAGTGTTAAAAGGACCGTCTGTAAAACTCTTGATAAAACGTGAACCGTCTTAACAAAACAAACAAGCAAAAGTTTGTAGCAAGATCACTGGTAAAACAACAGTATTTAATTTATGGCTGACAAAGAAAGAATATTTTCCACAAGATTGTCCCCGATACATAACACCCGCTGTGGTCTGAGTAAGAACTCTTCAGGGAGCAGGTACATGACAGTCCAGGTGAGGACCAGGAGAGGCTTCACATCCATTGTCCCACAAAGTATTCACTGACATCCTAAATGTAATTTATGGGACAACACCATGGTTGTGTATTCAATTTATTTTATGTGTTTAATGTCTCATTATGATTTGAATTGTTGTGTTTTGTTTTAGCACATGCTCAGAACCAGAACACAGATCAGGGTTTATCCCAGCAGCAGAACCAGCTTTATCGGGCTGTATGGTGTGGTTTGTAATCCTGTTTGTCCTTTATGTATACATGTCTATGATCCACATGAAATTAATTTCCCCTTGGGGATCAATTAAGTTCTTCTAATCTAATCTAAACCAGGACAAAAACAGGACACTAAAAACACAACACAAACTACAAATGATTCGGAAATGTGACACGTCAAGCACAATGACTGGTGAGACTAAATAGATTACTCTAGTCTCTGTGGATTTGAGTTTAATTTCCATCAGGCATACAATAATACAACATAAATCAAGTCGGGTACATGAAGTACTGCATAAAAACTGCCCCATTTTGGTGATGATGGCAGCATTTCCCACAGCAATTTCTAGTTAAGACCCAGAACTTTGAATACCATTCAAAAATCAGTTTATGTGATTAACTAACATTATTAAGATGCTTTTGTGTAGAAAAGATTGTGTAGGTTAAGTTATCTGAGGCAATTAGGGGAAATAAATGAAAAATAAAAGTTAAATAAAAAAAAAGGGAAATAAAAGTTGGAGGTGGAATAAGTTGAATGCGGAAAACACTGGATGGGTCAAAAACAATTTCTACCAAATGTAAATTGTAGTCCAAGTCAGAAGTAATGTTCAGTCAAACTATATGTCTGAAATGTTTGTTTTGGGGGTTGTAGGGCTATGAGGGAAAAAAATGTCTCGTTTGGTTTAATTTCATTCGTTTTTGATGCAGTACAGCGAGTGACCACTAGGGGGACAGCGTCATGATTGTAACAAACAATAGAACTGAATGAGGACACAGTGCTTTTAAATATTTCCCAAATAAAAGGGATTTAAGCAGAATATGTCCTCAGTAACTTCAAGGCTACACGCTCCATTAGCTGCTGTTGCGTAACACATCTGGCCTCCAGCCCTGAGCCGAACCGCAGAGTCATGAAGCACATGTGGAAATGCTCTTTCTGCCGACTTGAGTTTTCACCCATCCAAATATTTGAGTCCCACTCCCTGCGCTCGTCTTTGCCCCAAAGTCTCAACTCTCAGATTTCTGGCAGAGTAGACCTAATCAGACTTAACAAGGAAGAAATTTATGGAGTTACGTGATTGTTTCACCAATAAGTAGAGCAGAAAGTGATTGAAAAAGAGTATACAAGGCAACTTGTTTCAGACTTTTGGAGTGTTGAAAAAGCACAATATCCTCAGCCTTTGTCCTTAATCTCTTGCTCAGTGCTTAAATTAGTAGTAGCCCGTCAAAGCAAGTGTTTGTCTTAGAACGGCCTCGATGATTAAAGAAGCCCTGACCCTGAGCAGAGCGGCCTTATCTTACTGCTCTGTTGTTTTAAGGTAAGATAACTGTGGTCGAAGCAGTTAACGGCGACAGCTCACACTTATCTCCCTATACTTCTGTGTTTCAATCGACGGGACACAGAAGAGTTATAGGACAGATAAGGGCAGCGCTGTGTCACAAAGATGTCTTCAGGAGTGTAGTCTTTGGAGATCTAAAGGTGTGGTGTACTTTTGGAACATTACTATTGTATTAAAAGAGTAAAAGGGTGGAAAAAGTTTTTGAAAAGTTTGCTTCGAGGAATCAGTCCTGAGCCAAGTCCTGTTCAGCTGGAGTGTTATATTTCCAGGTATTTTATATCGGTCTTGACTGAATAACTTTTGCATGTTTTAGTGTTTCTTTATGAGGTAAGGAGCAGTTTTTGGATCTGGATCTGGATCTGAAATAAAATAGAAAAGAGAGGACAGACTGAGTTCAAACTATAAAAAAAGAAACGGGTTTAATTTGGGGTTTTGTGACCTTCATGTGCCGAGCTGTGTAACTACATTTGAACTGATCAAGTATTGAACCTGTCACTTTATTTTTAACCTGAAATTTCTCGACCCTGTGCCCTTCTTCAGCCTCATCTCTGTTCAGCGGAGGACCTCGGCACTGGCTGTAAATGAGGCTCGTGCTGCCTTGTAAAGCCGCAATCAATACCTTAAGTGTCTTTGCAGTTTGTTTTTTCTATGCCCTGGTGAGAAACGCAGATTGTGGTCGATACGTTCTCAGTTTCTTCCACAGTAACAATAATAAGATGAGTTAAGGCAGAGATGATACACAAACGTCTTGTTTGTTGTGTTGCTGCTCGACTGTTTTCTTTGTGCCAGGACAGTTAATGATGTTCAGACTAATCGGATCATATCGATCGGTGCAGAGTCATCGTGGCGCTCCTCGGCTCTCAGGCCTCAGCAGAGACTTGTGTTTGAATACTTCAGATGGACGGGTACGGCGATAAGATAGTGGACAAGAGATTTATTAATGAAGGCCTCACGTGAATTGTTTGTCGATGAATGTGTCTGTAACTGTTTGATCTATGTTTGTTTTTGCCAAGTCAGTTTAACATGTCAGTCCTTGTAATCACCAAGATACAAACCCTGCTTCTTTAGGTTTTTTTTTACTTGTGCTGCTGTGAGCTCCTGTTTGTGTAGACGACGGGCAGCTCAAAGTCTCTCCTCGACACTGGCAGCCGCTCAAACGCAGAGGGACTGCTCTGTGTTTGGCCCCAGTCTTAAACCCCAGCCACTGTGGGGCTTAGTCTGGCTCCAGCAAAACGGACTGAGCTGATTGTGTTTCTGCAGTTCAGCTCTTTCTTTACTCTGGTTCTATCTGCCCAGTTTGCTTAGTTAGACGGCGAGTATATCTTTTATTTATTTTTTCTCGTAGCTGTAGATTCCCTGTAACATGCAGCAGGTGGTCGAGTTTGTTTTTTTACAACTCAAACTTCACGTCAGTTTTATGAACAGGCTCCGTGAATGAGTATTTGAACAGATTATAATCGATGCGACAGATGCATGCACTTGTCTGGTCGCGTTTGCTTCTCTCTCTGACGACGAGACAGTAAATATACTCTGTCTGCTTCATACAATATTGGGATTTAATGACAAAGGGTGAGCTCCAGTAGAAATAATCAAACATGGTTTTGGTTTCTTAAAGGTGTTACAGAGGATGTTTTTGAAATGGGCTCATGCGTAAGAACAGCCCCCTCCTTCACAGCTCACTTCGAGTGAATGCCTCCCAGATCTCACGCTAATTGTTGTTGCCTACCTAAAAGTTAGTAGTTGCACTCTGTGTCGGACTCACCGCATAGAATTGTTTTCATGGTTTTAATGTTTGATTAGCATAACTTAGCATACTTTTAAAAATGAGAGTTTGGCAAAGATACGAGTTTAACACAGTGGGGGCGCAGTGGCTCAGTGGTAGAGCGGTCGTCCTTCAATTGGAAGGTTGGTGGTTCAATTCCCGCTCTCCCCACAGTTCATACTGTCGTTGTGTCCTTGAGCAAGACACTTAACCCCTTGCCTCCAGTGGTGTTCCAGCTGTAACTCTGGTGAATGGAACCTTAATGTAAGTCTCTTTGAATGAAAGGGTCTGCTAAATGATTAAATGTAAACGTGCTCGAAGGTGTGCCCACTATTACTCGTAGCTTTACCAAACTGCCTGTTGTATCTTACCCAACTCCTGAAAATCAAATATTTTCAACAAAAAATGAACAAAAGTTACCTGTCCAGGTTTTATCTACAAGTAAACCAAGAACATTGGTAACTTCAATCATTTTAATGTTTTACTAGTTTGAAATTGCCGTGAGACAAAATAAATATTATTTAAAATAAAAAACTCTATTTAGATTACATTACCATTTAATAGCACTGAGCTTAATGCGGTTTATGTCGGTAAGAAAAAAGTGAGTGTAATAAGAATCCGTCATAACCGGGATACTTAGAAAAGCTCTGTGTTCTTGGCCAAAGCTTCAGTTTTGACCTCTCGTCCGGCACTCCTCCTGAGCTTTTCCTCTTCATGAGCAGCATGTTTGGAAAGACTTACTACAGTCCTGGCCCGCAGCCTCATTCGTTTCACTGAGAAAAACTCCAAAATGGCACCCAGGAGAAAATGAGAAACATGCGCTCGCCTTTCTGTCTCTGGACTTGGAACCGACTCCACATTACACTCAGTTTTTGGCCGGAGCTGACTACAGACGAGCTCACGCGAACCCGGGAAGCACGCAGAGTGATTCAGCAGAGTGAGTTATGATCGGTTCCTTCCTTTTTAAACCACGTTAGATCACCTGTTTACTTCCTGACAAAAGGATGACTGCTCAGATTGGACCAGAGTCTGCAAAATCTGTGATCAATTAGCAATACAGTCTCACAAATCAAATGTGATGTTGCCATGAGCTTCTGAAAGAGAGAGATATATGGAGGAGAAAAAGAAGGCATGTGTTTGTTTTAGTGGTTTTAGTTCATGGCTGGAGTCTATCCCCGCTGCTTTATGCCTGAGGAGGGTACAGCCTGGATAATCTCTGTTAAAGCTTTTAAGGTGGGTAGCACTAACAAGGTTTAAGTGAATCTTAGTTTATTGTGAAGTGCCTTAATAAAACAGGTTTGGGTAGTAATGGGGAAGTAGGAGAAGTTTTTTATTACATATATTGCTATATTACTGGTAAAATCATGATAATAGTCCATACAATTGTCAACATTAGTAGGTTGTTATAACCATATAACCACTAGGAACTAGAGCTGGGAACTTGATAATTAACCATAATTACCATAGTATAACTCTTTATTATCATATTTTTACCACGCTATCACTGAGCTACCTGAACTCCGGCGTTAGCTCGAGGTTGTGCAGTGGCTGAGAAGAAAGAAGAAACAAGTAGCCCCTAAGAAGAGTGGAAGAAATAAATCTGGAGTTGTTCTTGGTGCAGTTTTTCAACGATGGCATGCGCTTAAAGCACAGAACTTAAGACTGATGCGTTGGTCGCCCAAAATAACTTATTAGCTTATCGTTTTGTTGTGAGAGTAATTTATTTTCTAGAGCTTGTTAAGCTTATCGACTGATGTTCTGACACTACACTTGTTAGGCTAATGCTTCGAGTTGTTTTGAACAATTGTTGGTTTCTCAATTGTCGCAAACCTCTCCTGTTCGACCTTTTTAAAATGTAAAAATACAAATCTTTTCAGTACAGCCAGCCATTAGAGACAGATGCAGTCACAATGAAGCATTTCGATAAACCTGAAATGTCTGAGCGGAGAAAAAGAAGTCAGAACCAGAGTCTCCAAAAACTGTTGTCATCCAGCCCACAGAAACTTAACCTCTCACATTTTTAAGATGGTTAACATTAGGTTTAATAAAATGTACATATAACAAGCCAAAGAAATGATTTTCCAGGAAACTAAAACCATCCACAAGGTTATCATAGCGTCTGAATCTCAGACCGTCCCATGCCTTCTTGAGAGATGACCCTCTGAGACTGTTGTAGTTTTTCATTAAAGTGGAGCAGCTTGGATTGAAATGTCTAAACATCTTTAATTAATGGCTTTAAGCAGATATCTGGAGCTTTTTATTGTTATATTTGTGACTAAATCCATAGTTGCTGTTGACTGTATTCATTGACTATTCTTTGTAGAATGGCTTTAGTTGTAAAGATCACAAATTCTGGTCTTTTTTGCCCAAGTTTTAGGCGTTTTATTAACTTCTGTTTAAGCTCATTAGAAAAGTGAGATTTCTCAAACTAAGTTGCGAAAAGGAAATGGCTCCACTTCACCTTTTGTGTGATCTGCCTTTCCGTTCCGTGCCTGTGGTTTCTGTAGCCGGCCTTTTTCTGGTGCAGCTGCGGTTAGATGTGTCAAATATGAAAAAAAATAACTAACACTATTCTAAATATTGTTTGGAGCAGATGATCCACACTTTATCTCAGTTTAACACATCCTCATCCTATCTGCAGTATTTTCTCTGTTTTTCACAAAAGGGCCTTAAAAACCTAGATTCAAACAGGACTCGTTCTGTGAAGATATGTTTCCTCAATGGAAATATGACACTTATGTAGAATAATAGCTCTCTGCCAAATTAATCTAGAAATCCATCTGTCTCTGAGCAGAACAGTTTATTTCTTCAAAAAAACTTTTAAAATAGCTTATTTTGAACAATGAAAAACGCTGACAGTTCTGTTGAGGGTAAGTGAATAGAAAGGTTTTGGGAGCAGGTGCTTCATGTACTGACTGTAGAAGTCGAGTGAGAGAAAAATGTTAATTTTTAAAGATATTTTTGGGCCTTTATTGATAGTTGACAAGACCCCCGACGATGAGAGAGAGAGGGGGATGACATTAGGCAAGTGGACCGTCCGGGATTCAAACCGGGTCTCCCATGTTCTTGTGTATTTGCGAGTGCTCTACCGACTGAGTCAAGGGCGCCCCCTACAACGTTTTTAAAAATAAACCCGAAAACTTTATAAACCAAAGGGCAAATTTTATCAATTGTGTCTCATTAACACAGATTAGATTTTTTTTTATTTTATTATATTGCTAGAAAACTGTAAAAATGGACCTTGAAAGTGCATAAATTTTAAAGTCAGTTTTTCATATGAATAACTACTGCTGTACACACTTTATCAAAGTTATGGGACTGAAGTATTAAACGTGGTGCTTTGTTTTTCCAGGTCTTTAAAGGTGAATTTCAGCTCCCAGATTTCCTTAAAGAACAGTCACAGGTACAGTAATGATTCTGCCTGTCGTTCTTTTATGTTTTTTTAGATTTACTTCACGGCTTCTTGCTTTAGTGAAAGATAACGTTTTTCACTTTCACCATCTGCTCATCACGCCTTCTTTTGGAGTTTTCTTTCTCATTAAATGCAGCTCGTTCTGCTTCGGTTTTGGCTTCGTTTTTTGGTCTTATCTTTTTAGTTTGAAGCTCTTTTTTTTGTCTCCTATAGTCTTCTGTTTGTGTCTAAAGAACTCTGCTGCCCTCTGGTGTTTATGGAGCTTATTGCGTTCGCTTTTCATTTCAACAATCAGTCTCAATATTGATTTATTGCTACTAATTTCTTACAGTTCTTTTGAAATGGTCTGAACGTTGAATTAAGTGTATGTTTTCTTTTTTGTGCATAGATCCAAAAGTCTGCAGAGAAGCCCAACCCCAGTTAGGACAAGGACCAGTGCCAACACAAACACAAAAAGGTATTATTTTGGTTGTTTCCTAAGCTTTGTTTTTATGCTTCTATAATTTCTGAATGTGATATTCCAGAAGGGTTTTATGTGTATTAATACTACTTCTTCTTCTACTATTGTTGCTCAAATATTCAGTATTACATGAGTGTATGAGTCCTGTCTTTAGAGCCTTCATTAGGATCAAAGGAAAAACAAAGTAAAACACAAAAAAGAACTACAGAAGGAAGATCTGCTCACAGGACGGACAGAGATGAAAACTAAGTGTTAGTACAGTACTGGTCTTGATATTTGAGTACACAGAGGCAAAAGCCCAAGAGATAAAGACAGAACAGTCAAGTCCAAAAGGGCAAAGTCCTAGACAAAGACGAGTGCTAAGTGTTACAGAGTATTTGAAAGATATTTTAATATAAACGTCAGTGTTTAGTGGCTTACAGATACAGAGCGTATGAAGCAGAGAGACTTAAAACATCAGAGTCTGAGACAAATGTGCTCAACTGGAGGACGACTTTTGTGTCCATGTTAATCCTGGGGAGGTTTTAGTGTCTGAATACACCTAAAAGTCTCACCTGCTGCACAAATTATGGCTGCAGAGAAAAAGGCACCACTTGAAAAGCCTAATTTCTTTGTTGGTACATTAACCCTAACCCTGATTCTGTTTTTTGTTGCAGTGCATCAGAAAAACCATGACGCTCTCGCCTCAGTCCTGCTCGTGTTGTCCTTCGCACATTTGAGAGATCACGTGACCAGACCTCGGCGTGCGGTGGATCGACGGTGAACTGTACAGTGTCGTGGTTCTTCAGAGAATGTCCACTCATCGTTCTTTTTTTCCCCGTGTCACTTCACACTCATTGTTTTTAGAGATGATTTTCTCGGCCACTGGACAAATTACTCCTGTTATTCTGTTGAAGACTCAAACGGCGAGAAGTATTTATGAATGAAAAATTTAGCTATTGGAAGATGAAATGCCTATTTTAATGTTTAATTTTTTCATGCCTTTGTATTGTGCAATGTCATCGATACTGATGATTAAGTATCGACCGTGATAAAACAAAGCTTTTATAAAAAAAAAAACGTCTGTCTTTTCATTCTTTAAACCAAGATTTATGAGAATGTTTGTTTATAAAGAGCAAATAAAAATAAAGATTGGGACATAAGAAATGAAAGGATGACAGTGGATTGGAACTGACCTCTTCCAGTGGGACATAAAAAAGCAAAAGAGGAAATGGCACAGGACTGTAGTTAGAGGATATTTTTGTTACAAACAGAAGAATCAAGGACTCAACCCAGCACACGGTACATAAGAGACCGTCAGGTATGAATCAACTGTAATTGAACCAAATAAACAATTTTGTAAGAGGGACTGGTTACATAAATATGTTTGATTAAAAGACAAAACTTAAAGAGGAAGCATTCAAAACTCTTTTTAAAAACCCTTGAACCAGAAAAACTGGACAAAGCTGTGTCCATCAAATAAAGAAAAGTTAAAAGAAAGTGTCCATCATTATCTTATAAAGCAAAATATGATCAGGAAAAGCTGAATAATTGAATTTTCCATAACCATGTTTACTTTTCTGTGTGTATTATTTCCTTTTAACTTAAAAGAGAATGTAATATTTTAACTTAGAAAACAATAGGCCCTGGTGTAATTGGATAATAGCCAGGTGTTGAAATTTTATATTATTTTCAATTTATTATTAGTTTCCAAATTGTTATCCCTTATGCCGGTAATATGAACAAGTGTTTACATGTTAGCATTTAATTTGAGCCTTTTTTTTTTTTGCTCAAACACTTGTTAATTTGGTTAAAACTTGCCATAGTTGTTTTCACACACTGCTGTTGTCTCCTTTTGGTGACATTTAACAATAATTATGGCTTAAATTTTGTTTGGTGTGTTAAATAATGTGCGTAAGTCTTGGGTTGGTTGTTATAATGCTCATCAATGACTATTTGAATACATTCAGAAAATAAAGGCAATATGTAATGTGTGAAAACAAAGACAAAACGTGAGTATTCATTATGTTCAGTGTCTTCACTCAAAGAGAAATCAGAAAACATTTGATCTCGATTGATGTGGTTTTCAAGATGAAGACGTCTGAAGAAGGAAGAGCAGAAGGACAACAACACTTTTCTGTCAAATGCACACAATGTTAAACCGGTGCATAAATTTAGCTTTTCTTTTTGTTTTTTATTAACCTCAGTTTAAAGTCATTCTGGCTGTATTTTGGACTTTTAAGCACCACTTTCAGAGAGGGTCGGGACAGGAGTTGGAAGAACTCTTCCTCCTGAGGATTACAGTTTCAGTTCAAGGTGTTGTGTGTCACTAATTATTTATTGGTTTGTTTATTAATAATTATTTCAGCTTCTCATTTACGTACTTTTCATAAATGAGCTGAATTTCTTTCCACTCAAATTCTATAATTATAAGTATAATTGCTTGTTTTTTTGTTTTTTTCCAATGCTGTGTTTAGTGTTGTTTGTGTCTGTTTGTTGTCTTACTGCTGCAGCTCAAATAAATTGCCCCTTAGTCAGATTAATTACTTTGTTAGATTGGCAGCATTCTCTAATTATGATGCAGCAAGTGCTTCACTTTTACAAAATCCCAGCTGTTTATGACATTAATATTTACTAAACATGTTCATTTGTTTATGTGATAAGAGAAGAAATATCTCATAACTTTATCTCAGGTTCATTCTTTTAGCACCAGACAAACAAACACGTTTCATCTTCCGTTATGTAAATAATCTCAAGTACACTTTTCATTTAGATATTGTGAAGCTAAATTATGGAATGAGTTTGGAGACTAAATGAAATCATCAATTTCAAACTGTAAAAATAATCTCAGAATACTATTGCTCTCCAAGAATATGTTAAATAGTACTTAAGTCATAATAACTCAATGTGTTATTAAATATTTTATAAATAAAAGGTCAAGTTGTTGATGTTTTGTATGTTACGTTTTGATATGTTTCTTATTTCTATAAATGAAGAAATGTTTTTGTCTCAAAATGAGCAGTGGCCAGATGTGCAGTAGTACTTGGTTATGGCCACACTACGTTCTGTTTATGAGTTTGTGCTCATTATATTAATGTGAAAATAACAATAATAAAAATAAAAACATTAATAAAGTCGTCCAAATTAAAATCTTATTTTTAGGCTAAAAACTTTCTCTAAACTTACACTGTTTCCGGGCTGTTTATTTAGTACAACCTTATACTATCTATGAGTACAACACGATCCCTTTCATGCTCTGATAACCTCTTTACGAGAGTTTACTTTAGACCACCAGGGGGCACTAATGCGTCGGAGAAGCTTATGCTGTGCCTTGTTACAGAAAACGAAGAAGAAAGTTGTCTCTTTTTGGCTTCCTTTCGTGACCAAAACTTCTTCAACTGTAAAATAACTCGTCATTTTTAACAAGATTTACCTTTAATACCCTTTTGGACTTTCTGAAAATTCGTAATGACCACGAACAGAACCAGGTGAGTGTTAAACAGTCGCTAAAGGTTTCCAGACTTTACGCAATGACAACACTTTAGGAAACTGGACTTTTCTCGTTTAAAACTATCGTCGCAAACCTTTTAAATGACAGCCTTAAAGCTCTTAACATTAACAAACCATCATTAGAAGTTGTAACAAACCTATATTCTCAGTTATTTAAGGTTTGTGTCAAAGTTTGGCTGACGTTTTGAACGTCGTTTGCTAACTTTACTTTAGCTTAAAAAAGAGGCCACTGTCAGGATTTTAAGTTTTAGTTCAAATAAATACAGCTCAAAATGTTTTATAAGGAGTTTAAGGTTAAAAATAAGGTAGCTTAGAGATTTGACACGTTAATGAAAGTATCCACCAACTTTGTTCAACTAAATTAAAGAAGGATGTGAATTTTCAAAATGAATGATAGTAAGAGTTAATACATTGAACGATCCTTTTTTCCTTCATAGTTCATTAATTTGTTTAATAAATGTTCTTTAAAGCTAGGATATATTTCTAAAGAACCAGTGTGTATTTAGACTTTATTGCGTAATCTCGTGATTTTGTTTTTTAATTTCCTGGCCCTGGGTTTAGACTTACAGGCTCTGGCATAAAACCAGAGTTCCCGTCATGTTGAGATCTGAATTCCTGCAGAGAATACCATGTCCTCTCCTAAAGTGACAAAAGAATCTACCACACAGCAATGATTCAGACTGTTTCCCAAAATTGGCAACTAAACTGTTTTTTTTCTTTCCAAGAATAAAACTATAATGGCCACCTCTGCGTAGGTCTTTGGGTGGATCAGTGCTTAGAACACTGTTTGTAACAACAGGAGCCTTTCATTAATTCACAATGACTTCATTAATTCACATAGATTTCATTAATTCACATAGACTTCATTAATTCACATAGATTTCATTAATTCACATAGATTTCATTAAATTACATAGATTTCATAGACTTCGTTGATTGGCACAAATAAGCTTCTGGAGTTTTTGCCATTTAAAAATAAAAAAAGGCCACAACAAAGAAATGTAGTAAAAGTATAAAAGTCTGTAGCATAGGTCCATTATGATTGAAGACAGATGGTTAGTTTAACAAAGTGCTTTATTGTTCCACATTACAAAAATGGGAGATAGGTAAAAACATTTGATATTTAGCATTTAAAAGATCAGAGCGTACAAGACCAGTGTATGGGACACTGGATTAGATTCTAGGGAACAGTCGAGGTTTATTAAATTAGATTTTTTTTTAAATTCATTCAAGATTAAGACAAGACATATTTCCAGACAATGACAAGCCTAAGGCCTTAGACTTAAAGCTGTCTCAAGTCCGGTCTTCAGTCCTACATTACTAACAGTCCCATGCCAGCCTTGATTACTGCAGATTTAAGAGAACTGGGTTTATGTTGCAGTACTGTCCATTAACCACTAGTTTTCCTGCGCTGCTTAGCCTCTTCTAGAGTCCCGCTCCAGAGTCTAAGTCCTGAGTTTCTCCTCTAATGACCCGTCGCAGTCTCCAGTAGCTGCCAACACGGCGGGGCAGCTGCGGGCTTCGGTCTGCAGGGTGGTCATCTACCTCCAGCGGGACATGTCCGGAGACAGCTGCCTGCCGGAGGTTCAGCTCGTCCAGCCCCCGGCCTCTGCTCTGGCCTGTCCCAAGACCAGAACCTGCAGCAGTCCTGGAGCCGCCGTGGGTCTGGGGAACAAGTACGTCCGGCTGAACGTGGGCGGGGTGTTGTTCTACTCCACTCTCCAAGTTCTGACACGACAGGACTCACTGCTCAAAGATATGTTCAGTGGAAAAAAGGAGGTGTTCACTGATAAAGAAGGTAGGAGTTTAGGTTTATGACTGATGTGTCTGTATTTATCTCTTCCTCAATTTCTTTTCTCCATTTATATTTTTCTGGCTATCTCTTTCTCTCTGAGTAAACAAAGCTGGTGAAAGAACAGACACTTTCTCTGTTTTATTAGCAGCCATTACTTCCTGGTTGACATCAGCGTCGACCAATAGGAGTGTTCTATTTTAGGAGCAAGTTGTGATTGACCAAAACATGCTGCTACCTATTAAAAATCCTTGAATATAAAGATGACGTCTAATGAGAACCTTTTTAAACGTTTGTATGAATATTAGTATGTCTTTTACTTGGCTATAGAACCTCTTCTAGCCCATGCACAGCTAGGTGCTGACCGAACAAATAAAGTCTAGAAGGATCCATGTTTTCCGAGACATATCATATGTCTTCATTGTTCCTTATACCAGTCCTATGTTGAAGGAGAAAAGTGCTTCTAGAATACACTGGATAAGTTTTGTAACAGCATCATTTTACACTTACTTACTTTTTTGTCTCGGTCCGTTGTGTTTGTGCCCAGGTTGGATCCTGATCGACCGAAACGGGAAACACTTTGGCAGCATCCTCTACTTCCTTCGGGATGGCACTGTGTCTTTGCCCAAAGGTCGTCAGGCTCGACTGGAGCTGCTGAACGAGGCCAAGTACTTCCTGCTGCAGGGCCTGGTGGAGCTGTGCCAGAACACACCGCAGGTTAGTTTCAGTCACATGTGGAAACATCATATACCCTTTACATATATCCTTTGTCTACCCCTGTCTCATTCACAGTAGAGAATAAGTAAATGGATGTTCAATATAAGGTTTACAATGAGGTTTATTGTATATGATATATTTACCAAACAATGACGTAACTAAAATTAAAATGCTAAACTGCAAACTGTTAAAGCAGGTTGTTCTGAAAATAAAAGCTAAAATTGAATTTAGAGTTAATATTTGTTGGGATGATGTTTTTGTGTCACTTTGCCACTAAACAGAATTGTGTATCTCTAATTAAGCACTGTTCAGTTTGTCCTCTCTGGGCAGTTGTAATATAATGTCTATTTTCCAAGACAAATGCAGAGTGTTAATTTATAATAGTTTAGACTGTTTTATTTTGACTATACAACATTTTACTCGGTGCTCCTCTGATTCTAACACTTGAACTGTGTGTGTGTGATGAACAGGGAAATAAAGAGCAGCCTCTGTGTGTGATTCCTGTGGTCACCTCCAGAAAAGAAGAGGACATGCTCATCCGGTCGTCTACTAAGGTACACGATTAAACCTCTTTACTTAAACTTTAGCTGCAGCACTCTGCGAAAGCCTTGCTCACACTACACGATAATTAATCTGAGTCCAGTTATACGACTCTGGTGTAGTGTCAGCAGTCACACATTCAGCCTGTAGTGACACTCTGAAGCTTAAATCTTTCACACACAACCCCTGTAGAGGCCATTACGTTTGCCATTATCCAGTTTGCTCAGCAGGTTTTTGAAAAATTAAAAGATATGCCAGAAGATTAAGACATTTTAAATGGTTTACGGTCCACAAGTATTGATCAAAGAGAGCTGCTTTGGAAATGTCTAAAGCAACAAAACAACAGTGAAGGGGAACAAAACAAGGAAAGGTAGAATAACATTGTATAGTACTAGTAATGGGCGATATGAACGATATGCGATATAAATGATAAAAAATTGGCATACGATAGAGATTTTAATTATATTGCACTACCGCGATAATACATGTTGATGACGCAATTTCCCCGCAAAATTTACAGCCACGAGCTGCAGCTTGAAACATGGCTGAAAGTGAAACGGAGGAGCTGGTGAAAAAGACGCAACATCCATTATTTGGACGTAATTCGGATTTAAGGCTTCTGACGTGCAGCAGCAAATTATACTCTGTAGAGTGTGTGGGGCAACAGTTCCGGCTAAGAGAGGTAACACGACTAATCTGTTGTACTACCTCAAAACGAAACATGTTAATGAATACCAGCTTTGCCACGTCAATTATAAGCAGAATGACTGCGCTACGAGGCCAACACTGTGAAGGGGGTTTGCGAAAGGAGAAAGAGAGCCGTAAAGTGGGACCAGTGTAGCCGCAGCTTAAACCAAACCTCGGAGCGGAATGAAAGAGACCATGTGTGAAAAGGTCATCACTCGGGAAAGTGGAGGGGTCCACGGGGTCTGTTGAAACTAATGGTGGGGTTAATCCATTTCCGGAGCTAGCATAGCCAGGCAATGCAGCCAAAGAGCGGCAGCGAGCGCGAGAGAGAGCGCGCGAGAGCAAGAGAGAGAGATTATAGATTAAATTAACATATAAAATCTTACACTTTTGTCAACAGAAAAAAGTGTTAAAGATCCCCGAATTGACCGTGCTGTTGCTTTATGCAAGAAGATTGTGAGTTCCTTTTCAGGAATACAGGAATAGCATTAAAAAATACATTTAGCAGTTTGGCTTTCCTTAGGATCTATGTAACCTGTTCTGAAATGATTCAATTATAATTTATCGCAATATATATCGTTATCGCAAGAGGCTGCAATGTATATCGCAATATGGATTTTTGGCCATATCGCCCATCCCTATATAGTACAAATAACCACAACACTGAAGAAAATGGACAATTTCTGAAACTAAAATGAATAAATTTTGGGAAACACTGGTCTAAATCATCCATGTCTGGTAGATTTAAGCAAAGGAATGCAGCCTGTAAGTCTAAACCCCTGGCCATAGCCCTTGCACAGCTGTATGCTAATGGAAAGCACAAAATAATTACTCAAACCGTCAATGTGGGAGCAATAGTATTTCTTTCACATTTGTAAAATAATATCTTTTTTCAGCCTGTGGTAAAGCTGGTGTACAACAGAAGCAACAACAAATACTCCTACACAAGGTAAGTAGCTCACAACAAACAGTAAATATCTATAAGAGAATATGATCAATAATGTTTGTGTTGTGTCTTTGCTCAGTAACTCCGATGACCACCTGCTAAAGAACATCGAGCTGTTTGACCGTCTGTCCATCAGCTTCAATGGCCGAGTGCTCTTTATCAAAAACGTGATCGGGGACGAGATCTGCTGCTGGTCCTTCTACGGTCAGGGCCGAAAACTGGCCGAGGTCTGCTGCACCTCCATCGTCTACGCCACAGAGAAGAAACACACCAAGGTGACGGAAGCACACATGGACTTATGTGTGTGTCTTTGAGTCTTTAGTCTCATTCAGAGCTTCGACCATAATCTCATAATATTGGCTTCAAAACAATAATTTTTCTTTTGCCGTTTTGCTTTCATCACATTTATGACTTTTCTTGCCTCCTTTCTTTCCTGTGATCACCATACGCAACATAGTTAGAAAACATCTGCCTTTTTTCTCACTTTTCTTACATTTTCTCTTTCTCTTCTTACAATTCTGATCTTAATCTAAATTTGTTTTTTCAGATTTCTTCTTTTTATTAATAATCTATCGTTATCTTCATTCCTGACTAATCAAAACTTTTTCAAAGTTTAGAATGATTTTTTTTGCCCTAGCATTCTGTTTTTCTTTTCCACAGAATTTTTTTCTCAAAATTTCAGATTTCACTCTCTAAATTTTGACAAACTTTTTTATTTTTATTTTTTTTTACAGTGTTACTTACCTTTTACAATAAATTTTAGCTGAAAGCCATTAAAATTCATTCATTCATTTTCTCTAGAGTCTATCCCAGCAGCTTTGGGTACACTCTGGACAGTGGCCAGTTAGTTAGTTGTTTTTTCAATCTATTGTGCTTTGGTGTTAAAACAAAAAGTCCAACCAAACATCTCCAAAACAAATGACATTAAACTCTGCTGCTTTTTAATCTGCTGAGGTAAAATGTCCTGGGGATAAAGCAGAGAAACATTTTACCAACACTTCCATCTCTGTGTTTCTTCAGGTGGAGTTTCCCGAAGCTCGGATTTACGAGGAGACCCTGAATGCGCTGCTCTACGAGACGCTACCGCTGCCCGACAAATCTCTGCTGGAGGCAACTCGCCGGAGCTTCAATAACTGTGGCTCTCACAGCGAAGAAGATGAGGCAGCAGGCGGCGCTGAGCTGCGAGAGCGCGTCCGGAGGATCCATGTCAAGAGATACAGCACGTACGACGACCGGCCGCTGGGACACTGACCACACGGCGGTGCTCTCCGGGTTTAGATTTTACAAACCTAATCCAAAAACACTTCAACATTTCATCAAATAAAGATACATGTGTTACTATGTTGTCTATGGTTAACAAACTCGCAATAAAACAAAAGACAATACGTCGTGAGACACAAATGTTCAATATCTGTGAAATCTGTGTAAAAATACTAAAGATTGCATTTTACATTGTACAATATATGATAAAGTTTAACTGCCCACGTCAAAAGAGACAAAGGAAAGAAACAATTCAATTATAATCTTTATTGATATTATATGAAGGTAGTTTATTGTCTTTTTAACTAAAGCTTATATCATTTAGAAATAAACTTTTGTAAATTTAATTTTGAAAAGAAAAAACTATGGTGCCTCTTTTTTTATTTTATAACTTAAAAATCTAGTTTTATTTCACCAAATTACTTATCTAAATTCTCTTTTGTGCCTTAAGATTTTACTTTTTTTGAGGAATAGTTTGAAAAAAATTGGGAAATAAATGTTTAAAACTGTAAAAAAAATAATTTTGCGAACCCCATTGCCTAAAATGGCTTAAATAAAAATCAGATTACCAACCCATTTACATTAAATTTATGGATTGTTTCGCTGAATTTCTGCAAAGGTTATTATATTCAACTTCAATCTGTTATTATCTAAGCAGTTAATACATAAATCCTGTGTAAAATAAAGCTGTTATGAAGTCAAGACACAAAACTATTTTTATAATGCATTCTCAAACCCTATGTTATTGCCTTGAATATACAACTGTAGGTAACACTATATGAAAATAAACTGTGCAGTAGATCTTTACAGTATTCTGATCAGAGCACTGGGTTTGATGTTTGTATTGAGTGTATTTTTGGACAGTAATGTTCTCTGAAAGTGATCGATTTGATTTGTGAGTGCCTGTAAAACGTATGAATGCAGTTTGCTTTTATCCACATAAAGTCTTTAAACCTTATTGTGTCAGTCTCGTGTAAATTGAGGGAAAAAAGTAAGTGTCATGTAAATGAAATGATTTTATATTTATTTATAAATTGTTTATCAGTGTCAAGCAGCATTAATACATGACATTTTTATAGATTTTTAAATTATTTTTTTTATCACAAGGAGCAAGTAATAATACCAAATGAACAATAATAGTTTTATTCAGAATATATAAATGTTACAAATCAGTGATTATTTTTGTCTGCCTCAGCATTTCTTTATTCTCGTCACTGATCAGTGGCAGCAGCACAAGGAGAGGTGTACTCTGTCTCGGCCTGGTCACCTGAGAACAAACACAGGTACGTCATGAATCACCTGCAGACAGTTAAAAACAGGTAAGTGTTAGGTTTTAGTCGTACTCGGCTGGTAGTAGTCGTAGATCTTGACCACAGCGGCCTTCAGGTTCTGCACTTCCAGCTCTTTTCTGATCCTCAAACCGTGGGACACAGTCTGAGCCTTCACTAACTGTAGATACAAACACATTAGATTAAACAGGAATAACTCAGGTCTGTGTCTTCACTGAGTTCGCTCTTACCTCTCGGATGTAAATCAAAACATGGTCGTCCTTCTGTTCGACACGATCCACCAGCGGCTCAGACTCCAGCTGCGAACAAACAGACGACATGAGTAAAAAGGAGTCTCACAGCTATTTAGTAGTTTGGTTTGGTTTTGGTTTTGGTTTAGTTTAGCTCAGATTGGTTCAGTTTGGTTCAGAACCAGAACCAGAAACAGCTGCTGAGAATAAACACTAGCTTTTGCATGTTTGCTCCTGAAATTTGACTGTATATGAACAGAACAAGACAAGCTTCATTTGGAAGGTTCTGGAGGTCTCTGTTAATCAAATTCAATTATTTTCGACTGACTGAACATTACCTTCAGTGGAAAGAAAAAGTATGTGAAGCTTTTGGAATTTATGAATAAATTTGTTTTAAAATGTGATCTGATCTTCATCTAAGTCAAGGGTATTGACAAACATGTGTAATATTTGCACAAAAGAATTCTGATCTTTCATGTCTTTATTGAACCCACTCATTCAACATTCAAAATGGCAGTAGAAAAAGTGAACCCCTAGAAATTATAACTGGTTGATATACTATATAATGATTGAAGCTGGCCAGGCCCTGATGCAGCAAAGCATAATATTTCCTCCACCGTACTTTACAGTTGGGATGTTTTCATGATGATATGCCATGTCCTTTCTACGCCAGATGTAGCCTGTGTGTTCTTTCCAAATAGTTCAATCTTAGTTTAAACAGTTCACAAAACCTTTTGCCAATACCGCTGTGGAGTGTCAAAGTGCTCTTTTGCAAACTTCAGGCGTTCAGCAATGTTCTTTTTAGTAAGAAGTGGCTTGCTTCGTGGTTTCCTGCTGTGGATACCCTGCTTGTTCAGTGTTTGATGTATTGTAGACTCATGAACAGAGAGGTTAGCAAGTTCCAATGATGCTTTCAAATCTTTGGCTGTAATCTTGACCTCATTGATGAGTCTTTGTTGTCCTCTTGGTGTCATTTTGACTTCTTGGTTGAGTAGCAACAGTTCCAAAGCATTGCATATCTGTAGACTGGTGAATTTCTAAAGTCTTTAAAATAACTTTGTAACCCTTTCCAGCTTCATATGAAGCAACAAGTCTTGATCATATCTCCTCTGAAAGCTCTTTTTGGCGAGGCACAAGTTCTTGTGCAGAGCGAACTCCAAAAGCTTGAGGGGTTTTTATCAGTCAAAGTAGCTGTAGTCCACACCTCCAAACGTCATTAACTCAAGGATTCACATACTTTTTCAACAAGCACAATGAGGTTTTTTGGCTGTTCTCAATGAAGACATAAAAAAATCAGAATTCCTTTGTGTAATTATTTTTAGACACATTATGTTTGTCAATACCTTGACTTAGATGGAGATCAGATTACATTTTAAGACAAATCTATTCAGAAAACGGTTTACATACTTTTTCTTCCTACTGTAAATGCTCTGTAAATCAACAACAAAAAAGCCTGTTTCTCCTTTTTGAGGTGTTGGTGCCATTAGGATTAAAAACACTATTGTAGACATGCCCAAATTCCGTCCCGGGGGCCAATCATGTCACGAAGGTGAAATTTCATGTGGCCCTCAGCTTCAGAGATACAGCAGCAGATACAACAAAACCCATTCAAATCCAATTAAAACCTGCATCAAAGTCGGCCCTTGGAAATTTTCCTTTCATCAGATGCGGCCCGCTTTTCAAGAAGTTTGGACACCCCTGCACTATGGTCTAAAACCTTCCACAATACTTAATATTTATATAAATAACTGTAAGAAAACTTGCAAAAAGCAGTTATGTAATAAAGACTTACATTCTTCAGAGATTCTGTGTCTGCGACAAACCCTGAGAGCACTTTAACATCGAGGATCACCATGTTTGTACTGTTCTCTTCTCCCAAATATCTGCAAAACAAAGTCAGGGAGAGAATAAAAAACAGACTGAGACTGAAGACTTTGATTGTGACTGATGAGAGCTCACTGTGACGTCAGGTTCAGTTTGAGTAAAGGTCTCTGGGATTCACAGTCCATCTCTGCTCTGACGTCCACTTTGAGAGAGTTCACTGCCGTCGGAGTCGGGACGTTGTAGTGAAGAGAAATCTGGGGAAGGACATGAGAAAGTGAATTCTTTTGGTTTTAAAGGAGCATTGTGTAAAATATTGGAGCATGTGTATAATAACCAAAGTCTGTTAAAGTGAGCTCTGCCTGAGTAGATTAGATGCAGCGGTGGTGCGTTCACTGACCTGTACAGAGGCACACACGCTGCCCGTCACCTCCAGGCTGTACTTCCCTGTCACGTCGGGCAGAGCCTTCTCCTGATACAGCAGCTTGTTGCTCTGGTTCAGGTCAAAGGAGAGCGAGCCGCTGGGAGACTGGACGCTGACGGAGCTGGAGCCGTCGGGACTGAAGACCAGAGTGGAGTAGAGCGCCAGGGCCTGCAGAGCCACCACCGTGTCCTACAAATACAAAGACTATTAGATTCTTTTCTGATCAAATCAGGAAACAACCCACTGCTGCAGAGGAGCTGAATGTTGGTGCTCTGCCAATCAATGTTATAAGTCTCTGCTTTAGTAAAAGTGACCTATGTTCAAATAATGAAACATAAAAGTTAAACTGCTTTAAAGAGGTCTGTGCTTGTGACTGACCTGAGTGGAACTGAAGCCTCCGTAGGGGTTCTGCTGTCCCGTCAGCCAGCGGACGATCTTGGAGGCGTAGACTAGGTCTTCGCCGCTGGGAGAGGCGCTGAGTTTGGCCAGCAGCACATAGGAGCTGATCTCCACCGACAGAGAGGCCGAGGAGTCTGAGTCCGTCTGAGACCAGTGCAGAAGTCCTCCTGAGACCACACACAGACATCAGTATCTCATCACAGGCTCCTCTTCAGACCTGAAACTAAACTCAGGATTTTGTCGGAGGATGTACTTGCCTTCCTCGTGAGCCACTGAGTCGAGGTGTGTGAAGAGTCCAGCGCGTGTTTCCATGTCTCCGGCCAAAGTGAAGACGTAGGCGAGCAGAGCCGTCGTGTAGGTGTTGTTTAAGGTTTTCAGGGACTCTTTCAAACAGGACAGACTTTTTCTTACAACCTGATCCTGTTAGAAAAACAAAAAAGGAAAGAAAGCTGTCATTTTCATAGCTTTATTTTAGTTTTAAGACTTTTACCCAGTTCAAACTGATTTTTAGTTTCATGTTTGAATGGTTTAACTTGGACTTTAACTGTTTTTGAAATTATTTAAACTGGTTCTAAGCAGATTTGTTTTTTAACTTGGACGGATTTTGAGCTGTTTAACTCAGTCTCCTAATGGCCTCCTTTTTTCCCACAAACAAACCACACAAATCTTTGTTTTGACAAAGCCTCTCCCATGGAACCTCTAAAATGGTCCTCGTGTAAGGACACCGCCATAGGTCAATTTTACAGCAAAATACAGCGATATACCTCCGTCCACCAGAGGGCAGGCTCCAAAAGCGGAAATATAAGGAGAAACCCAATGGCGACTTTAGAAGTATAAAACTCATGTTTACAGAGTTCTCTAGAGCTACGTTTTTACTACGTGACAACTCTGGGGAGGGATTTTTGATTAATATGTCCGTTTATGCTATCTAAAATCTATTGTTTTACTATGGAGTAAAATCTGAAAAGCCTGGATGTAACTGCCATTGTATTGCCCATTCGTAATGACAATATTGGTGAATAGGGGACCAATGGGCGGATAACAACCATATTTATTTACAATCTATGGTTTTTACCCTGAAAACGGCCCATTATATTTCCATTATATTATATTTCCATTATATTCACAAACAGAGAGAGTCTTGACTTACTGCTGTTGACGCGTTCATCTCCAGGAAGGCTGCAGTGATGTAGGCGCTGAGGGTTACTTCGTCCGACACTCCTCCCTGAAGAAAACACATCAGACAATCAGGAATGAAGGAACTGTTTTAATTAAGCTTTGCTCACTTTAAAGCGGCACAGCATAACCTTTAGCAGTTGGAAAAATTTAGATTTTTTACTATATGTCTTCAGTGTCAAATGGGCCTGTCTATTCATTTAGGACAGCACCCCCTGTGAGAGATAGAAGCCTTCCTTCAACTCCAAGGCTGTAGCCAGTTTAGTCTAGACTCTAAGAAACACCATGGCATGGCGTGATCCTTGACGCAGTCATAACTGGTTTTGGATAAGTTTTTAGTGGGAAAAGTCTTTTACCTTCATCCTGTTGTTGAAGAGTTTCCCCGACTGTTGAAAACACCCGTCTTCTTTCTGTTTGCTCTGGAGCCAGGCCTTTGAGTGCTCGATATTCTCGGGGTCGATGTAAACAAAGAACTGTGCTTTGGTGAAGGACCGAACCACGAAAGCAGTCAACCTGAGAAAATACACACCTCTGAAAAATGTCTTAGGCACCAACTTTATGGACATTGAAGTGACTAAAGCTACTCTTTGCCATTGATGACTGAGCTAACTATACAGTTGGGCTCATAAGTTTAATTTTTTTTTTTTCCCGGTCCATTTTTCAGAGAATATATCACTCACACTTAGTGGTTGGGTGAAGCCATTTACCGTGTGTTTACTCTTTTTAAAACATAATGACAACAGAAACTACCCAAATGACCCTGATCAAATGTTCTTAATACTGTGTAGTGCCACCTTTAACATCAATGACAGCTTGAAGTCTTTTGTGGAGGAGGTTCTTTATTTTCTCAGATTTATTTTCTCATGATTCACAGTAGGAATGATGTACCTTTCATCACCTTGTTGACTCCTCTCCAAATGTAACATTTAGGGTTGTGGACAAAAAGTTAAATTTTGGACTCATCACTTTGTTCCAGAAGTTCTGAGTCTTGTCTTTGAGCTGTTTGGAGTATTGTAAGCAGGATGCTTTGTGGCATTTGAGTAGTACTGACTTTCTTCTGGCGACTCAACCATGCAGCCCATTTTTCTTCAAATGCCTTTCTTATTGTGCATCTTAAAACAGCCACACCTCTTTTTTTCAGAGAAGTTATTTGTCATTTTTTTTTTCCTGCAGTTGTGGCTGAAATCTTTGTTGGTCTACCTGACCTTGATTTGGTTTCAACAGGATCCCTTTTCCATTTTCCACTTCTTTATTAGAGTTTGAACACTGCTGATTGGCATTCTCATTTCCTTGGATATCTTTTTATATCCCTTTCCTTTTTTTATACAGTTCAATTACCTTTTTCTGCAAATCCTTTGACAATTCCTTTTCTTTCCCCATGACTCAGACAGAACATCAGTGCAGCACTGGATGAAAGATGCAAGGGTCTGTCAGGAGCTCAGAAACTCACTGACCTTTTATCCACACACACTGATTACAAGCAAACAGATCACAGGTGAGGATTGTTACCTTTAGTAACCATTCAAACATGTTTGTGTCAACTTGTGCATGTTATCAGGCCAAAATCAGGGTCATTTAAATAGTTTATGTTGTCATTATGGTTTAAAAAGAGTAAACACAGTTTGACAATAAATGGCTTTACCTAACCACAAACTATGAGTACAAAAAAGTTTTTTGTGTTATCATTTATATTCTCTGAAAAATGGCCAAAAATCACATATTCTGCCAGAGTATGTAAACTTATGAACACAACTGTAACTGATGCGCGCACTCCATACAGTTTAATTTATAAACGTTATTTCTAAAACTAACTAGATCAAAGAACAAAGCATGGTCAGAGACTGTGTGCTCACCCAGTCCCAATCACTGCATCTGTACTAGTGAGCTCGCCCTTATACCCACCCAATACGCCACCTAGTGTTTACGTAAGCAACTCACACCACTCATAAACCCAAACCAAATACCATACATACATAACGGCTGGAACACATACTAAGAAATAAGATAGGATAATAAATATACTGTCAGCTTGTTCTCACCATGTGTTCCCGTCTCCAGTCCCAAACGTGCTGTAGGCTCCGTCATCGTGTTTGTAGTTCAGCTGCCTCTGGTATCCTGCAATAACAGATCTATTTCTTAATCAATGAGTCTCTCAGAACAAGAACTGTACTGAGGATAGAGCCTCACCGCTGCTCAGGAACTTGGAAGCCTTCTCGCTGATGGCGGGGGTCAGCTGCTGTGTGTTCTTCAGATACTGCAGGATGTAGATGTTGGGAGCCAGCAGAGCCATGTTCTGTTCCCCACAGCCGTAAGGCATCTTCAGGAGCCCGTCCAGGTTCTTCATGGCCCGGCCCAAGATGTCCCCTAAACAGACAGACAGCTAATCTTTCCTGCAAGCACCGATGAGCAAAAGAAGAAGGGTCTTGTTTTAATAAACCAGTGCATTTACCGAGTACTGAGAGAGAAGCACGAGCTGATCCTGGGATCACATTGTCTGGCAGCTGCAGCTCCACCTCCTCATTCAAAGCCTCTCCTGAACAGAAGAGTAGAAAGTGTAAATGCCATAGAAAAATCATTCAGAGTTAACAGAGGCAGGACAGACCTTTAGGACAGAGGAGCCAGTTGTAGGTCTTTGACATTTCTGTTCCTTCAGCCTGAGACCAACACATAAAAGGTAAATGTTTGTAATGGTTTATGATTGACCAGATTAACTTTAGTTTTAGTTTCTGACCTTTACTATGAGGGGTTTAGTGACCACATCGATCCCTCGTTGGGACGCTGATGATCTCGTTGTCACATGAGGCGTCAGACGTTATGGCCTCAGCGCTCACAGACACGTTCACAACACCTGACAGAGAGTAAAGAAAAACAGACATCAGCCTGGAGAGTGAGTGAGGTGATAGAGATAAAAGGAAAGGGGTCAAACCTAAGACCGAGGGGACCATGGTCCAGCTGACGGTTCTACGTTCATTTCCGCACAAACAGGACGTGTACTGGTCTCCGGAGAGAGGCGTCAGAGTGTAGTCCAGGGACGGAGCGGCTGTCACTGCCACCTGTTACAGACAAACAACTAAATAACTAAATTGAATGTGAACAAAGCACAAAGAGGAAAAACAGAAGCAGAGAAAAAGGAAGAAAAGTGAAACGTGTGTGGTACCATGATGCAGCTGCTGAGGTAGTTGAAGACCGTGGCCTTGAGTTGGAAGTGCTCTCCTCTGACGATGGAGTAGGGCAGGGTCAGCTCCAGGAAGAACGGCTGAAACACGGTGAGCGTTTTCCGAGGAGCCAGACCAAAGCCCTGAGGAGACAGACAGAAGGCCTCGGTCTCCCAGGTCGTGATGGTGTCGGGGACCGTCAGCGACATGTCTGTGCTCCCAGAGTCTCTGAAGAGAAAAATATGTTGAAAATGGGTTTTATTTCTGTTTTAGAGAACTTTTACACATAAGTACAGTTTAATGTAATTAAATGAGAAAAAAAAACAAAAAAACAAAAAAAAAACAGGAACTTACCCAACCTCCACCAGGTCCCAGATCCAGGTCTCAGGAAAAAAAGTGCGTATGGTCTGAATAGGAGGAGGAGTTCCTGCTAAGCCACCTTGGCCCATTGGTGTTGCTCCAATGCTGTCTGATATTCAATATACATTTGTGTTTAAAATTATATTACAGTATTTAATAAGGTTTTATTAGACAATTATGTCCAACAGTTGTTAGTGGATAGTAACATAAACAAAATTTTCATAAATTTATTTAGGACAGTGTACAATGTACATTAAGCTGGAGCAGAGATGCTTGTACCAGATTATAGCTTCACAGCTCATTTCTGTAGTGATATTGAACATGTTTTTGGTGCTAGGGGAAATCGGAGCACCTGGAGGAAACCTACGCAGAGAAGGGTTGAGAACATGCAAACTCCTCACACAAAAGGTCACTCACAGCTGATATGACCATAATGGAGTTGTGGTTGATAATACTCCGTTCCCCTGAAGTTCACACATATTGGGGTTCGGATGACTAGATTAGTGGCCATCTTTAGTCCTTGTCCCTGAGCAAAAACACATCCACTCAATTCATGTGGTTTAATACCGTTTGCAAAGATTTACAATGTTGTGTTCGAAGCTCTACCTTGAAAACTGCGTACAAGTCGTCTTTCTGATCCTTGGGCGGATACCTGCCTGGATAATAGACGTATCTTTTGTGCCTCACATTTAGACACTCAAGTCCGTCCTCCACTTGATATGGGAACGATGAAGCCTTTTGAACAGGCAGCAGAGAGAAGATCTGCAGAGACAAAGATTGTATGTAGTTTAGACAATGTTTAAAATAATTGGTTCTACATAAATATAATTTAACTCAGCAGAACAATCTGGTTAGAACTGTTCTTGTTGCTGGTTAGAACTTATTTTAATGACTTGTAGTTAATTACTCTCCAGTCCCACATGCAGCAAACTGACCTTCTCTGTGTCCAGAGTCTTTCCTGGTTCTTTGATGAGGACGCTCTGGTCCACGGCGCTGATCCCACACAGAGAGTTGGGCAGCGCCGTCACCTGCAGAGTGCTGTCCTCACCTGGGACGGCGGAGGATGGGGAAAACTCCAACAACACCTGAAGTACACACATCAGTCTGACCACTTCTGCTTCTCACAGACCGTTCACTGTTGAGTCTTAATACGGACCTTGTTGCTGAAGCATTTCTCGATGTTGAAGTCAGTGGCCTTTGCGATGACGTTATCACTCGGGAGAACGGCGTAGGCCACGACCTGCAGCGCGGGGGACATCTCTGGGGTCACCTCCATCTTAAAGGTCACCTCCCCCTCCGTCACTGAAACAAACAATGATTAAAAATAAACACATCTTGGTGAGATTTGTTAATTTAAAAACTCAAAATTCATCTTGAAGTATTCATGTCCAAACCCTGGCCTCACCAGCGTCACCTCGGACAGGTCTGGGTCTGTTTCAGGTTTGAAGATGTAGAGATGTAGATTAATTTTCTAAACATGGAGCTGCTCTGATTGAATAAAACTGTAGTTGATAAATTCAAACATCTTCAGGTTTTTATTTAAAGAACCCACCCTTTTGCAAAAGCTTTCAAGAGGAGCCTCCAGATGGTTAATTTATTTATTTATTTGATTGGGACAGTGCATGTTAATGAACATATATGAGACACAACCACATGAATGTAAACATGCCAGATTGTAGCCATAGGCTAATTTCCATCCGTTGTCCCAACATTCTCACACCATTCACCAGAGCATCAATCACACACATTCATAAACCAGTGCTGTGTCACTGGAGGCAAGGAGGATTAAGTGTCTTGCCCAAGGACACAACGACAGTATGAACTGTGGGGAGAGCGGGAATCGAACCGTCTACCTTCTGGTTGAAGGACGACGCTCTACCACTGAGCCACTGCCGCCCCTGTTCTGTGCAGCAGTTCTATCAGAGTCAGGTTAATTGCTGCAGATACAAACGTAATGTTTCTTTGACTTGTTTAATCTGCTAATAGAATATTATATTATGAATCTGTGAAAAGATAAGGCTAGCACTAAACTTCAGTTGTACTAGTATTTTGTGTTGGGATGGGGTTTGGTTTTGTGTAATGCCTGAAGTGTGTGATCAGTAAAACTGTCTGAATCTTACCTGAATTACTTTGGATTTCAACTGTTTCATGGCCGTGTTTAACAATGGCTCCTCTCGACAAAACCTGAAAAGACAATATGATAAATCATTAATGACCCCTACTGTTCATTACAGAGTCAATCATAAACAACATGGAAATGAACTCGTACAAAACCCACCACTCACCAGCCACATGATGTGAACAGAGCCCTGTTTCTCTCCCACCACCGTGTACTGGACCGAGAAGTCCTCCTCGGAGCCACAGACCAGAGCTTTGTCTGTTCCTTTCACCTTCAGAGAGCTCACAGACTTTGTGTGCAGCGATGGGGGCTTGACCTCAAACAGACTGTGCTCTCCGATGGCAAAGTGAGGATTTCGATTAGTCTGTACGTTCCTCGTAGACATACTAACCTGGTTTAGAGAAAAGAGACAAAAGACTCTTTATTAAGACTTTTGATGTGTTTGTTTCCACTGAGCTGTCCAGAAAGAGTTTTTTCTCCTTAATTCCCATCTTTCTAAACTTTAAAATTCAGAGGCTGCAGCAGTTTCCTGCATTTGAGGGCTTCACTCTTTAATGACACAAGTTCTGTTCCTGTTTCATGCTGTGGAGACAGAGAATGGAGTGGGTTTCATTCACAAAGTAAAAGCTGTGACAGTTTAAATAGCTAATGCGCCATTGTGTCAACTTGTGTAAGCTTGAGGTATTACCAGTGAATGTGTTTCAGCAAGGAACGATTAATTTATCCAGATAACTCACAATCAGTGTTAAAGGTCATTTTCAGGTTCAAACATTTGGGTTTTTATTTTTTTTTTTTATACAATGGAAATGCATCTTAAATGGTTTGTTTTGATGGAATGTACTTTTCATTTGAGTTTGATAATGTCTGGATTTGTTGGTTCGGTCTAGCACAGTGGTGGAAAAAATAAGGCCCAGGGGCCACATGCGGCCCGTTGGGCTGTTTAATCTGGCCCGCCAAGAATTTACTATTTTATTTATAATTGAACACTGCATTTTTTTTCCCTCTTCCTTCAATATTCTGCATTGATCAGCTGATTACACTATGACATGTTCCAAACAGGAACAACCTTTTTTCACTGGTTTTAAAACAAACTGTAACAAGTGGATCTAAAACTGAGAAGGTGCAACTGTGACTGTGGTGTTGAAAATACAGTGTTTATTGCACATATTTCTTTGCTATAGTTCAAACTTTAAACTATAGTTCCCCGTTTTGGCCCAGCCCTCCACCAGAGTCCCATGTTTTAATTTGGCCCTTGAGGGAAAATATTGCCCATCGTTGTTTAATAATAATAATAATAATAATAATAATAATAATAATAATAATAATAATAATAATAATAATAATAATAATAATAATAATAATAATAATAATAAATTAAATATATATTTGTATTGCACTTTACATTTGGAACAAATCTCAAAGTGCTACAGATTAAGATAATTTAAAGATTTAAAAATCGTGAAACAATAATAAATCCAGTTGTTTAAAGTCATATGTTCTCCCAAAAAGAACTGTTTTAAGTCCTTTTCTCAAGAGTCTCAAGAGCTTGAGGTGTTCTCAGATGTTTGGGTAGGGCATTCCAAATCCAGAACAGAAAGCCCGATCACCCATAGTGCTGAGCTTAGTCTTGGGAGGATAGAGGCGGTTTGAGTTTTTTGAACTCAGTGATAGAGTTGTAGTTGAAGGTGTAAGTAGTTCTTTCAGATAAGGGGGAGCATTTCCATAAATGCACTGGTGGGTTAGGAGGAAAACCTTTATTCAATCCTGGCGGAAACAGGAAGCCAGTGAAGTGAATGGAGAATGGGTGTGATGTGATCGTATTTACGAACTCTCAACAGGATCCTTGCTGCACTATTCTGAACACACTGCAGTCTCTGCAAGCTTTTGTTAGGGATTATGATGAGAAGTGCATTACAGTAATCCAGTCTGGAGGAGACAAAGGCATGGACCAGCTTTTCAGCATCTGCTAAGGTTAGTGTTAGACGGAGATTTGCAATATTTCTGAGATGGTAGAAAGATGTCTTGCATAGGTTTTTGATATGGGCTTCAAAGCTGAGTTGTGGGTCAAATGTTACACCATGATTGGTGACAGTTGTGGAGAGGGCAATGTCCTGACCAGTTATACCAGTTATGGAGGAAGACTGTGTTTGATGTGGTGTGCCAACAAGAATTGCCTCAGTTTTAGAGCTGTTTCCACACCCTTGTCTCCTCCAGACAGGCAGTGAGTGTTGAAGACGGAGAGGATGTTGGTGAAATTGCAGATGTGTGTGTTTCTGATTTCATGTACAGTTGTGTGTCATCGGCAAAGCAGTGAAATGAGACTCCATAGCGGCTAATGACATGACTGAGGGGAATGATGTAAATGATGAAGAGAATGGGGCCAAGGACTGACCTCTGAAGGACTCCGCAGGTAACTGTGTTGCCGGGACCTTGCACTTCCAAGTGAAATGTACTCTGTTCTGTTAGTGAGGTACAATTTAAACCAGTTTAGCGCAGTGTCAGTGAGTCCAGTGGTTTGTTGCAGCCGGTTAAGGAGTATGCCATGATCCACTGTATCGAAAGCAGCTGACGGATCAAGGAGTATGAGGAGGGATGGTGAGCCTGCATCAGTGGTCATCCGTAGGTCGTTTGTGACTTTGACAAGGGCTGTTTCCGTACTGTGTGCAGAACGGAAAGCAGACTGATTTTTTTTTAAAGGATTGTTGTATTTGAGATGATCCTGGAAGTGGGAAGCTACAACTTTTTCCAGTACTTTGGAGATGAATGGGAGATTGGAAATGGGCCTTTAATTTGCAAGCACATCTGGGTCAAGGGTGGTTTTTTTGAGAAGTGGTCTGATTATGGCAGTTTTTAGGACAGATGGAACATTGTCAGAGTGGAGGGAGTGGTTTATTATAGAAGTAATCAAAGGACTTAGGACAGAGGTAATTACTTTCACTAGAGCTGTAGGAACAGGGTCAAGCGCACAGGTGGTGGGTTTCATTCTTTTAATTATATTCCCATTGTTGTTTCCACTCAGTTTGCTTTTGCAATAAAGTTGTGGAAGAGTGACGCATGTTTGTTGTTTCTTTTCACACTTGTGCATTGCCCCACGTCAAACAATAAGGCGGAGGACGCAACACTGTCAGATCACACTCCTCTGTTTTAAACCAGAAACAGAGACCAGAAAAGTGGAGCTTGTTCTGGGAGTGATCCCTGCATCACTTTTAACCCAAAAATATATATTCTCCAAATTATTTTAATGGTTCCTAGACATGAGGTCAGTAGAATCATGCCTATCTAACAGCGCCCTCAGCTGGACAGAAACCTCCTGTAACTTTCCTGTCCTTGGACAAGGACTCATCTCCAGAGATTATTGAGGCTCTACCTCACGGATTATATAATAAAGAAAACATGCCGATACACTGGGCCCTACAGAGTCCTGTTTAGACTAAACATAGAACTGTTTTAAATATATTGATGACTTACTTTCAGATTAATGCGTTCTGAAAACCTGCTGGTGTTTAATGAAAAGGTGGTGAATCCGTCGCTGTCTGTTTTGAGAGACTGCAGTAGTTTGTCTGAGTCTGTCAGCAGATGCACAGGTGTGTCAGTGACAGGTGTGTCATTGTAATGCACCGCTTTAACCTGAAAGAAAAATACAATGGAATAAAAATACTAAGAAAACATCTATGAAACAAAGATTATGGTGTGGAGCTGGAGAGAAGAAACGCAGCATGGTTACATCAGGTAATTGTACTCATCACAAAGAGGGATGAAAGTAAACAGGAATGAGACACATGTCAAGACCAACTGTCTGAACCTCTCTCTGAGTTTTCTGTACCTTTATAGAGACCACAGCTCCTGGTATGAACAGCTCTGGAGGGTCCACAAATGTCACTTTTCCGATCTGGAAGGAAATTCTGATCCCATGAAACACTCGGTAACTGAGTCCTGAAGAGAAAGGACCTGTTAATGAAGCAGTCTTTTACACAAACAGAGAGTCAGTTTGAAACAAAAGCCTGACCTGTTCCTTCTTCCTCCATCTTTGCTAAGAGAAGAAGCTCATCCTGTAAAACTTTTGTTTCGTTTGTGAAGTCAGTTTGTTTAAAGGTAAAAGAAGCACAGCCATCTTTCCCAGCCTGAATAAAACAACATATCCTAGAATCAGTTTAATCTGCATGACCCAACAGAAAGACACAGAGATTTGTGCCACTGTTAAAAAACAATTACACTAAAACAATATTTCAACACATTTTCAGACATGCTGTTGACTGGTCATTGTTTTAGGTCATAAAGGTGGATATAACACAATGGACATCTTAACGCCTCCTGTGCAGCTGTAGAAGTTGGAGACAGAAGTAATGTCAAAGTAAGCTGTAGCCAGGGCTTACTTTGAGCTGGGAACTCTTTCATTTTGACATGTTCCAGTAACCTTTTAATTTATTTTATTTCATTTAAACCTTAACATTGCATTTTTCTACATTTTAAAAATGGACCCAGTGAAAATAGCCTGTTTCTAAAACTGCACATTTAAGAAAAACTAAGTCCTTAGTGGTTCAAACAAGCAGCCTATGTCAGGACAATGTTGGCAGGACATCCATGAAATATCCATGTTGTAACATGTACTCTTTTCCACATACATGTCACATGACATCCCTTGGCTCTGTCATTCAGAAGCATGGCTTTTCCTATCACTGCTGCAGATGACACTCAACTCCACCTGTCATTTCAACCTGACGATCCGACGGTCTCTGCTCGCGTCTCGGCATGTCTGAGTGACATCTCACTTTGGATGAAGGACCATCACCTGCAGCTGAACCTTGCAAAAACAGAACTGCTTGTGATTCCGGCCAAACAAGGGACCTGCCATAACCTCTCCATTCAACTAGGCTCATCAACCATTACACCGTCCAGCACTGCCAGGAATCTGGGAGTTGTAATCGATGATCAGCTAAACTTCACAAGTCATGTCGCCAGCACCACCCGGTCCTGTAGATTTATCCTCTACAACATTAGGGAAATTATACCTTTCCTATCAGAGCACTCCACGCAAATTCTAGTCCAGGCTCTTGTCTTGTCCAAACTGGATTATTGCAATGCTCTACTGGCTGGACTCCCTGCCTGCACAACCAAACCTCTGCAGCTGATCCAGAATGCAGCGGCAAGAGTTGTCTTTAAAGAACTTGTAACTCCTCTCTTCATTAGGTTACACTGGCTCCCTGTTAACAGCATCAAGTTCAAAGCTCTTGGCCTACAAGACCACCACTGGCTCCACACGCTCCTATCTTCACTAATACAGACCTATGTTCCTACCAGATCCTTGCACTCTACAAATGAACGTCTGGTGGTACCAGTATACTGTGCTGGGCTTTAACAGACTAGTTTTTGGTGCACCTATGTATTGCTTCCATTGTTTTCCTCATTTGTTAGTCTGCTAAATAACTAAATGTAAATGTATCGTCAGTCTTTACAGAATTAATTGTAAATTATAGCAAAATGACCAATAACCCCCAAATAGATGTTTCATATATTATAGTTATGTCACTTACAGAAACTTTATTTGCAGATGTGAGAACAGTCTTGAATATACAATGTAACGTTAGCATAAATAAATAAATAAACTACTCTTGTTACCGGTTTGGTCTCCCTGTGACAATGTTGCTGTGAGTATGGACAGAGCTCCGCCTCCACAGTCCCAGGCACAGACTGTCCAAACGTATATCTGAGGGAGTTTAACAAGGTTTTTATATTTTATAAGGCAACAAACATTATCCACTGTGCAAGTTTTTAAATGCTTTACTCACTTCCCACAGACGTCAACGCTGATTTCTTCTTGAGCGACGCTCACTTCATCAGGAGACTTGATTTTTACAGAAAACTTTGGAAGAACTACAGAGAAAACAAGAGCAACAGGAAAGGTTTCAACAAATGACTTAAAGAGAGACATTTAGAAAATATGTGATGGAGATAACTAGAAACTTTGATGAAATATACAATCTATTGTTTACATGTGTTTTTTATTTAGTAACATGAAAGAGTCAACCGGAAGTACAAGCAGACACTAGAGGGCAGTACAACACAACAGAACATCCATTGTCAAATCATCACTTTACAACACTCCCACTTAAAAAAAATCCAAGATAAAAAATCTTTTAACCCATAAAACTTACATGATTCCCTTTCCTTGCTCATCTTACTTTGCTTTCTTACTATATTAAACAACAATAAAACTGTAAACAGAATTACATAATAAAAAGTCACACACATCACAAATGTAGTGGTAACAAATGTCTATGTGTGTAGTCCCTGAGTGAGTCACTGGATCTTGGTTATCCTCAAGGATCACTGTGGGTGTAGCATCCATTCTGGGCTCACTCAGTAATCGTTTAAGCCAGATACTCTCCTGAGCAGCTTGACTGAGTGAAACATACTCTGCCTCTACTGAGCCAGCTCACTGCTCCTCCACTCAGCATGAATATGTTGCCAGTTGTTGAGTGGTGGTCATCCTGATCACCGGCCCAGTCAGCATCTGAGAAGACGACCAAAGTTCCAGACTCTGGCCGCTCATACTTGAGAGCAACGTTCACTGTACTGTTCAAGTATCTAAGTATTGTCTTCACAGCAGTCACATGTGTAGCATCTGGATTTGCATTGAATTTTTACACAGCACTAACAGCTTGAGCTATGTCTGGTCATGTGGCCAACCTTCCTACCATGGACTGGTTCATGCTTAGGACATCCCTCCTTTTTAGTTTGACGTGGGCATCAACAGAAGCTGCAACGGGATTTGCATTATCCAGGCCATATTTCTGAAGAATGGCTTCAATGTAATGTTTCTGATATAGTAAGACACAGTTCTTTTGTTTGTCTCGTACAACAGAGAAGCCCAGAATGTAGGACAGCTCACCCATGTCCTTCATCTTGTAGCGTGTCTTGAGAGACATTTTCAACTCATTCATTCTTTCAAACAACTCTGTCATCAGAATCAGATCATCCACATAAACAGTGAGTATCTCAAGGTCTTGTCCTGATCTAACAAACACACAAGGGTCTGATGTGCTCTGTTTAAATCCAATTTCCATCATAAACTCTGTGAAAGCCTTTCTCCACCAGTTTCAGTCGATAGATTGATTTCTTTAGTTTGCACACCAGATATATCCCTCTGGTTGCTCAATGCAGACTTCTCCTTCCAGGTGTCCATTAAGGAATGCAGGTTCAACATCCATCTGGTCTACATGTAGAGGGTTCTGAACAGCAAAGGATAGTAATGTTCAAATTGAGCTGAAACGTACCCATCATAGTTAGCACCACACAACTGTGATTAGCCTTTGGCGACGAGTCCACAGTCTCTCCACTCGATCACTATGATGATTGACTTTGAACATCCTTGATCCTACGGCCTTTCTATCATATTATCTACCCCCTTCTCCAGCAGTTTCATCATCTGTGTTCATGGTTACATCGCTCACTTAATAGGTCATTTTTACTTCCTGTTTCCAGTCAATGTCTGTTTCATTGAAGAGGATATCCCAACGAATTAGAATCCTTCTTTTCTCCTCATCAAACAGGCGATAGCCCTTGGCACGGTTTGAATATCCCACAAAACAAAGCTTGGCAGCCTTCTTGTCCAGTTTTCTTCTCTATGTCTGGGATATGTGTGTAAGCAACACAGCCAAACACTCATATGAATCATTGTGTTCCCATTTTTTTTAAGAATTCCATGTTTTCCAGCTATGTAAAAGCGAGACTTCTTAAACTGCCTCGTGTTTTCGTTTCTGACAGCTGCTCCCACAAAGAAAAGATTCCCTGATAGCTTTGAAACATCCAGCATGTCATACATTTTGACATCAGTACAGCACTTCTACCTAACCTGCACACTAGTGCTATTCCTTCTGTTTTTGTTTCCTGTCAATCTCTGCTCAGGTGTGCTGGAGAAGAGAGCGTGGCCAGACCCAAGGATTGGTTTGGCCAACAAAGTGTAGGCTACCCAGTCGACTGCAACTAAAGCCTCGATATAAGCCTCACTTGGCCTATTGCTTGGCTTTGCCACAAGGACTCGAGACTAGACTTTTGCTCCAGAGTCTCCTCGGTTACCTTAACCTTTGCACACCTGCACTTTAGAGTACTCACTTTCTTTTATCTTTTAAGCATTGTAATAAAGCCTTTATCTTTATATTTGACACGGTCTCGTCCAAATGGTCTCTTTTAAATCTTAATTTAAACATTTTCCCTTTATTTCGCATCGGAAGTGTTTTCTTCAGGAAACAGTTCATTTGCCTTTTGGAGTCTGGCAGCTTGTTTTCAGGAACACTAACAGAGAATGCCTTCTCTCTCCGTTTTGTGAATTCTGCTTAAACGTGTGCAATTGGCTAAGATATCCGTCTTCATTAGCATGCCCCATAGTCCTTTGGCTTTCAGTAAGTGTTCCATCTGAAATGTCCACGCTGCCCAGTTCTCCAGTTCGCTCAGCTTGTCTATTAACTGCTTATGTTCCATTGTGAATCCCACAAGAGCGTTTCTCTAACGCAAAGAATTCCCTGTACAACAGCCTTTTAGCAACGTTTTGTGCTAATAACCTATTGTATTCACCTTTTTTTATTTAGTAACAAGTCAACTGGAACTACAAGCAGACACTAGAGGGCAGTACAACAGAACATAATTTAAATTATCACTTCACAACACAATCGTCCTGAAATTTTTAAATTGTTTAGTTTTTGTTGCTCACATTTTTAAGATCGTGACAATGATATATATATCTGTAAACTAACAGACCTTCATGAGACTTTACTGGTATCTATTCTTTTGTCTCATACACTGGTCTTGACTCGGTCTCGGTCATTTCAGTCTTGACTACACAACACTTATATAACTTTCATTTCCTTTGCTTTATGTTATTTCAGGTCAGTGTTTCCATCATCAGACAGATCACTTTCACTTTCAGTTTAAGTTGCTGTAAAACCATGTAAACCCTGTGAGTTTGAAACTCACCGTATTTCTCCACCTTGAACCTGTGCGTTGTCTTAGACCCTTTGATGGAGACTGAGACGCTGTAGGTTCCTTCCCGAGCCTCAGGGTTCAGGACGTACGACAGCTGCAGGATTTTACCGTCAGAGCTGGTGTTGAGCCACTGACCGACCCGGTTGTTGTTTGTGTCCTGGAAATAAAACTTTGTTAATACTGTATGAGTCAGAAAAAGGCACATCACAAATATATATTCAGTGAAAATATCAGTGTAAAGAAATATTGTATTGTTGTGCATTTACCTCTATTTCAATGACATCATACTGTAAAAAGAGACAGACATTGGTTAGATCATGTGACTTTACAGGACGTTGGAAGAATGACTGATGCTCTGGACAAAATTCGGGCATAGCTGTCCGAATTTTGTCTAGAAAGGCCAGATGGTTTGAGAGAGGTGTGAAGAAAGCCATTTTTTTTTTAATATTGAAAAACCCTCTTTGAACAGAGGAGGTGGCCTCAGATCAACACCTGAATGAAACAGTGTCATTAACGACTCTCACATCAGGAGTCACACTGTCCTTTCATCGATAACGACTATGAGACCAGAACAGTCTGGTCCATCAGGTTTGGTTTCAGGTCAAACTCCTCCTTCTAGAGATATAAGCTCAGCTCTCTCACCAGTTGAACTCAGAATTGATAAAGTCTCTTGGAATTAAAGACAAAACGTCTTCACCTCAAAAGACTTATTATTATTATTATTATTATTATTATTATTATTATTATTATTATTATTATTATTATTATTATTAATACAACATCAAATTTATATAGCACTTTTTTAATCTTAAATTAAGTTATTTAACTTAAAAGCAGTTTAATAGAAATTACTTCCTGGTGGCATCTTTTTGTTTTTATGTAAAATAAAAGAATTGCTGCAGTGTTGTTATCTCTTGTTTTCTATTTTCAATAATCAAAATGTAGGTCAGTTCCAATTGAATAACAATCAAAGAGTAAACAGATATTTGCTCTGACAGACCTTTGTCACGTCCCACTCAGTTGTCCTCCTGAACCCAGAGTTTCATCAGACGCTCAAACACTGCACTGTT